>CAWUFW010015739.1:0-345436 GCA_963921515.1 Calotriton arnoldi | reverse complement strand
TTAGCATTGATGTGAGTCGGACAGCGGAAGACGTCATGAATGAACCCCTAAGGTATAGTGGTTCATGCATAATAGATGAGTCCTTGAAGAAATCAATAGTCCTGTGCTAGGGAAACTCCCGAAGCCTAAGGGTCTGTTCTTCAAGAACTCGTTGTGACGTTAGGGTGGACGGATGTCAGAGACCATGCCTGTATTTGGAGTGCACGGTTTAATGCCTAAATAAGGACTGGGATTTTATGCCTATATAAGGACATGATACAGGAAAGCCCGTGTATGGACACCCTAAGAGGAATACAACAAGGTGTGAGGACCTGCCACTGTAACAGGCACTGAGGAAAGCTGAACCACTGAAACGCGTCTGCCGAGATGTTACACTGCTTGCGCTGTGAACTTACCCTGAATAAATCCTTTTGATTCCATCCCGGCGGTGTCGGGAATGCAATATCTCTCGCATTTGCGAGAGTTAGAGCTATTGGCGTTGTAAATGTAAAAGATTTTTACTAATGTTTTTTGGAGTGGAGTGGATGTACGTTGTGTGTAGTGAAATGATCTGGTATGTTGTGCAGTGAAATTATGTGGAAAGAAAGTATGTGGTATTTAGTGTATAGGAATTATGTAGAGTGGGATTATGTGTTATGGAGAGTAATTATGTGGTATGGTAGTCTGTGTTGTAGAGTTTAGTCTTCCTTGTTTCCATAGAAGCTAAACTATAAACTCAATGAGACAAAAAAAAAAAGAAGGAACCACTGAGGAGCACTTCTGGACCTAGTCAGAGGTATGAGCACTGCCACTGGAATTATGCGACTGTTCGGCTGCACTGATTTTCTTCATAAATATTCATTTTCTGCATTTGCCACATAATCCATCATCTGCTGCATAATCTGAAAAAACCTTGTTTCTGGCTCAAACGTTACCAAAAATGCAGCAACAAGTATTACAGTGTGGTGGAAGGTCCTTTGCAAACCTAGAATGGTCACCTGTTACTTATTGCTAAATGTGGGTGTTAAATTGTTACTAATGGTGCGGAAGCCACTCTTGCTTCTTTCTGCGCCTCTCTTGCCTCTTTCTGCATTTCTGTTGCTTCTTTCTGCACCTTTCTTTCTTTTTCTGCACTTCTCTTGCCTCTTTCTGCAAATCTCTTCTACTTTCTGCACCTCTTTGCCTCTTTCTGCACCTCACTTGCTTCTTTATGCACCCATCTTGCCTCTTTCGGCACCTCTCTTGCCTCTTTCTGCACCCCTCTTCCCTCTTTCTGCACCTCTCCTGCCTCTTTCTCCACCTTTGTTCCTTCTTTTTGCACTTCTATTGTTTCTTTCTGCACCTTTCTTGCTTCTTTCTGCACCCCACTTGCCTCTTTCTCCACCCCTCTTCCCCCTTTCTGCATCTCTGTTGCTTCTTTCTGTACTTCTCTTGTCTCTTTCTCTACCCCTCTTCCCTCTTTCTGCACCTCTCTTGCTTCTTTCTGCACCCATTGTGCCTCTTTCACTCCCCTCTTCCCGCACCCCTCTTACCTCTTTCTGCACCGCTGTTCCTTCTTTCTGCACTTCTTTTGTTTCTTTCTGCACATCTCTTGCTTCTTTCTGCACCCCACGTGCCGCTTTCTCCACCCCTCTTCCCTCTATTTTGCACCCCTCTTGCCTCTTTCTGCACCGCTGTTCCTTCTTTCTGCACTTCTTTTGTTTCTTTCTGCACATCTCTTGCTTCTTTCTGCACCCCACGTGCCGCTTTCTCCACCCCTCTTCCATCTATTTTGCACTCCTCTTGCTTCTTTCTGCATTCCTCGGGCCTCTTTCACACCCCTCTTCCCTCTTTGTGCACCCCTCTTGCCTCTTTCTGTACCTCTGTTCCTTCTTTCTGCACTTCTTTTGTTTCTTTCTGCACCTCACGCTTCTTTCTGCACCCCTTTTGCCTCTTTCTGCACCCCTCTTGCCTCTTTCTGCATCTCTGTTCCTTCTTTCTGCCCTTCTTTTGTTTCTTTCTGCAGCACTCATTCTTATTTCTGCACCCCCTTGCCTCTTTCTCCACCCCTCTTCCCTCTTTCTGCACACCGTTGCCCCTTTCTGCACCTCTGTTCCTTCTTTCTGCACTTCTTTTGTTTCTTTCTGCACACCTCTTGCCACTTTCTCCACCCCTGTTCCCCCTTTTTGCATCTCTGTTGCTTCTTTCTGCACTTCTCTTTCCTCTTTCCCCATCCCTCATCCCTCTTTCTGCACCTCTGTTGCTTCTTACTGCACTTCTCGTGCTTCTTTCTGCACCTCTGTCCCTTCTTTCTGCAACCCTTGTGCCTCTTTCTGCACCCATCTTCCCTCTTTATGCACCCCTTTTGCCTCTTTCTGCACCTCTGCTCCTTCTTTTTGCACTTCTTTTGTATCTTTCTGCAACTCTCTTGCTTCTTTCTGCATGCCTCTTGCTTCTTTCTGCACTCCTCATGCCTCTTTCACACCCCTCTTCCCTCTTTCTGCGCCCCTCTTGCCTCTTTCTGCACCTCTGTTCCTTCTTTCTGCACTTCTTTTGTTTCTTTCTGCACCTCTCTTGTTTCTTTCTGTATCCCTCTTGCCTCTTTCTCCACCCCACTTCCCCTTTCTGCATCTCTGTTGCTTCTTTATGCATTTCTCTTGCTTCTTTCTGCATCTCTCTTGCTTCTTTCTGCACCCCTTCTGCCTCTTTCTGCACCCCTCTTGCCCCTTTCTGCACCTCTGTTCTCTCTGTCTGCACTTCTTTTGTTTCTTTCTGCAGCTCTCTTGCTTCCTTCTGCACCCCCTTGCCGCATTCTCCACCCCTCTTCCCTCTTTCTTCACCGCTGTTGCCTCTTTCTGCACCTCTGTTCCTTCTTTTTGCACTTCTTTTGTTTCTTTCTGGACATCTCTTGCTTCTTTCTGCACCCCTTGTGCCGCTTTCTGCACCCCTCTTCCCTCTTTTTGCACCCCTCTTGCCTCTTTCTGAACCTCTGTTGCCTCTTTCTGCACTACTCTTGCTTCTTTCTGCACCTCTTTGCTTCTTTCTGTACCACTTGTGCTTCTTTCTGCACCCTTCTGCCCTCTTTCTGCACCCCTCTTGCCTCTTTCTGCACCTCTGTTCCTTCTTTCTGCTCTTCTTTTGTTTCTTTCTGCACCTCTCTTGCTTCTTTCTGCACCCCTCCTGCCACTTTCTCCACACCTATTCCCCCTTTTTGCATCTCTGTTGCTTCTTTCTGCACTTCTCTTGCCTCTTTCTCCACCCCTCATCCCTCTTTCTACACCTCTGTTGCTTCTATCTGCACTTCTATTGCTTCTTTCTGCACCTCTGTCCTTTCTTTATGCTACCCTTGTGCCTCTTTCTGCACCCCTCTTCCCTCTTTCTGCACCCTTCTTGCCTCTTTATGCACCTCTGTTCCTTCTTTTTGCACTTCTTTTGTTTCTTTCTGCAACTCTCTTGCTTCTTTCTCCACCCCTCTTCAGCCTTTCTGCATCTCTGTTGCTTCTTTCTGCACTTCTGTTGCCTCTTTCTCCACCCTTCTTCCCTCATTCTGCACCTCTGTTGCTTCTTTCTGCACTTCTCTTGCTTCTTTCTGCACCCCTCGTGCCCCTTTCTGCACCCCTTGTGCCTCTTTCTGCACCCCTCTTCTCTCTTTCTGCACTCCTCTTGCCTCTTTCTGCACATCTGTTCCTTCTTTCTGCACCTCTTGTGTTTCTTTCTGCAACTCTCTTGCTTCTCTCTGCTTCACTCTTGCCTCTTTCTCCACCCCTCTTCCCCCTTTCTGCATCTCTGTTGCTTCTTTCTGCACTTCTCTTGCCTATTTCTACACCCCTCTTCCCTCTTTCTGCACCCCCTGTTGCTTCTTTCTGCACTTCTCTTGCTTCTTTCTGCACCCCTCGTGCCTCTTTCTGCACCCCTTTTCCCTCTTTTTGCACCTTTCTTGCCTCTCTCTGCACCTCTGTTCCTTCTTTCTGCACTTCTTTTGTTTCTTTCTGCACCTGTCTTGCTTCGTTCTGTACCCTTGTTGCCTCTTTCTCCACCCCTCTTACCCCTTTCTGTATCTCTGTTGCTTGTTTCTGCACTTTTCTTTCTCCACCCCTGTTCCCTCTTTCTGCACCTCTGTTGCTTCTTACTGCACCTCTCTTGCTTCTTTATGCACCCCTGGTTCCTCTTTCACACCCCTCTTCCCTCTTTCTGCCCCCCCTCTTGCCTCTTTCTGCACCTCTGTTCCTTCTTTCTGCACTTCTTTTGATTCTTTCTGCACCACTCTTGCTTCTTTCTGCACCCCTCTTTCCTCACCCCTCTTCCCTCTTTCTGCAACCCTCTTGCCTCTTTCTACCCACCTCTTGCCTCTTTCTGCACCTCTGTTCCTTCTTTCTGCACTTCTTTTGTTTCTTTCTACAGCTCTCTTACTTCTTTCTACACCCCTTTGCCTCTTTCCCCAACCCTCTTCCCTCTTTCTGCACCCTTGTTGCCTCTTTCTGCACCTCTGTTCCTTCTTGCTGCACTTCTTTAGTTTCTTTCTGCACAACTCTTGCTTCTTTCTGCACCCCTCGTGCCTCTTTCTGCATCCCTCTTGCCTCTTTCTGCACCTCTGTTGTTTCTTTCTGCACTCCTCTTGCTTCTTTCTGCACCTCTCTTGCTTCTTTCTGCACCACTTGTGCTTCTTTCTGCACGCCTCTTACCTCTTTTTGTACCCGCTTGCCTCTTTCTGCACCTCTGTTCCTTCTTTCTGCACTTCTTTTGTTCATTGCTGCACCTCTCTTGCTTCTTTCTGCACCCCTCTTGCCACTTTCTCCAACCCTGTTCACCCTTTTTGCATCTCTGTTGCTTCTTTCTGCACTTCTCTTGCCTCTTTCTCCACCCCTCATCCCTCTTTCTGCACCTCTGTTGCTTCTTTCTGCACCTTTCTTGCCTCTCTCTGCACCTCTGTTCCTTCTTTCTGCACTTCATTTGTTTCTTTCTGCACCTCTCTTGCTGCCTTCTGCACCCCTCTTGCCTCTTTCTCCAGCTCTCTCACCCCTTTCTGCATCTCTGTTGCTTGTTTCTGCACTTCTCTTTCTCCACCCCTCTTCCCTCTTTCTGCACCCCTGTTGCCTCTTTCTGGACACCTTATCAATGGTCTTACCCTTTACGATAAATATTCTTGTTTTAGTTTGATTGGGGCCACACACCATGATGTAAGATTTAGTAAAATTAACTTTTAAGTCTAATGCTAACATAAAATCAGTAAAAACATTCAGTGATTTTTGGAGGCTATTGGTAGTTAAGGCCATTAAAACCGTGTCGTCCGCATAAGACAACAAGGGTACCGGGTTACCTCCTACTCTAGGGAAGTCTAATGCCTGCTCTATTAGGGATGACTCTAGGCCATTTGTAAACAGAAGAAAAAGAAATGGAGCCAGGATGCACCCCTGGTGAACTCCTTCTGTGGAGACAATGGGCCTGGTCTTCTCTCCCCCAGGGCCAAACCGTATGGCAACAGTGGTGGACGCGTGCAACCTGCGTAGGAGGGTGATGAGAGCTTCCTCAAAGCCCATTTTCTCCATCTGCGCCCACAATTTCTCCCGATTAACCGTATCAAAGGCACTGGACAAGTCCATGAAGGCAAGGTGGATTGACCCCTTCCTTGCCCTCATGTACTTGCCCATAATCAGAGACAAATTGAGGCACTGTTCATTCGTCCCCATGCCCCTCCTAAAGCCATATTGTGTTTGGGACATAAACCCAAAGGTATCTGCCCAGGTCTTGAGGCGCGCTAGAATAACCCTCCCCAACACCTTGACGGTGGCGTCAATTAAAAAAATGGGCCTGTAGCAAGCCGGTCGTTCTTGTTACCCTTTTTATACACTGGTACCACTATGGCCTCTTTCCAAGATGATGGGATGGGACCAGTTATTACTGCTCTAAAGACACTGGTCAACAGGGGTGCCCAAAGTTGAGGATTACTTTTAAACAGATCTAAAAGGACCCCATCAGGACCTGGGGCTTTCAAGCAAATCCCCTTCACCAGGGCATCCTCAACCTCACACACTGTCAGGGAAGATCTAAGTTGGTATGCGACAATTGAATCTGTTGGGACGTCTTCGCATGGCTCCTGAGGTGAAATACCGTGTTGGTTAAATATGTTTGAGAAATGAGATTCCCAAGCTTCCCCCGGTATCATTGAATTCATACCCCTTGCATCTTTCGAGAATAGGGGACGATTTATGACCTCCCTAAAGCTCTTGGTGTCTTTAAGCGCACTGGCTCTCTCAAGATCTTCCCAGGCTAACCTTCTCAGTTCATCTTTCCTCTGGATGATTGTGCTTTTATAAGCCTGTCTCGCATTTTTAATTAGGATTTTATCACGAGGGATTGCATGCAGTGCCTTCTTGAGGTCCTTTTGAGCCCTTGAACACTCGGCGTTGAACCATTTTGTCTCCTGGGCTTCTCTTTTTCCTACTGACTTTATCAAGCTTTTGGATACATCCTTACAGATTAGTTGGAAGCCCTGTATAACCATATCTGGGGAGAGTCATGGTGTAGGCATTTCAGAATGGAACTTAAGTTAGCTTTGACAATATTCTCCTCGAATTGGAGGGGATTTATTTTGCTCCATTTCAATCTCACCCCTTGGTTGGTGTTATACTGGAGGGGGCGGCCATCACCTTTCTCCTCCTGGGCTGTTACACGTATGGAGGCAGTGAGGGGGTTATGTTCGCTTGCGTTATTTGGCTCCACCTCGAAGCTATCAACAAGAAAAGCAAACTTTCTAGATATTAACATAAAGTCAATAACACTTCCCCTTCCTCCACCCATATAAGTGGGGCACTGTATTGGGGGGCTGCTGACCAGGGTATCAACGAAGCACAGATCATTTATAACAATAATGGCGTTTAAGGCTTCACCCTGCGGTGTATGGATAAAATGCGACAGCGGTTGACCCTCAGTGTCCAATAGCCTGCACACTCGGTGTGGGCTATACCGACAAGAAATACAATTAAAATCCCCCACCCACTTCCCCACTATCTTATTAATTTCTTCCTTGAGAGTGTCGATAATTTCACAGCTGTTATGATCAAAAATATTATAATACCAATTGATTAGTAATATTTTAGCCTGAATCAGGTTGGAAATCAGAATAAGTTGATACCAAGGAGAATCAATTATAGTCTCTGCCTTAATAGACCCATATTTGACTGAAATCAGTGTCACCAGCCCTCCTTTTGCCCTCCCTGCTGGCAAAGGGGTTGCATGGACATTAAAAGAGCAATAGCCATCTAACTCGATATTCTCCTTATACCATTTATTTTGAGTGTTTTGTATAGCGCGAACAAGACCCTTGCGGGTATCAGAGCACTTTACAGGGCAGATATAGGTGGTAGACATAAGCATAAAAATACTGTGAATTAGATAAATACAGAAATGGTAGCTAATATAGATAAGCACATATATACATGATTGTAAAAGTAGTTCAAGTGAATTTGGCCAAAAGGATCGCTTTCACTTCTTTTTTGAAAAATGTCGTGGAGGGGTTCAGTCTCGTGTCAGGAGGCAAGGCGTTCCATATCCTGGGGGCCATTCCTGAGAAGGTACAGTTGTATGTTTTCTTCTTGGAAAATCGTTGTGGTTTCAGTAGAAGGTTATCGGAACTCCTAGTAGTTCTGATACCACCCGATGGTACCAATTTCTCCGCTAGATATCTTGGGGTTTTGTGGTGCAGTGCCTTGTGTGTCATGCAGGCAATTTTCAATTGGATTCTGGCTTCGAGAGGTAGCCAGTTGAGGGCACGAAGGTCGGGGGAGATGTGAGAATTTCTTTTGGAGCCTGTGATGAGTCTAGCGGCTGAATTGATTGAGGCTCTAAGGGGGGCCGTCATAGATCTGGGAAGGCCGCAGAGAGCGACACTCCCATAGTCCACTCTGGGAATTACAAGAGTCTGAACTGCCTGTTTAAAGTCATTTGCGGGTATGAAGGGTTTCAGTCTTCTCAGGGTATTCATCTGAAAATTTGCTCCTTTCGTTGCTGCGCTAATGTGATTCTGCATATTAAGCTTATTATCCAAAGTTATTCCTAGTGATTTCACAGAGTCTATAATTCGAGGTTGGCTGTCGAGTGCAGTTAGGTGCTTCATCCACTCGTGGATGATGGTTGTTTGGCTGGGGGGGGCGATTAGGAGGAATTCTGTTTTGAGGGTGTTTAGCTTTAAGTGGTTTTTGGCGAGCCAGGTCTGTGTTTTCTGTAGCGTCGAGTTAAGGGACTTGATGTCTTCAAGTGAGTGGACTTTAATGTAGAGTTGTGTGTCATCTGCGTAATGTGATATTGGACATTTGAGGAGTTGAGAAGCTCGGTGAGTGGTTCCATAAACAAATTGAAGAGTGTCGGAGAGAGGGAGGAATCCTGGGGTACTCCTAAAGTGACAGGGGTGGGCTTGGATAAAGATTGATTGATCTTGACTCTTTGTGTTCTGTTTTGGAGGAAGGAAGTGAACCAATTTAGAACTGTTCCAGATAGTCCCATTCTATGTTTCAGGAGGTCTAGTAGGTTTTCGTGTTTGACGGTATCAAAGGCTGAGGATAGGTCGAGCAGGATTAGCAAACAAGCTTTGTTTTCGTCCAATATTTGTAATGCGTCATCTATAATGTGGGTCATGGCTGATTCGGTACTGTGCCCGGTCCGAAAACCAGATTGGAATTGATCGAGCAAGTTGAAGTGGTCAATGTGGTTGCTAAGCTGCTTGTGAACACATTTTTCTAATAGTTTGGCCAGGGTAGGGATGTTGGATATAGGGCAATAGTTATTCAGGTCAGACGGGTCCGCCGAGGGTTTCTTCAGGATGGGGGAAACCTGTCCAGCTTTGAGGATATCTGGGATGGCTCCTTGGAGAAGGGAAGTGTTTATGATCCTAGTCCATAGGGGCACTAACATTGGAATGAAGTCTTTTAGGTGGGTTGCTGGGAGAGGGTCAATAAAGTGATTGGAGGGATTCAGAGTCGTGAGTGTTTTTAGGATATTTTCTTCGCTGTAGAGGTTGAAGGCGACCCAGGAGGCATTGTTTTTGAGGTCATGCTTTGCGGGATGAGTAAGCGAGGTCGTCAGCGAGGTCAATGAGGTGAGCATGTTTGGGTCAGAATGGGATAATGGATCGTTAAGAAGCTCAATCTTTATGTTATCGGTCTTGGTTGTGAAAAGGGAGGCAAATTCCTCGCAATTGGGGAGTGTTTCTGAATCAACTTGGGGGAAGTGGGCGACGCCCTTAGATTGAGACTTAATTATTTTGAATAATCTTTTGGGATGATTCTTGGCCTGGTCTAATTGTTTGCTAATGTAGTCAGCTTTAGATCATCTAATCTTTCTGTAATAGGAGTTTCTCGTGCTTCTTAGTAGTTTGAGGTGGTCGGAGGATGGTGCAGCTCTCCATTGTCGTTCAATTGCTCTAAGTGATCTTCTGTCTTCATTTAGCCTACCATCATACCAGGGGTTTGATACTTTAGAGGTGACTCTTTTCAATTGTAGTAGAGCTAGATTGTCTAATGCCAAGTTCATAGCGTGGAAGTAGTGATTAGTCAGATCATGAACATTCTTTAATCCATCAGGTGGGGACAAGAGGGTCGGCCAGGCGGTTGCGAGTGAGACAGGATTTACGTTATTTAGATTTCTCTAGTAGTTTAATAGCTTCATTGATATGGAAAGTGATGATGTGATGGTCAGACCAGTCACAGGGGAGGATCGATTCCAGCTGGGTGGAGTCCGTTTTGGAAATTACTAGATCCAGGGTTGAGCCTTTTTCATGGGTGGGACTATCACAAATTTGGGACAGGTTGAGGTCGGATAGGAATGCTTTGAGGCTATTTACCTCTGGGTCATCAAGGTTATTCCAGTGGAGGTTGAAGTCCTCCAGGAAAATCTGAGTGTTCTGTTGTCTATCCTTAGTAGCTAAGATATCCATTATGTGTTCAATGAAGGTCAGGTTATTGCCTGGTGGATGGTAAAATGCATTTAGTGAACATATTGGCTTGTTATGGTTAGCGATGTCTAAGCATAGGTATTCGCAGGACGAGAGAACAGGTGAGTTGGAGCAGGTCACCACGAGGTAGTTTCGATGTATGCAGGCAATGCCCCCGAATAGCCTATCAATTCTATCTAGTCTTGTGATGTGATAGTTTGGGGGAACTAGAATGTCAAGGATAGGCGTGGATGATTCATTAAGCCAAGTTTCCGTTAAAATTATGTGCTCAGGTTCATTGGTTAGTATGAGGTCAGCTATATCTGCGGCATGGCGTGCGGCCGACCTACAGTTTAGCGGGATACATTTTGGCCGGGGCTTGGTAGGAGTAGTGTTGGGGTCATCTAAGATGGGTACACTCTTGAGATTACTTTCCACAATACTTCTGGAAATATGTCTTGTAACTCTAGAGGCATTGGGAGGGATAGCTTGAATTAGGGACGATTTCTGTGTGTTATCAGTGTGCTCAAAATTAGGGGGTGGGGTCGGGGGCTCGTAAGAATGTAGTAGGGAAGTTAGATCCTTCATTGAGAGAGGGTTATTACTTCTGATCGGGCGGAATGAGGCATTGGGAAAAGGTAGTGTTTTCCATCTCTCGAGCTTCTGTGACGGGGAGTTAGCTCGAGGCTGATGAGTGAGTTTCGCTTGTGTCTTGGGTTGTTGCCGGATCAGGTCATGAAGTGTTTGAATGTACTGTTTGATTTGTTGTAGGGATAGTACTATTTTGTCTAATCTAGGGTCAGGTGTCAGAGATATCGTGTTCATATCCTGGGCTGTAATTAGGTGAGGAGGAGGAGACCCTACACAGGTTGTTATTTGTGTGGGGTCCTGTGATGGGGGGTGATCCGGTTTGTTATATGGTAGTTTCACAGTGGGGTAATCCATGGCAGGGGGGGAGTAGAGAAGGGAGGTGAGGGAGAATTGGTGTGTGCTGTAGGTGGAAGGACGGTGAAATTCAGCGTGAGGAGGGGAGGAGAGGGTGGGACCACTGGCTGATCGGATGTAGGGGTGTGGGGGGAGGCTGGAGCGAAATTTGTGATGGAATTGCTGGGAATGGATAGGAGGAGAGTGTCAGAGGGACAGTGTCTAGGTGGGGAGTCAGCTAGGGAGTCGGGCAGAAATATGGGGGAGTGGTTTGATGGGGAGGCGGGATAGTGTGTTGCAGCCTTGGTTTTGATGAGCGGAAAAATGTTATCTAGTAGCTTTAGGTTCTGTTCTGATGCTTGCATGAGGATGATACCATTATGATAGATGGTAATTGTAGCCGCCGCTTTGTAAAACGGGGAGGGAATGATGGATAATGTAAATCCATGTGCTGTTTTTTTAGAGGATGCAATCGAGAATAGGGCAAGGAAGGCTTTCCGCCATTGGGCTTTTCTTTTGGTATAGAGGATGATGTCATTCGTTATATGCCCCTTGTTATTGGAGTGGCAAGGGTCAGAAATTGGGGTTTCTGGGTGCAATTTAATAGGCTATGTTTGAAGCTTTTGGCTGCTTTTTTTGTAAGGTTGGGGGGGTATTTAATGGAATAGGTGTGCAGGCCCGTGAGTTCCATAGTGTAGGTGTAGCTTTATAAAAGGGGTATGGGATGCCCTAGGGTGGAATCATGAGCATACAATGGGTTAATTAGGTGATATAAAAGCCATTCCAAGATGGCTGCTTACTTCTTCACTGATAGTAAACTCAGGGGTGTTGTCCTATCGCTCTTTCCATGAATCAAGCATCACTGTGTATAATCCTCTTTCACTTTCTAGAGGGATCGATTGAAGTAGCTGGTCCTTTGTTTCTGTTTAGTAGTACATTGTGCATGGCAGTCCTATGTCTTTTCCCATGAATTGATGTGAACTAGGTAGTCCTGTTTCTATTTAAGTAATTATGAGCGCCATTTTGAGGGGAGGCACTGCTGGTGATTATAACTTGAGAACAAAATGGGGGCCTTGAACTGAAAAACGGGCCATCTAGGTGTTAATCGAGCAAGTGTGGTAATCAACAGAAACTGTACAGAGATGTACAGAAGAGGTCTATTAAGTCACAAAGGTTTTTGGAGTATTGACAAATAGGATTAGTTGTGCAGTTGTGTACAAAGCGCGTTTGTGACCAAACTAGACATTCCTCGAAAACCGGCAAGAAAACAATTGGCGCATTGGAAACACGGGATGAACCACCCTTGCGTGTCCCACCGCGAGCCTCAGCCTCGGACACGGCCCGGGCACGCGCGTCCCGAACTCTGGGAGCCCTCAGATGCTTTTAAAGCGCCTCCAGGTGCGGAATGCCGGCGTCTGTGGTGGCAGCGAGCCGCAAAGGAGCCTGGGACTTGCAGTCCTGGTCCCGCTCCCCCAAGCAGAGTGGCAACAGTCGTGGCAGTATCCCACGCGTCCCGCGCTGCGGGAGCCCTCAGATGCTTTTAAAGCACCTCCAAGTGCGGAATGCCGGCGTCGGTGGTGGCAGCGAGCCACAAAGGAGCCTGGGAATTTCAGTCCTGGTCCCGCTCCCCCAAGCAGAGTGGCAACAGTCGCGGCGGTATAACTGGCTTCCCGCGCTGCAGGAGCCCTCAGATGCTTTTAAAGCGACTCCAGGCGTGGAATGCCGGCATCGGTGGCTGCAGCGAGCCACAAAGGAGCCTGGGACTTGCAGTCCTGGTCCCGCTCCCCCAAGCAGAGGGGCAACAGTCGCGGCAGTATAATGGGCTTCTCTTACCTCTTTCTGCACTCCTCTTGCCTCTTTCTACACCTCTGTTGGTTCTTTCAGCACTCCTCTTGCTTCTTTTGGCACCTCTCTTGCAAATTTCTGCACCCCTTTTGCCTCTTTCTGCACCCCTCTTCCCTATTTCTGCACCCATTTTGCTTCTTTCTGCATTTCTCTTGCTTCTTTCTGTACCTCTCTTACTTCTTTCTGTACCTCTCTTGCTTCTTTCTGCACCCCCTTGCCTCTTTCTGCAACCCTCTTCTCTCTTTCTGCACCCCTCTTCCCTCTTTTTGCACCTCTCTTGTCTCTTTCTGTACTTCTCTTGCCTCTTTCTGTATCACCGTTGTTTTTTCTGCTCTTCTCTTGCCTCTTTCTGCACCTCTGTTGCTTCTTTCTGCACCCCTCTTGCTTCTTTCTGTACCCCCTTCCCTCTTTCTTCATGTCTCTTCCCTCTTTCTGTACTTCTTTTCCCTCTTTCTGCACTTCTCTTCCCTCTTTCTGCACCCCTCTTGCCTCTGTCTGCACTTCACTTGCCTCTTTCTGCTCCTCTACTCCCTCTTTCTGCACCTGTCTTGCCTCTTTCTGCAATTCTCTTCTTTTTTTCTGCACCTTTCTTGTTTCTTTCTACAACTCTCTTGTCTGTTTCATCACTTCTCTTGCTTCTTTCTGTACATCTGTTGCTTCTTTCAGCACTTCTCTTGCCTCTTTCTGCACTTCTTCTGCCTGTTTCTGCAACTCTCTTGTCTCTTTCATCACTTCTCTTGCTTTTTTCTGCACCTCTGTTGCTTCTTTCTGTACCCCTCTTACCTCTTTCTACACCCCTCTTCGCTCTGTCTGCACATCTCTTGCCTCTTTCTGCACCCCTGTTTTCTCTTTCTGCACCTCTCTTGCCTCTTTCTGCACCTCTGTTGGTTTTTTCTGCACTTCTCTTGCCTCTTTCTGCACCCCTCTTGCCTCTTTCTGCACCTCTGTTGCTTCTTTCTGCACTTCTCTTGCAAATTTCTGCACCCCTCGTGCCTCTTTCTGCACCACTCTTCCCTATTTCTGCACCTCTCTTGCCTCTCTCTGCACCCGTGTTCCATCTTGCTGCACCTTGTTTGCATGTGTGTGCAACTTTCATGCCTCTTTCTGCAGTTCTCTTGCCTCCTTCTGCACCTCTGTTGCTTCTTTGTGCACTTCTCTTGCCTCTTTCTGCACTTCTCTTGCCTCTTTCTGCACATTTCTTACTTTCTTCATCTCTCTTGTTTTTTTCTACACTTCTCTTGCTTCTTTCTGTCCTTCTCTCGCATGTTTCTGTATTGAAATGGGAAGTGCAACCTGTTAAGTTTAAAGGTCTGTGTGCTCTCGTGACTGAGGTATATGTCTACTTGTACATGTATTCTCACATGTGTTATGGATCTGAAGATGGTAGCTTAAAAGCGGGTAGATTCTGTTATAGGTGGTCAAATCTTGTTAGTTCTGCTCTGTCATTCGGTTGCACAGGCAGACATTTGTTATGTTTATAGGTGTTATAGAGCCCTCAAATGTACTATTGAATATGCATGTGCCCTGTATTAGAAGCAGAAAGAAATACATGCACCTTCTTGTACCCAAATTTACAGAGAATGCTGTTTGAAACGCGGATATTCAAGTTTTTGTATGTTTATTTTTATGTAACATGTCACCAGGTAAAAGCAGAGACACATGCATGCATGCCTTTACAAACCTGGTTAGACTTACAACAGTGATATGGTTAGGATTGCTGTTTTACATTTGGTAGGCCTAACATTCTGAACAGTCGATGAATGGTGAACCTTCAAGAGAAAAGTGAGGTTTAAGATATTTTGGGAGAAGGATTAGTGATTAGGCTACTTTGTATGAGTCTTTGGAAAGGTACAGTCGAAATAGACTCCTCACTGCACCTCTGTTGCTTCTTTCTGCACTTCTCTTGCTTCTTTTTGCACCTTTCTTCCTCTTTCTGGACTTCTGTTGCCTCTTTCTGCACTTCTTTTGCTTCTTTCTGCGCCTTTCTTCCTCTTTCTGCACATGTCCTACCTATGTAGGCTTATTTAGAAATTAGCATTTAAAAAACCATTGTCATGTCATGAGTGATGTAATATGTGACGTTGTCAGCAGTGCATTGCGGGGCGCGAGCTATAGTTAGCTCAACTAACTATAACGGCCAAATTTCTCTGGTTTTACACGAGTGAAATGTCCAACTAACTATAATGTCCCTGAAACCTGTGTTTTTTTAGTGAATATATATATATATATATATATATACATATACATAAATGTATATATATATATATATGTATATATATACATATATTCACTGAAAAAAACCATAGGTTTCAGACATGTTATAGTTAGGAATTAGCATTTAAAAACCTTTGAAATTCACTGAAAAACCATAGGTTTCAGGCACGTTATAGTTAGAAATTAGCATTTAAAAAACCTTACAAATTCACTGAAAAAACCATATGTTTTAGGGACAGTTATAGTAGGTTGGACATTGCACTCATACAAAACCCGTGACATTCCCCCGTTATAGTTAGTTCAGCTAACTATATCTCGCGCCCCCGCAATGCACTGCTGATGACGTCACATATTACATCACTCATGACATGGTCAGTGACATCACTGATGACATCACTGATGACATCTCAAATGACATCACTGATGACATCACTGATGACATCATCCACGTGATAATCTGATGCACCTCCTCACACCCTAATATAACCTTTGATACACCCACTCTAAATTACAGACTGCCATTCGCAAAACCATAGACACTCCAACTCCAATAACTACATACCCACTCACTGATTCTTAGGTCTACACACACATCCACTCACTCACCCGTACAGTCACTCATACTTACGGTCACTCAGTACAGGACTATCATATGCACTCATACTCCTATATAGACACTCAAACACCGCCACTCATCCATAGAGGTTCTCACACACCTAGTCAGTCATGCAAATAATTAAACACACTGCCATTTACTCACCTATACAGTTATACACACACCAGCTCACTTATTCATACAAATACTAGCACATTCTTACGCTCTTATACAATCACTGATACAAGCACACACTCATCCATACAGTCACTCTCACAATCACACTCTCGCTTATAGCTATTTATATACTCCAACACACATATATACTGCCTTTCACATATGTAGTTACTCACACATGTACCACTGGGACATACATTCACTCACTAACACACTCTTACACACACTTACCCACCCATACAGTCTATCACAGATGCACTCTTGAAACCATCCACCCAGTGAATCACCCACTCACACATCTATGCACAGAGTCGCACACACCCCACCCACACAAACACTCAGGCACCCATACAGATACTCAGACAACCAATCAATAACTCATATAGACACTCATGTAGCTATTCACAAACCCATGCAGCCACTTACACAGCAACAGACGGATACAGACATTCACCCAGTTTATTCACTAACCCATGCATTCAGTAAGATACGTTTAATCACTCACTTATAGAGTTAGTCACGCACCTACTAAATCATCCATACAGACACTTATATACCCACTCATTCTTCAATACGCCTTTCCCTATATATATTAAAAATATTTAAACTTTACAGAAACACACAGTCACTGGATGATGTCATCAGTGATGTCATTTGAGATGTCATCAGTGATGTCATCAGTGATGTCACTGACTTTGTCATGAGTGATGTAATATGTGACGTCATCATCAGTGCATTGCGGGGGCACGAGTTATAGTTAGCTGAACTAACTATAACGGGGGAATTTCACGGGTTTTGTACGAGTGCAATGTCCAACCTACTATAACTGTCCCTAAAACCTATGGTTTTTTCAGTGAATTTGTAAGGTTTTTAAATGCTAATTTCTAACTATAACGTGCCTGAAACCTATGGTTTTTTCAGTGAATTTCAAAGGTTTTTAAATGCTAATTCCTAACTATAACATGTCTGAAACCTATGGTTTTTTTCAGTGAATTTCAAAGGTTTTGTAAATGACAATTTTTAAATGTATTAATTGTTATCTTTATTTTTTGATACTGATTTACTACATTTTTTTAAACTATTTATTTTTAGATATTTTATTTTTAAATTACATTGTAATTACATTATACATTACATTACAAAATATACTTTCTCAGAATGAATTACTTTAGTTTAAATACTTTGCAAATAGGCAATAGACTTTTAAGTACAGTAGTTACAGTTGTTGCAATGGGCAACACAATTTCAAACACAATGCAACATTGAGCTCAATGTGAATTTCTAGTTAAATGCAATTAGTTACTTTATGGATTACTTTTCTAACCACAGGACTGGATCCTAGATTCAGTCCTGGGACATCTCCTGTAAACAGTTGAGTAAAAGCGTTTTGGTTACAGTACTGATTTTTAAGGAATATTATTGTATTTTAAAAGTTGACACAGAAACTTTTTCACATAGAATCACCAATGTTATACTATGGGAGGAAAAAAAACTTAGCAGGTAAGTAGTGTTATCGTTACTTTTTCTTACTCAGTGGTGGATCCTGGATCCAGCACTGGTGCATCTCCTGTAAACAGTTGAAAGAATGCGTTTAAGTCATACAGGCGATTTTTAAGGAATATTTGTAGTTTGTGAAAATCGACACTTTGAAACTTTTCTGCTGAAAACCAGACAATGGATTCCTATGGAAGGAAATACAAGTTACTGGTAAGTACGGTTAGAATTACTTTTCAGGGTCAGTGCTGGGCTAAAAGATGCAGCACTGGGTTCTCTCCTGATAACAGGTGAGTAAATCGGAATTCGTAGTTCGGCTGATTTTAGAGGAATATTATAAAGTTCCAAAACTCCACACTTAGAAGAATTTCCAAGTGAAACCAGTCACTGTTAGCCTATGGAAGGAAATTCAAGTTACTGGTAAGTACGGTTAGAATTACTTTTCAGGATCAGTACTAGGCTCAAAGATGCAGCACTGAGGTCTCTCCTGATAACAGGTGAGTAAATCGGAATTCGTAGTTCGGCTGATTTTAGAGGAATATTATAAAGTTCCAAAACTCCACACTTAGAAGAATTTCCAAGTGAAACCAGTCAATGTTAGCCTATGGAAGGAAATTCAAGTTACTGGTAAGTACGGTTAGAATTACTTTTCAGGATCTGTACTGGGCTCAAAGATGCAGCACTGAGGTCTCCCCTGATAACAGGTGAGTAAATCGGAATTCGTAGTTCGGCTGATTTTAGAGGAATATTTGTATGTTTCAAAAATCGACACTTAGAAACTTTTTCAGCAAAAAGCAGGCAATGATATCCTATGGAAGGAAATTCAAGTTACTGGTAAGTATGGTTAAAATTACTTTTCAGGATCAGTACTGGGCTCAAAGATGCAGCACTGAGGGTCTCTCCTGATAACAGGTGAGTAAATCGGAATTCGTTGTTCGGCTGATTTTAGAGGAATATTTGCACAATGGTGAAGGAAGGGGGTGGGGCCTGAGGTGACATGTCTGCAAACACGCCCTGTGGCGCGTTTTAAGTTGGAGAATTAATTCCTCCTCAATCCGAGGGACCCTAGGGGCCAACTAGCCCACCAGATACCTCCAGTATGCGCCAGAGAGCTGCGTTGTAGAGAGGTGTTCAGAGGCCGCGCCCCTTTTTACAACACTCTGCAACGCAGCTCCGTGGCGCTTACTGGAGGTACCTGGTGGGCTAGTTGGCCCCCAGGGACCCTCAGGATTGAAGGGGATTTAATTCCCCATCTTAAAACGCGCCACGGGGCCTGTTTGCACACATGTCACCTGAAGCCCCGCCCTCCCTTCACCACTGTGTAAACGCGCCCGTGGCGCGTTTTGAGTTGGGGGATTAAGTCCCTTGAATCCTGAGGGTCCCTGGGGTCCAACTAGCCCACCAGGTACCTCCAGTAAGCGCCACAGAGCTGCGTTGCAGAGAGGTGTAAAGGGGCGAGGCCTGGACCACCTCTCTGCAACGCAGCCCCTGTGCATACTGGAGGTTGCTGGTGGGCTAGTTGGCCTCCAGGGACCCCCAGTATTGAAGGGATTCATTTCCAACTTAAGCACGCGCCACAGGGTGCGTTTGCAGAGTGTTGCTGTGAGGGGCGGAGCCTCGGCACGATCAAGCGTGTTTTTGTTTTTTGGAAGGGGGCTGTGTGGCCCTCTTCTTTTATTTTTTTGGGCCCTGAGGACCCCATCCCCCAGGGCCTGACCCTTTTAATTTAAAAAAATTAACGGAAGGGGGCCGCGTGGGCCCCCTCTCCGTGGCCAATTCCTGCCCAGGGGACCCCATTCCCCGGGGCATGGCCAAATATATATTTTTGTTTATGGAGGGGGGCTGCGTGGCCGCCCTCCTGAGGCCTCTACTGGCCCGGGGACCCCATCCCACGGGCGGCCTTTATTTTTTAAATCTTTTAATTATGGGGAGGGGGCCACGAGGCCCCCTCCCGAGCCACTACTAGCCCCGGGGACCCCATCCCCGGGCTGGCTCCTCTCGTAGTGGACCGTGGGGGTCCCCAATGCCCCCACGGTCCCGCCGGCTCCCGCGTCCTGCGGGAGCCGGCACTGCTTTTCCACATGGGGAGCTGCTAAGATGCAGCTCCCCGTGTGGAAAAGCAATCTGCTTTGGTTTTTGGAAGAGAGAGCAGGTTTCCTGCTCTCTGTTCCAAAACCAAAGCAGTTTGCTATGACAGGACGGGAGCCGCGAGGCTCCCGTCCTGTCATAGCAAACTACAGTGTCCCGGGGTAGGCACCCCGGGACACTGCAGGAGCCGGCCTGGGGGGTGGCGGTCCCCAGGGCCATCGAGGGCTCCAGGAGGGGGGCCATGCGGCCCCCCTCCCTTCACATGCACAGCCCCCGGGAGGTGGTGGTCCCGGGGCTCGGGGTCCGTTCCGGACCCCAAATTAGCATTTTTTTTTTGTGCCCCGGGGAGGTGGCGGTCCCAGGCGTGTGGGGCTCGAGCCCCCCACACAGGTATATTATTTTTTTAAAAGAAGCCCCGGGGGTGGCGGTACTCGGGGCTGCGGGAGGGCTGAGAGCCCTCCAGCACCATTTTGTTTAAAGCCCCGGGGGTGGCGGTCCCCGGGCTTGAGGGGCCTTAGAGGCCCCCATATAATGAATAATAAACCCCCGCATGCCCCCAGGACTTGGCCCACCCGGGGGCCAATTAACCACCTTCGTTTTCTTTTTTTTATCGGCAGGATCCGCGCACCCTGCACGATTTTGGGCCCTGGGGGTCCTTGTAGGACCCCCTGAGCAGGCCTAGGGGGTCAGGGTGTTTCTACCCTGCCCCCTTTTTGTGTTTTGCGCACTTGTTTTACTGCTTTCTTGTTCCTCGGTTCTACCGAGGAACAAGATGGCTGCCAACACTTCCTGGTTTGGAGTGTTGACAGCCAATTAGCATGCAGCTCGTGGTCGGGAGGGTGCGTGGATCCACCGTGGCCATAGATATCGAAACTTTTATTTTGGCTTTTCTCAGCAACTACTGAACGGATTTACACCATTTTTAAAAAGGGTGCTTTCTGAACCAAGCACTACCTTTTTGCCAAATTTGGTGTAATTCCGGTCAGCAGTTTTGGCTGTAGCCTTGCATAAAGTTTCCTATGGGAAATTGATTTTTTCACTCTTATTTTTTGAATTTCTCCTCAACTACTGAACGGATTTACACCATTTAAAAAAAAGGTCGCTTTCTGAACCAAGCGCTACCTTTTTGCAAAATTTGGTGTAATTCCGTTCAGCAGTTCGAGCTGTAGCCGTGGCTAAAATTTCCTATGGCAATTAACATGGAGAAAACACGTTTTGGGACCCCCTTTTTCTCGGCTCCCGCTTGATGAATCACCCCGAAACTTTCAAGACAGGAGCGGACCAGAGCGCCCCACTAGTTTTGGAAAATTTCGCGATGATTCGATCAAACGACGCCAAAGTTATTGGGAATAGAATGTTACGGATTTCCTATGGATAATAGGTCCTAACTATAACTATCTACTGGCGACCGCCAGTAGATAATATACACACATTCACACATCTATCTATCTATTTATCTATCTATCTATCTATCTATCTATCTATCTATCTATCTATCTATCTATCTATCTATATATATATATATCCATCTATATGTATATATATGTATGTATCCAAACAAAGCCTCCGAGCCAAAGGAGCCCCCAACCCTGCAGGGCGGCTTCAGTAAATGGGTACGGAGAAACCCATTAATCACAAACATAACAGGAAAGCTGAAGCCCAATTCCAGAAAACACAGGGTTTATTCCACAAAACAGCAGCGCAATACGTTTACATGTCCTTACGCGTTTCGGCTAAAGTACAACCTTGATCACAGGTGAAAATGATATTATGCAAAGTGCGTTCGTGCATGCTTAAAACCTTGCTGTCACATGACACAGTTAAAAAAATACAGTTTCCAAGTTGCACCATAAATTGCTGTTAATGTTAAAACAAGTGTTAGTATCGTATTCTTCCAATTCTTCCAATTCTTTCTTATTTGGTGCACTAATGTTCAATACGGAAATCTTTAGTAATCGTCAAGTGACTAATCATATTTGCGTAGTGCTCTGATATGGCAGGTCTTTGTGGAAAACTCTGGTATTCTGGAAAGATCAGAGAAGAAAACTAACTTCTTAGAATATATTAGATATATGTATGTATATATATGTTTAGATATATATATTCACACAAAAAAACAAAGGTTACAGGGATGTTATAGTTAGACTGACATTTCACTCGTACAAAAGCAGAGAAATTCAGCCGTTATAGTTAGCTGAGTTAATTATAGCTTGCACCCCCACTGCTTATGACCTCACATATCACATCTCTCATGACATGGTCAGTGACATCACTGATGACATCTCAAATGACATCACTGATGACATCATCCAGTGACTGTGAGTGTTTTTATAAAGTTTATGAGTGTTAAATATATATACCTAGGTGTATTGGTGAATCAGTGGGTGTATGAGTGACTGTTTGGATGACTGAGTGGGTGCGTTACTAACTGTATAAGTGAGTGATTAGGTGTCTCAGTGAAAGTATGGATGAGTGACTGGTTGTTTGAATATATCTGTCTGTCTGTTGATATCTGAGTGAGTGTATGAGTGTGTTAGTGGGTACGTAAATGGCTATATGGGTGATTGATTGGTTAGCTATCTCTATGGTTGTCTGGGTGTCTGTGTGTGAGTGATGAGGTGTGTGTCTGCGGGTATGGATGAGTGAGTGGGTGAGGCAGTGCCTGTATGGGGTAGTGAGTGCATGTGTGAGAAGCTGTATGGGTGAGGGAGTGTCTGTATGGCTGTGTCGGTGATTGATTGCTTGTGTCAATATGGGTCAGTAACTGTGTATGTGAAAGTCAATGTAGGTGAGTGACTGGGTATATGAGTGACTGTATGCATGAATGAGTGAATGTGAGAGTGGTTATATGGATGAGTACAGGCTTCTGTCAGTGACTGCATAGGTGAATGAGTATGTGTTACTATTTGTATGAGCAAGTAAGTGGATGCATATGTCACGGTTTGGGTTAGTACATACCTGTATGATTGACAGTATGGGTGAGTGTGTTGGTGTGTGAGTAGTTCTATGTTTGACTCACTCAGTGTGTGAGTGCCTGTATGGGTATATGAGTGGAAATGTCAGTGGCTGTATTGGTGACTGAGCGGGTGTATGAGTGGCAGTATGGGTGAGCAAGCGGATATGTGTGTAGATCTATAAATTAGTGAGTGACTGTGTAAGTACTGGTATGGCTCTGTCAATGGGTTTGTGAATGGTTGTGTGGGAGTGGCAGTGGGTGTTTAAAAGATTCTATAGGGGTGTGAGTGGGTACATCAGAGATGATGTGGATGATGTCATCAGTGATGTCATTTGAAATGTCATGAGTGATGTCATCAGTGATGTCACTGACCATGTCATGAGTGATGTAATATGTGAGGTAATAAGCAGTGCATTGCAGATGGGCAAGTTATAGTTAACCCAGCTAACTATAACGGCTGAATTTCTCTGGTTTTGTACGAGTGAAATGTCAGCCTAACTGTAACATCCCTATAAGCTTTTTTTTTGGGGTGAATTTCTAAGGTTTTTTAAATTCTACTTGCTAACTATAACGTCCCTGTAACCTTTGTTTTTTTTGTGAATTTCTAAGGTTTTATAAAATTCTATTTGCTAACTATAACGTACCTTTCACCTTTGTTTTATTTTAGTGAATTTCTAAGGTTTTTTAACTAGCAGTCACGTTTGCAGAGTGGTGGAGAAAGGGGACTGGGCCTCTAACCAGCTCTCAGGAATTCCACTGCGCAGGTCTTACAGGAGGTACCAGGAAGGCTTCTTGGCCCCCAAGTCCCCTCAGGAGTAAAGTGGACCAGAGGTGCTCCAGGAGACACGTTTGCAGATTAGCCGAGGAAGGGGGCATGGCCTCCGAAGACCTCTTAGCAATTCCAATGTGTGGGACTTACTGGAGGTAACAGGAGGAGTAGTTGGCACCCAAGGACATCCTTGGCAGCCAACTACCCCTGCTATTACCTCCAGTAAGTCCCACACAGCTGGATTGCTGAGTCCAGATATCAGGCCATGCCCCCTGTCTCCACCACTCTGCAAACGCACCTCCTGGTGCACTCTTGGTTGGGGGATGAAGCCCATTTGCTGTTGGAGGTCATTAAGGGCCAGCTAGCGCACCAGTAAGCCAGACACAGCTGGATTGCTGAGAGGTGGTCAGAGGCCACGCCTCCTTTCTCCACCAATCTGCAAACGCACCTCCTGGAGCACTGTGACTTTGGGTATAAAGTCCACTTTAGTCCTGAAGCCCTCAGGATGCAAGAGGACCTCATCACCCCACCAGCAGTGCGCCGAGAGGCACGTTCGTATAGTGGTGGAAAAAGAGGCATGGCCTACGACCACCTCTCAGCAATCCCACTGTGTGAGGCCTACTGGAGGTAACAGGTGGGCTAGTTGGCTCCTAAGGACACTCAGGAGCGAAGGGGACTTCATCCCCCAACCAAGACCGCTCAGGAGGCGTGCTTGCAGGGTAGTGGAGAAAGGGGGCTGGGCCTCCAGCGAGTTTCTTGCTTTGTTTCTTTTTTTTTTAGGAAGGGGGCTGTGTGGCCCCCTTCACTTCACCCTTTTGGGTGCTGGGGACCCCATCCCCCGGGGCCTCACCCATTTTTTAAATTATTAAAATAAAAAGGGAGGGGGCACGCGGCCCCCCTCCCCAGCCATTTTCAGCTGCGGAACCCCATCTCCCGGGGCCAGGCCATTTCTTTATTTTTATATTTTATTTTATTTTAAGGGGAGGGGCTGTGCGGCCCCCTCCCCAGTCTCATTTCAGCCCCGGGGACCTCTTTCCCCGGGGCCTGGCCATTTTTCTTAATAAAAAAAGGGAGGGGGGCCGAGTGGCCCCCCTTCCTGGGCCATTTTCAGCCCCTGGTACCCCATCCCCTGGGACATGGCCATCTCCTTTGGGGCTGTGGGGGGAGCCTGAAGGCTCCCATGGTCCCGGCCCACTCCTGCCTCCTGCAGGAGCCAGCATTGCTTTTTACCCCCAGGGAGCTGCTAAGATGCAGCTCCCCGGGGGAAAAAAGCAAAGTGTGCTCGCTTTGACCAAGCGAGCACACTTGTTTGCTATGGGATGGTGAGAGCACTGCTCCTGCCATCCCATAGCAAACTGCAATGTCCCATGGGTGGGCACCCCAAGGCATTGCTGGAGCTAGCCCTGGGGGGTGGCAGTCGCCAGGACCATTTATGACTCCAGGAGGGGGGCCGCGTGGCCCCCCTTGCATTTTTAAAACAGCCCCAGGGTGGTGGTGGTCCCTGGGGCAGCAGAGGGGTGCGTGAACCCCGCCGTGGGGAGGTGGCGGTCCCTGGGGCTGCGTGGGGGGGCAGGAGCCCCCCATGCATTATTGTAACTATTGCCCCAGGAAGGTGGCAGTCCCCTGGGCTGCAGGGGGCTGTGTGTCCCCCGCATTTAAAAAAAAACTAGCCCAGGGAGGTGGGGGTCTCCGGGCAGCCCCCCCACACATCCTAATTAAAAATTGCCACAGGGAGATGGCGATCCCCGGGGCTTCGGGGGGGGGGGCGCATTGCTTCCCATACTTCAAAAAATTAGCCCCGGGTAGGTGGTGGTCCCCGGGGCTGCAGGGGCCCACGCGGGCCCCTGCATCTCTGTTAGTCATGGCTCCCAGGCCCTGGCCCACCCGGGGGCCTAAAGTAAAGGAAGCGTGACAGCCCACACTCGTTTTAAAAAAAATTCTTGCCCAAATTTGCGGATCCACCGTGAATTCCACTGAATTGTTTTTTTAAATGCTTTTTTTGGGACCCTCTGTACAGGCCCAGGGGGTCAGGGTGTTTCTACCCCGCCCCCTTTTTATTTTTATCACGTTTTTGCTTGTGACTCATGTGGGAAGCTGGCCTGGTATATGATATCCACTAATGTAAGTGGGCACCTTGCACCATTCCAGACAACCCTTATGGTGATTTAGGAGGTCTCAGACAACCTTAGAAAGCTATGCAAGTGGTAGCTGTGGAGAGCAGCCTTTAGGCTTAGTCTTGAAGGAGTGTAAAGCAGCTTGTTTTACCAGTATGCAATCTTATAGTATAGATTAAATGAAAAAGAACCACACAAAGTATTTATAAAAATATGTATTTATTATATAACACTATCTAGTACGTTACAGTATCTCCCACACAGAGATAGACACAAAGCACACAATACCTTAGCAAAGAACTCACAGTCAATAGCACTAATACACTGTGGTCCCAGTGGGGGACCAAACCATATACTAAGAAAGTAGTATAAGAACCACGACTCGAGTTAGGACGATGTCGAGAGGACTTAGAATTACTGGGGACTGGCAGAACCACCCAAGGTAAGTAGATAGGGACCCCACGGAGAGCATGTGCAGTGTGTGAACACGACCGGGTGCTCCGTACAAGTCTATGTGATAGTCACAGTTGGATTTTTAAAGATTAGCGACCCTTCCCAGTGGACCCTGAAGAAACCCCGTGATAGACAGAAGGTTGGAGAGCCACCCCACCCGTGGATACTGTGGTACCCAAGTTACCTATCCCAGGGAAGCCGGGTGCATAGGTGTGAATTGGCGTCGGAAACCGCCGTCGAACACAATGGAGGATTTCAGGAAAGTGCCGCTGCTGGAAGAGGAGAAAGTGTCCAGAGGAATACAAACATAGATTCTTGAAGAGGAGTACCTGAAAGCAAAGGGGATAGAGTCTATGTCACTCAGGGTTGACCAGGAGACTTGGAAGACGAATGCCCTCCGATGTCAGGTGCTTCAGGGAAGATGTTGATGATCTTGACTCTGCAGCTGTGAGGACCAGGCGAGGCAGAGGAAGACCAGGACCTGGATACGAGCTGTCCCACAAAGGATGTCGAGTGCTGAGGGGTCGGTATCTGGCGGGAGCACCAACAAGCCTTGGCAAATGCAACCCAAGCAGGAAGTCGAGAAGGTACAACGTTGGGACCAGCAAGGTCCAGGGGACTCACCACAAGCCGGGGAGTCAGGGCAGGCTCTGGGCAATCAGGGGAGCTCAAAGAAAACAAAAGTGACCCTCAAATGGACCCACATGCCAGAGGCACAGGAGTCGCGAGAGGACCTCAAGCAGCTCAACAAAAGGAGCAGGCCACAGTGCCCACGAGGTGGTGTGGCTGAAGATCTTGGTGGAAGAAGTTGCCGGAGGTTGGGGCTACTTGGAGCCCAATGCACTTGTTTCAAAGTTACCAACAAGCATTTGCACTTGCAAAAGTACGCAGTGCACAGGGGTTCGGTCAATGCAGCCCTCACGAGGGATTCTGACCTCAACCTCAGTGAGAGGGCAGCTCAGGCCTCGAGGGACATAGAAAACCATGATCTCTGAGCTTGAACCCTTCGGAGTCCACAGGAGCTTGGGATCAGCAGACCAGTCAGCAGTGTTGAGGTACCTGCGAATGCAAGGAAGTGACACCTTCACTTCAAGGAAGATTTCTTCAGGTGTCGTGGATGCTCCACAGGTCCTACACGGATCCTGTACGGTGCACAGGCACAGACGATGCAGCAGACTGGAAGGGAGATGAAGTCAGGCCCAAACGAAGTCCAGAGTGCCCAGACGGTAGAAGTGCAGTGGTTTCAGTTCTGAATCTTATCCCATGACGAATCTAAAGCCCTACACCCAGGTAAGCCATTAAGTACCCCAGGGAAAGAGTTTGGAAGATTCAGGGGACCCTGGCAGGGGAGGGTCTCGACAGGGGGGAGATTACTCCCATGTCCTTTGTCCAGTTACCCACCAGAGCGGGAGCCAATGGCTCCCAGGACTGGTTTGAACTGGACTATGCACAGGGACACCAAATGTGCCCCGCATGCAGACTTTCTGGCATTGGCAAGCGCACCCACCCAACCCTAATACACTAAATCCTGTCTGGGAGGTGGTCACACCTCCCTGTGACAGGATGCCTATTGTTCCACCTTCCTCTGCTCGAGCTTGGCTCAGCAGTAGGAGGGCAGAATTGAGTCTCTGGTCAGCAGCAACCATTTTGTGCTGTCCAGGTCAAGAAGGCTGGTACCCGGAACACTGAGAGCCTAACGGAGGGCTCTTCCAGTGTTTGGAATCATACCTCATGGGGGTAAGATTCCAACATGATTGATACTAAATATGATAGGGTTTGTTGCAGCCGTTTTCAAGATGGTCATCGTGCGATTATGCGGTGCCCCTCTATATAGTATATGGCTGCTTCACTGACAACCCGGGAGAATGGACTCCATAGGCCGCAGGGGTGTCGTGCTCATGCAGGAACACCCTCTCTCTTAGAACCAAGCACCCTGCCTTCAGGATTGTAATGGCCTGCTATAGGGGTGACTTATTAGTTTTAAGTGCAGGGACCCTTAGAGATAGTAAACCTATATCTTTAGTAAGTGGTGTATGCACCAACTTACACAGGCTGCAATGGCAGGCCTGTAGTTCCATTTTGAATTGTCTCTCATGGGTGGCATTTTACATGCTTCAGCCCATGCGAGACATCTGGGGTACCTATGCCCTGGGTACATGGGTACCATATATTAGGGACTGACAAGGGTACTCCAGTATCTAATCTGGGATGTACCTAAGTACTGAACACAACAATTTAGGGAGAAAGCAGATAGACTGGGGCCCTGATTAGCAGGATCCCAGTCAGACTAGTCAAAAACAGCATCACATCAAGCAAAAAGTGGGGGTAACCATAAGAAGCAGATCCTACACAACCCTCCCAAACATAAGGAGATGCGACTAACCTTGCCCAGTTGAGTCTTCATTTTCTAAGTGGAAATATCTGGAGAGTCCATCTGCATTGGCATGGTTATTCCCAGGTCTATGTTCCACTGTATAGTCCATCTCCTGTAGGGAATGGACCACCTCAAAAGTTTGGGGTTTTCACCCTTCATCTGTTTTAGCCATAAGAGGGGTTTATGGCCTGTCTGAACAATGAAGTGAGTGCCGAACAAGTATGGCCTCAGCTTCTTCAGTGCCCAGACCACAGCACAGGCTTCCCTCTCTAGAGCTGACCAACGTTTCTCTCTGGGGGTCAACCTTCTGCTGATAAAAGCTGCTGGTTGATCCTGGCCCTCTGCATTAGGTTGTGACAACACAGCCCCTACCCCCAACTCAGATGCATCTGTTTGGACAATGAATTGCTTAGAGTAGTCAGAACTTTGAAGAATGGGAGCAGTGCACATGGCCTGCTTGAGATCATCGAATGCCTTCTGACAGCTAACTGTCCACTGAACTTTCTTGGGCATTTTCTTGGATGTCAGATCATTCATAGGAGTCACTATGGACCCATAGCCTTTGACAAATCTTCTGTAGTACTCAGGCAGGCCCAAGAAAGCTATGACCTGAGTCTGGGTAGTTGGAGCAAACCAGTCCATTATGGTCTGGATTTTGCTCTGAAGTGGTTGAATCTGGCCTCCACCCACAAGGTGGCCCAGGTACACAACCTTGCTCTGCCCTATCTGGCACTTAGTAGCCTTGATAGTGAGGCCTGCCTTCTGCAGAGCCTCCAAAACATTCTTCAGGTTGACCAGGTGATCCTCCCAGGTGGAGCTAAAGACTGCTATATCATCAAGATATGCTGCACTATAGGATTCCAGACCTGTGAGAACTTTATTCACCAGCCTTTGGAATGTGGCAGGTGCATTCTTCAAACCAAAGGGCATTACAATAAATTGGTACTGCCCACTAAGGGTTGAGAATGCTGTTTTTGGTTTGGCGTCCCCAGCTAGTCTGATTTGCCAATAGCCAGCAGTCAAGTCAAATGTGCTCAAGACCTTGGCTGAGGCCAAAGTGTCAATGAGCTCATCTGCCCTAGGAATTGGATGAGCATCAGTCCAAGTGACTGCATTGAGTCCCCTGTCGTCAACACACAACCTCATCTCTTTCTTCCCACCCTGGGTGTGAGGTTTTGGTACCAAGACCACTGGACTAGCCCACGGGCTATCTGAGGGCTGAATCACTCCCAACTCCAGCATCTTTTGGACCTCTTTCCTGATGCAATCTCTGACATGGTCAGGCTGCCTGTAGATTTTATTCTTGACAGGTAGACTCTCACCTGTGTCCACTTCATGGGTACACCAGGTGGTTTGACTGGGTGTCAGAGAGAAAATATGCCTGTACTGATTAAGGACCTTCCTGCAATCAATCTGCTGTTGGTCAGTGAGGCTGCCTGCCAAGGTTACACCATCTACAGACCCATCATCAGGGTTTTTTGAGAGGAGATCAGGGAGAGGGTCACTTTATTCCTCCTGTATCTCACCAGTTGCAATGAGCAAGCCCATGCCAGTCCTGTCCACAAAATGTTTCAGCCTGTTCACATGGAGCACCCTATGGGGGCTCCTGGGAGTGCCAAGGTCCACCAGGTAGGTGACCTCACCCTCTTGTTCAATGATAATGTGGGGTCCACTCCATTTATCTTGGAGAGCTGCTGGGGCTACAGGCTCCAACACCCATACTTTCTGACTTGGCTGGTAAACAGTCAGGACAGCCTTTTTGTCATGCCAGGCTTTTTGCAATTCTTGGCTGGCCTCCAGGTTTTTATTTGCCTCCTTCATGCACTCAGCCCTCCTGGAGCGGAGACCAAGTACATAGTCCACTATATCTTGTTTGGGAGGTTTGAGAGGTAACTGCCATACCTCCTTCACCACACACAAGGGACCCCTAACTGGATGCCCAAACAGAAGTTTAAAAGGGCTATAGCCAACCCCCTTCTGAGGGACCTCTCTGTAGATAAAGAGAAAGCAGGGCAGAAGGACATCCCATATTCACCTAATCTTTTCTGGGAGGCCCATGATCATGCCCATCAGGGTTTTGTTGAACCTTTCAACTAACCCTTTGCGTTGAGGATGATCGGGTGTGGTGAATTTGTAATTCACACCACACTCTTTCCACATTGCAGTAATATAACTTGACATGAAGTTTGTACCTCTGTCAGTTAAAACCTCCTTAGGAGCAGTAGTGGTCCTAAGGAGAATGGCTTCTGGGTACCTAGTGGCATGGTCCTCCACCACTAGTATGTAACTGTGCCCAGATGCTGTAGGAGGGGTCATGGGACCAATGATATCAATCCCATCCCTCTCGAAGGGAACTCCCACCACTGAAAGTGGGGAAACAGCCTTCACAATAAAGGCTGAACAACGAGATCCTTTTACAATGAAGGCAGAACGACGACAACATCTTTACCACAAATGTTTTTACAATGATTATGCCTTTACTACGAATGCCTTAACAACGAATTTCGTTGTAAACGCTATAAAGCTAAAGGCATACTCGTAGTAAAAAAAAAAAAATACATTTAAATGCAAGTATTTTGGTAAGTATTAAAGGTAAGTATAATGTGTATATATATATATATATATATATCTCCAGATACACTCCTTCTCATTTCGCTTTCTCCTCCACGTGAAAGAAAGAGCACGGACAACAGGAATTCGTTCCTTTACTATTTTATTACTGCTCCCCGCAAATCGCAGTCGCCATGACGCGTTTCGTCCCTCACAGGGGACTTGATCACATGACGCGCATTTAGCTAGACCAATTATTTACATACCATTTTTTTCAAACTTTTTGCCGCGTGATTTACTTAAAGTGACCAGTGCATTATAACAACAGGGTTGATCATAGACATGAAAATAGTAATAATGCCTGAGTGGTTTCAAATTGAATGGTATGCATTTTGAGCAATTGCAAGTTTGTAAACGTTTTAGTTGCGTCGTGTGCTTAAATGTATAATTAAATAAATACATATATAACTATGTTTGTTAAATATATAAATATCAATAAATAAATAATTAATTGCATATATTCGCATACTGAATAGCTTTTTATAAAATGACGGTGCCAATACCTGATATCGCATTTAAAAATCATCTGTTTCATTGTCTTTGAAACCATAAATCAAGAAAACATTGCCATATACCATTTTTCAATCTAGGTACAAATACCTTTTACATTATTGTCAAACATTCTATAGAGTGTATTAGAATATGATGGACCTCCCTGTTTATAATTAAGTGCTCCTATGTGCAAATGACGTGTATAAAAGTGTTTTGTGCTAATTAATTAAAACCATATGTGCAAACTTATCAAGCTAAGTGTGTTAAAATAGGGATGGGGTTGGCGGTTAAATAAAACTATAAATCTCCTTAAAAAAGAGAATTTGTTCATGAAAGAAATGAGTCACTGTTTTAACTAATACCCTCAAAGTGCCCTGATTAGTTCTTGTTTTTAACTGAGTAAGCTCGCGTGTAACTCCTCTGTGGCATTCAAACCTTTTGGATGTTTGGTGTCGAGATTTAAAATATATAGCATTTCAAGTTTACGAAGTGCTTTTTCCTGATCACCACCCCTTTTATTCGGTGGAATTGAATCTATGAGGAAGTATTTTAAATCCTTAGGGTTGCCCCCATGAGCTTCATTAAAATGGCGGGCCACTGGGTGTGACTGATCGTTGTTTTTGATGGCCCTTATGTGCTGGAGCACCCTTTTGTGACCCTGCAGGATAGGTCTTCCTATATACTTTAGGTTACAAGGGCACTCCAGCACATAGACTTCGTGATCCGTTTTACAATTCAACGCTTTGTCAATATTTGTCTCTTTCCCACCAAATGGAGTCCTATAACTTGTTGTTGTAACTCCATGCTGGCAGGCTTTACAGGTTTTGCACTTGTGAAACCCTAGTCTCTGGCTTAGCCATGTACTTTTTGCTTGTGGGCCACTCGGGTCATTCTTGACTAGAACATCTTTCATTGATGTACCCCTGCTGTATGTTATGGCTGGTTTTTTGGGTACTAAATTGCCAATTATAGGGTCTTTTCGAATTAAATACCAATTTCTTTTAATTATGTTTTTAACTGCTTCTTCCTGTTGATTGTATTTTAAAATGAATCTAAACTGTCCAGGGTCATTTTCTGTCTCTCCCCTTACAGGTTTCTGTTTGGTGAGGAGAGTTTCCCTGGATGTTAGATTACTTTTTATGAGGGCAGTATCCAAACATTTTTTACTGTAACCTCTCTCTTTGAATCTTGTTATACATTCTGATTGTGCAATTTTAAGATCTTTTTCATTGCTGCAAATCAGTTTTTAATGCAACAATTCGCCGTAGGGTATACTTTGGATCAAATGCCCTGGGTGTGCACTGCTTGCAAGCAATATAGCATTGCCAGCTGTCGGTTTTCTGTGGAGTTTAGTCTCAAGCTTCTCCTTGTTTACATATACCTCAACATCTAAGAAATTCACTGTGGTCTTGCTGATGGTTGCGGTGAACTGTAAATTAAGTTGGTTCTTATTGAGTACATCGATAAATGTTTCAGCCTCTATCTGACTGCCTTGCCACACCAAGAAAAGGTCATCGATGAACCTCCACCAAACCTTTACATTCCTATTCATGAATTTGGTATGTTCCTTCATGAGAACCAGCTCCTCCCACCAGCCCATGTGTAGGCTAGCGTAACTGGGGGAGAAGCTGGCTCCCATGGCTACACCCCTCGATTGTTGGAATAGTGAATTTTGAAACATAAAAATGTTGGGGCATATTACCAACGGACATCATCGCCGCTTTCCAGGCGCGTAGCGCCGGAAAAGCGGCGATGACAATAGCACGATATCAGCAATGCGCCGCTAACATACATTATCGCATGTTAGCAGCTGTTTTCCTAATGCCTCGCCTTGCATCGCTAATTAGATGCAAAGTAGGCGTTCCGGAGGTAAAACAGCATTGCAGTACCCGCTGACACGGCTTCGCCAAATCAACAAGCCGGCAGCGGACCCGCGAAGTGCTGCCTGAACTCGCGCTGAGACCCTGTTATCGCCAGATCCTAACGTCTGCTAAAAAGCAGACTTAGCAATAATATCCTATGGGGAGGTGGATTATGAAGTTTAATCCACCCCTCCGTATCAGCGAAGCTCTGCCGGCATGGCTGTCCATTCTTCGCCGGAATACTTGCGTTGAAGGGGTTTTCGCCGGCTATCACTGGATTTGTCATCGCCAATGCGCAGAGCGTTGTTAATACAGCGCTATCATGGCGTATAAATTCAGTGATAGCCGGCGATAGCACAAACCGCGCTGAGCGCGTTTAGTGACTACCTGTTGTTAATATGCCCCGTTATTCTTTAAACAAAATTCTACCATACTGATCAGCATGTCAGTGTGTTCAATATGCTTGATACCTCTATGTGACAAATAAAATTACAATGCCCTTAGGCCATCCTTGTGTCGAATTGATGTATAAAGTGAGGCAATATCAAGTACAATAACAAAATAATCTTCTTGCCATTTAAAGTTGATCATTTTGGCTAAAAAGTCCCCTGTATCTCGTAAGATGTCAGTTGTTGGACATATTCCTGTAAGAAGAAGTCAATATAAATCAATGTTCTCTCAAGTAAACTGTTTCTGGCTGAAATGATCGGCCTTCCTGGAGGTTTTTTTTGCGTCTTTATGAATTTTGGGGATAAAATATAATATTGGTGTAACAGGATTGTCGTTTTTTAAATATTTATATTCATCCGTCGATATTAAGCCAGCATTTTTCCAGGCCACTAGTTTCATTTTGTATGTACTATATACCATGTTCAATGCTTGCCTGTTGCTACGGCAATAGCAGGTATTATCATTTAATTGGAACATAGCCTCCTTGATGTAGTCCTCTCTTTTCCATAGTACCACATTTCCACCTTTATCGGCGTTTCTAACGACTATTTCACTGTTGTTTTTGAGTTTAGTCATTAGTTGATGATATTGTAGTTCCCTTTTGTTATTCTTGTTCCTGCTTGTGCTTTGCATTTTGCGGTTAAGATTTTTTAGGCCGCCCACAACTTGTTCACGGAACGCATCGATAGTATCTTTTAACATTATGGGATTAAAGGTGGAAGGAGGCTTAAAGGATGTATTGCTTGGTTTGTATATAGTACTTGGCGATCCTGTGATTTCAATATTTGAACTCATTATTGCATCCTCATTTTCAATTCTTGCAAATCTTTTATTAACTGACCATCTGTTTTATCCATGTTCATTTCTGTTGTATCGTCTTCTGATATTTGTATGCTTGTTTCATTTGTTTCTATTTTTCTTCTTTTTCCTTTTTTTTTCCGAGATGTTTGGTTTTGCAAGATTTAGTTGTGTAAAGTACTTTTTTAATTTGAGCTTTCTCACACTTTTATAGACATCAACACGGGTAGCTGCATAATTGAATGCACTTTCGGGGCAATATGATAGCCCTAAGGCTAATAGTTGTTCTTCAGCTTTATTTAGAACTGTGTCCGTTAAATTTTTTACTGTTCTAGTATCCGCTACCATTTGCTCATTTTGTGTTATTTCCTCCAATATTTCTTCGGTTGGCGTTTTTGCTGCCTTTTGTTCATTTCTTCGTCTGCTCGCCCTCCGTCTCTCCCTGCGTTTGCGGATTCTGTTATTGCTTGTTTGTTTGATTGTTTCCTCGGGCGTAGCGACTGGAGGCGCTCTAGGCATAAAAAATCCACTTCTTCAGACAATGAGAAGTTCCTTATGCCTTTACTACGAATGCCTTAACAACGAATTTCGTTGTAAACGCAATAAAGCTAAAGGCATACTCGTATTAAAAAAAAAAATACATTTAAATGTAAGTATTTTGGTAAGTATTAAAGGTAAGTATAACGTGTATTACATATATATATATATATATATATATTACTCCCTCCTTGCTCGAATTTGTACGGACCCCTTGCGCTCTTGATCCGGTGCAGGTTTCAAGGCAGAGCCCCGCCGTATTAATTTATCCACATTAATCCTTTCAGATTATAGAAACCGCACTCACAAAATGTGAGTGCGGTTTCTATAATCTGAAAGGATTAATGTGGATAAATATATATATATATATATATTCACTGAAAAAACCATAGGTTTCAGACACGTTATAGTTACAAATTAGCATTTAAAAAACCTTTGAAATTCACTGAAAAAACCATAGGTTTCAGACACGTTATAGTTACAAATTAGCATTTAAAAAACCTTTGAAATTCACTGAAAAAACCATAGGTTTTAGGGACAGTTATAGTTACTTGGACATTGCACTCGTACAAAACCCGTGAAATTCCCCCGTTATAGTTAGTTCAGCTAACTATAACTCGCGCCCCGCAATGCACTGCTGATGACGTCACATATTACATCACTCATGACATGGTCAGTGACATCACTGATGACATCACTGATGACATCTCAAATGACATCACTGATGACATCATCCAGTGACTGTGTGTTTCTGTAAAGTTTAAATATTTTTAAAATATATAGGAAAAGACGTATTGAAGAATGAGTGGGTGTCTAAGTGTCTGTATGGATGATTTAGTAGGTGCGTGACTGACTCTATAAGTGAGTGATTTAACGTATCTTACTGAATGCATGGGTTAGTGACTAAACTGGGTGTATGTCTGTATCCGTCTGTCTGTTGCTGTGTAAGTGGCTGCATGTGTTTGTGAATAGCTAAATGATTTTCTATATGAGTTATTGAATGCTTGTCTGAGTATCTGTATGGGTGCCTGAGTGTTTGTGTGGGAGGGTGTGTGCAACTCTGTGCATAGATGTGTGAGTGGGTGATTCACTGGGTGGATGGTTTCAAGAGTGCATCTGTGATAGACTGTATGGGTGGGTAAGTGTGTGTAAGAGTGTGTTAGTGAGTGAATGTATGTCCCAGTGGTACATGTGTGAGTAACTACATATGTGAAAGGCAGTATATATGTGTGTTGGAGTATATAAATAGCTATAAGCAAGAGTGAGTGATTGTGATAGTGGCTGTATGGATGATTGTGTGCTTGTATCAGTGATTGTATAAGAGCGTAACAATGTGCTACTATTTGTATGAGTAAGTGAGCTGGTGTGTGTATAACTGTATAGGTGAGTAAATGGCAGTGTGTTTAATTATTTGCATGACTGACTAGGTGTGTGAGTATCTCTATGGATGAGTGGCGTTGTTTGAGTGTCTATATAGGAGTAAGAGTGCATATGATAGTCCTGTACTGAGTGACCGTAAGTATGAGTGACTGTACGGGTGAGTGAGTGGATGTGTGTGTGTAGACCTAAGAATCAGTGAGTGGGTATGTAGTTATTGGTGTTGGAGTGTCTATGGTTTTGCGAATGGCAGTCTGTAATTTAGAGTGGGTGTATCAAAGATTATATTAGGGTGTGAGGAGGTGCATCAGATTATCACGTGGATGATGTCATCAGTGATGTCATTTGAGATGTCATCAGTGATGTCATCAGTGATGTCACTGACCATGTCATGAGTGATGTAATATGTGACGTCATCAGCAGTGCATTGCGGGGCGCGAGTTATAGTTAGCTGAACTAACTATAACGGGGAATTTCACGGGTTTTGTACGAGTGCAATGTCCAAGTAACTATAACTGTCCCTAAAACCTATGGTTTTTTCAGTGAATTTCAAAGGTTTTTTAAATGCTAATTTGTAACTATAACGTGTCTGAAACCTATGGTTTTTTCAGTGAATTTCAAAGGTTTTTTAAATGCTAATTTGTAACTATAACGTGTCTGAAACCTATGGTTTTTTCAGTGAATTTCAAAGGTTTTTTAAATGCTAATTTCTAACTATAACGTGCCTGAAACCTACGGTTTTTTCAGTGAATTTCAAAGGTTTTGTAAATGACAATTTTTAAAATGTATTAATTGTTATATTAATTTTTTTCATACTGATTTACTACATTTTTAGAAACAATTTTTTTTTACATATTTTATTTGTCAAATTACATTGTAATTACATTATACATTACATTACAAAAAATACTTTCTCAGAATGAATTACTTTAGTTTAAATACTTTGCAGATAGGCAATAGACTTTTAAGTACAGTAGTTACAGTTGTTGCAATGGGCAACACATTTTCAAACACAATGCAACATTCAGCTCAATGTGAATTTCTAGTTAAATGCAATTAGTTACTTTATGGATTACTTTTGTAACCACAGGACTGGATCCTAGATTCAGTCCTGGTACATCTCCTGTAAACAGTTGAGTAAAAGCGTTTTGGTTACAGTCGTGATTTTTAAGGAATATTATTGTATTTTAAAAGTTGACACTTTGAAACTTTTTCTCATAGAATCACCAATGTTATCCTATGGAAGGAAATTCACTTAGCAGGTAAAAACTGTTATCGTTACTTTTTCTTACTCAGTGTTGGATCCTGGATCCAGCACTGGTGCATCTCCTGTAAACAGTTGAAAGAATGCGTTTAAGTCATACAGGCGATTTTTAAGGAATATTTGTAGTTTGTGAAAATCAACACTTTGAAACTTTTTGCTGAAAACCAGTCAATGTTAGCCTATGAAGGAAATTCAAGTTACCGGTAAGTACGGTTAAAATTACTTTTGAGGATCAGTACTGGGCTGAAACATGCAGCACTGAGGTCTCTCCTGATAACAGGTGAGTAAATCGGAATTCGTATTTCGGCTGATTTTAGAGGAATATTTTAAAGTTCCAAAACTCCACACTTAGAAGAATTTCCAAGTGAAACCAGTCAATGTTAGCCTATGGAAGGAAATTCAAGTTACTGGTAAGTACGGTTAAAATTACTTTTCAGGACCAGTACTGGGCTGAAAGATGCAGCACTGAGGTCTCTCCTGATAACAGGTGAGTAAATCAGAATTCGGATTTCGGCTGATTTTAGAGGAATATTTGTATGTTTCAAAAATCAACACTTAGAAGAATTTCCAAGTGAAACCAGTCAATGTTAGCCTATGAAGGAAATTCAAGTTACCGGTAAGTACGGTTAAAATTACTTTTCAGGATCAGTACTGGGCTGAAAGATGCAGCACTGAGGTCTCTCCTGATAACAGGTGAGTAAATCGGAATTCGTATTTCGGCTGATTTTAGAGGAATATTTTAAAGTTCCAAAACTCCACACTTAGAAGAATTTCCAAGTGAAACCAGTCAATGTTAGCCTATGAAGGAAATTCAAGTTACCGGTAAGTACGGTTAAAATTACTTTTCAGGATCAGTACTGGGCTGAAAGATGCAGCACTGAGGTCTCTCCTGATAACAGGTGAGTAAATCGGAATTCGTATTTCGGCTGATTTTAGAGGAATATTTTAAAGTTCCAAAACTCCACACTTAGAAGAATTTCCAAGTGAAACCAGTCAATGTTAGCCTATGAAGGAAATTCAAGTTACCGGTAAGTACAGTTAAAATTACTTTTCAGGATCAGTACTGGGCTGAAAGATGCAGCACTGAGGTCTCTCCTGATAACAGGTGAGTAAATCGGAATTCGTATTTCGGCTGATTTTAGAGGAATATTTTAAAGTTCCAAAACTCCACACTTAGAAGAATTTCCAAGTGAAACCAGTCAATGTTAGCCTATGAAGGAAATTCAAATTACCGGTAAGTACGGTTAAAATTACTTTTGAGGATCAGTACTGGGCTGAAAGATGCAGCACTGAGGTCTCTCCTGATAACAGGTGAGTAAATCGGAATTCGTATTTCGGCTGATTTTAGAGGAATATTTTAAAGTTCCAAAACTCCACACTTAGAAGAATTTCCAAGTGAAACCAGTCAATGTTAGCCTATGAAGGAAATTCAAGTTACCGGTAAGTACGGTTAAAATTACTTTTCAGGACCAGTACTGGGCTGAAAGATACAGCACTGAGGTCTCTCCTTATAACAGGTGAGTAAATCGGAATTCCTATTTCGGCTGATTTTAGAGGAATATTTGCACAATGGTGAAGGGAGGGGACGGGGCCTGAGGTGACATCTTTGCAAACGCGCCCCGTGGCGCGTTTTAAGTTGGGGGATTAAGTTCCCTTGAATCCTGAGGGTCCCTAGGGGCCAACTAGACCACCAGGAACCTCCAATATGCGCCAGGGGCTGCGTTGCAGAGACGTGTAGAGAGGCCACACCCCTTTTACACCTCTCTGCAACGCAGCTCTGTGGCGCTTTCTGGATGTACCTGTTGGGCTAGTTGGCCCCAGGGACCCTCAGGATTGAAGGGGATTTAATTCCCCATCTTAAAACGCGCCACGGGGCCTGTTTGCACACATGTCACCTCAAGCCCCGCCCCTCCCTTCACCACTGTGCAAACGCGCCCCGTGGCGCGTTTTAAGTTGGGGGATTAAGTCCCCTTGAATCCTGAGGGTCCCCGGAGTCCAACTAGCCCACCATATACCTCCAAAAGCGCCATAGAGCTGCGTTGCAGAGAGGTGTAAAAGGGGCGTGGCCTCTGTACACCTCTCTGCAAGGCAGCCCCCTGGCGCATACTGGAGGTTCCTGGTGGGCTAGTTGGCCCCAGGGACCCCAGTATTCAAGGGGATTCGTTCCCCTCTGCAAACGCGCCAGGGGCGCGTTTGCAGAGTGGTGAAGGAAGGGGCGGGGCCTGCGGGCCCGATCGTTTTTTTTTAATTTTTTTTTTTTTTTGGGGAGGGGGCCGCGTGGCCCCCTCCCGAGCCACTACTTGCCCGGGGACCCCATCCCCCGGGGCTGGCCCTCTCGTTGGGGACTGTGGGGGGTCCCCAATCCCCCACAGTCCCGCCGGCTCCCCGTGTCCTACGGGAGCCGGCATTGCTTTTACACATGGGGAGCTGCTAAGATGCAGCTCCCCATGTGGAAAGCAGTCGGCTTTGGATATTGGAAGAGAGAGCAGGTTTCCTGCTCTCTCTTCCAATATCCAAGATTGCATGACAGGACGGGAGCCGCGGCTCCGTCCTGTCATTGCAAACAGCAGTGTCCCGGGGGTAGGCACCCCGGGACACTGCAGGAGCCGGCCCTGGGGGGTGGTGGTCCCCAGGGCCATCAAGGGCTCCAGGAGGGGGCCGCGCGGCCCCCTCCCATTCAGTGCACAGCCCCGGGGAGGTGGTGGTCCCCGGGGCTCTGGGGGTCCAAAACGGACCCCCATTGTAATTTTTCTTAGTGCCCCGGGGAGGTGGTGGTCCCGGGGCGTGTGGGGGCTGGAGCCCCCCACACAGGTTTTTAATAAAAAAAAGAAGCCCCGGGGAGGTGGTGGTCCCCGGGGCTGCGGGAGGGCTCAGAGCCCTCCCGCACCATTGTACATAAAGCCCCGGGGGTGGTGGTCCCCGGGCTAGGGGAGCCCTTAGAGGCCCCCACACATAAAATTAACCCCCCCCAGCATGCCCCCGGGACTTGGGCCACCCGGAGGCCAATTAACATCGAAGCGCGGGAGACCGCGCTTCGATTTTCCGGCAGGGTTCACGCTCCCTGAGCGCATCCTGCCGATTTTTAAAAAAAAAAATTATTTTTTTGCCCAGGGGGTCCTTGTGGGACCCCTGAGCAAACCTAGGGGGTCAGGGTGTTTCTACCCTCCCCCTTTGTGCGCTTTGCGCACTTGTTTCTGTCCCTCGGTTCTACCGAGGGACAAAATGGCTGCCAACATTTCCTGAATCGGAATGTTGACAGCCAGCTGACAGCCAATTAACATGCAGCTCGTGATCGGGAGGGTGCGCGAATCCTCCGTGCCCATAGATATATATGTACTTTTACTTTTTGATTTTCTCAGCAACTACTGAACGGATTTACACCATTTAACAAAAGGGTTCTTTCTGAACCAAGAACTACCTCTTTGCCAAATTTGGTGTAATTCCGTTCAGCAGTTCGAGCTGTAGCCGTGTCTAAAGTTTCCTATGGGAAAATGCATGGGGAAAACGCGTTTTGGGACCCCCCTTTTTCTCGGCCCCCGCTTGACGAATCCCCCCGAGACTTTCAGGGTAGGAGCGGACCGGCGCGCCCCACGAAGTTTGAAAATTTCGCGAAGATACGTCAACCGGCAAGAGAGTTATTTCAAATAGAATGTCGCGGATTTCCTATGGATAATAGGTTGTAACTATAACTATCTACTGGCGACCGCCAGTAGATAATATATATATATATATATATATATATATATATATATATATATGGTGGCAAGTGTGTTTTTAAGGGTTTAGGGTGGGTGTGGGTTTTTGGGTGGCAACGGTAGATTTAGGATTTAGGGTGGGTATGGTTTTTGGGATTGCAAGGGTATATTTAGGGTTTAGGGTGGGTATGGGTATTGGGTGGCAAGGGTAATTTTAAGGTTTAGGGTGGGTATGGGTTTTTGGATGGCAAGGGTATTTTTTAAGTTTTGGGTGGATATGGGTTTTTGGGTGGCAAGGGTAATTTTAGGGTGGGTATGGGTTTTTGGGAGGCAAGTGTACTTTTAGGGTTAAAGGTGGGTATGGGTTTTAGGTGGCAAGGGTAATTTTAGGGTTTAGGGTGGGTATGGTTTTTGGGTGGCAAGAGTAATTTTAGTAATTTTAGGATTTAGGGTGGGTATGGGTTTTTGGGTGGCAAGTGTATTTTTAGGGTTAAGGGTAGATATGGGTTTTTGGGTGGCAAGGGTAATTTTGGGTGGGTTTGGGTTTTTGGGTGGCAAGGGTAATTTTAGGGTTTAGGGTAGGGATGGGTTTTTGGGATTGCAAGGGTATTTTTAGGGTTTAGGATGGGTGTGGGTATTTGGGTGGAAAGGGAATTTTTAGGGTTTAGGCTGGGTATAGGTTCTTGGGTGGAAAGGGAATTTTTAAAGTTTTGGATTGGGTGTATGTATGTTTTTGGGTGGAAAGGGAATGCACTGCTGATGACGTCACATATTACATCACTCATGACATGGTCAGTGACATCACTGATGACGTCACTGATGATATCTCAAATGACATCACTGATTACATCACTGATGACATCATCCAGTGACTGAGTGTTTTTAAAAAGTTGAAATATGTTTTATATATATATATATATGCCAAGGTGTATTGAAGAATGAGTGGGTGTATGAGTGTCTGTATGGATGATTTAGTAGGTGCGTGACTGACTGTACAAGTGAGTGTGTAGAAGTTCCAATTAGTAGAAATAAATCCAGCAGGAACAGGTTCAGGATAAATTGGTATTTATTACCAAAAGGAAACTCCAGCCACATCCAAGTACAACTTCCAGAAATAAACTGTCACTGATCTGATAATTTAACTATATACATTCTGAATGGAATATTCTGCAAAGGCAGAATACTCAACTATGTACATTCTATGTGGAACACTCTGCAGAGGCAGAATACATTAATAGAAACAAACAAAGTACAATAAAGAATATCACACATCTTCTCCCCATAGAGAAAGGAAAAAGGATTATACATTTTTATCTTGGCTAGACGACTAAAATTCCAAATGCGTCCATCATTAAGTTTTGCCGCACCTCTGAATACCTTGGTCACTGTATAGGTATTGCTAAACTTAGAATTATTTCTTGACCTTCCAGGTAATTTAACTTTAACCAAATCACCAACATTAACTTGGAACGGTTTCATAGCATGACGTACATCGTAATTAATTTTTCTTTTATTCTGAGCAATCAATTCCTTATCAAGTGATGATCTCAATATTTCTTCTCCAGTACCATTGTCACAATAATTATTGACCCAAGATGGCTCAACAAGAGAATAAGGTTTGCGTTTTTAAAAATTCAAACGGACAAAAAACAGTGGTAGAATGAGGAGTGAGCCTGTACTGCTCAACTCTCTTCTTTAAATCATGTATCCAGTCTTTACCATTACACCTTGAAATCTGAATAGCTTCCTTCAATGTCCTGTTGAATCTCTCTATCATACCATTAGATTCGGGATGATACAATGCACATTTTTTGTGTGAGATTCCCCTACTAGTCAAAAACTCCATCATTTCTTTGGAGACAAATTGAACTCCATTGTCTGTAAGTATTGACCTTGGATTACCTTCTCTGGCAAAAACTTCTGATACAAAATGTAGCCACTGAAGTGGTATTAATCTCCTTGGTTATACCAATCTCTGGCCAACGAGAAAACATATCCATGACCACCACCACATATTTGGGAACACTACCAACATTGATAGGACCCAAAATATCAAGGGCAATTTCCTCCCATACCTCGGAGGGGATTTCTCTACACAGCATGGGAGATTTTCGCACCTTAAGATTTTTATCACTCAACTTGCACTCAGAGCAATCACGAACCAACCTTTCAATCAAAATATCCATTCCTGGCCACCAATATTTGGATCTCAAACGCTCTTTAGTCTTACAAAAACCTTGATGTCCCTCATGTGCTAAACAAACCAAAACGTTCCTGATTCCCACCGGAGGAACCAACCTTCCACCTCTAAAAAGAACACCATCACAAACAGACAATTCATCCATAACCTTGACAAATCCAGCCAAACACTCAGATTTCTTCCAATGTACCACATCCAACAACAAATTGTTGATGACTTCCTTTTGAACTTCATCTTTTTCAACCTCTTGACTCCACTCTTCCTCTGTAACACAACCACCTGTCACAACACACACACTAACAATCTCTTCCTTCCACCACTCACTCTCCTCAACAGCATCAGATACATCTGCAGACATCCTTGACAAACAATCTGCAACTTTATTTTCCACTCCAGGTAAGTACACAACAGAGAAATTGAAGTCTTGTAGAGCAACCAACCATTTGCAAATTCTAGATGAAATGCAGTCTAGACCCTTTTTCACGAAAACACTTCTTGTAGAGGCTTATGATCTGAACACACAGTAAATTTGACAACCCCACAAAAATTGTTTACATTTTCTGACAGCCCAAAATATCACCAGAGCCTCTCTTTTTATAGTCAAATAACGCTCTTCAGCTCCCCTCAAAGATCTTGAGGCAAACAACACCGTAACTTCATCCGATCCAGATCTTTGTTTCAAGACAGCTTCTAGCCCTTTAATACTGGCATCAGTATACACACACATGGTACACCTGGTACAAACCTTTTCAAAGCTTGAACAGACACAAGAGAATTTTTCAGATCATCGAACTCTTTATCGCATTCAACAGTCCACAAAAACTGCACTTCCTTTCTCAAAAGATTACGCATGGCAACAGACCTGCTTGCAAGATTAGGCACAAAACGAGCATAGAATTCTACCATACCCAAAAAAGTTTGTATGTCTTCTTTCTTGGTAGGTTGGGACAACTTGCAAATGGCTTGCACCAACTCAGGTTTAGGACTAACACCATTACTCAAAATCACATAACCCAAATAAGTTATTTGACTCAAACCAAATTTGCGTTTATTCAATTTTAATGTTATGCCTTTTTGCCCAAAAATCCGCAATATCTCTCTAACCTTACGTAAATGATCACTCCAATCACTGCTGTATATCAGCACATCATCCTGAAAAAAATTCACTCCCTCCAAACCTCTCAGCATAGAAGACATTAATCTCTGGAAAACAGATGCAGCGGAACATAGTCCAAAAGGCATGCGATTAAATCGAAATACACCAAATGGTGTCACAAACGCAGTCAAATTCTTGGAATCATCACTTAACCTAACTTGATGATACACAGACATCAAGTCAAGTGTAGTGAAATATTTGGCACCACCAACCAAAGTCACCATCTCTTGAATATTGGGAAGGGGAAACTTGTCTTCCACAACTTCTTTATTCAAATGACGAAGGTCAACACAGAGACGAATCTCACCAGAACTCTTGATTGCAACGACCACTGGGGCCAACCACTGAGGGGACTCCACGGGTTCTATAATGCCTTCACACTCAAGTCTCCTCAATTCATTCTGTACAGCATCCTGAAGACTCAAAGGCACATTCCTCACCTTACATACCACAGGGATAGCACCATCCTTCATCCTAATGCGATGAGCATACCCCTTCACACAACCAACTTTTCTGCAAACACTGTTGGAAACTCCTGTTGGAGTTGATCTGACAATGTATCAACCTTTCTAGCTCGTACCGGGGGATCCATATTGGGATCTAAAAAAATTCCAAGCAATTTTTGTTGTTGCCAACTCAAAATAGAATCTCCCTTAACAGGCACATATAACTTTCCCATAGCTTTGTTTCCATGAAATTCAAATTCGGCTAAGAAATACCCAACCAATTCAATTGGTTTACCACCATAACTGTATGGTGTCACATCAGGTGCCATGAGAGAAATTTTTCCTTTGAAAGTTTTATCGAATTCTACATCAGAGATTAAAGACAGTTTGCACCTGAATCCATCATCATCATTATTCCACAACCATTCACGCATACAACGTCAGACGGATGAGATCGACTTACTTCATGTACCTCATTGACATTAATGTCAGAGACTTGTAATAAAATATCACGCTCTAGTTCTCCTACAATATTGATTTTCTCTTTTTTTACATTTGTGACTTACAAAATTTGGCAAAGTGTCCTTTCTTTCCACATATCCTACACACCATGTGTAAAGCAGGACAATCCTTTGAGTTTGCCATATGATATGGATTGCCGCATCTATAACAGAAACTTTAGGTTTAGAAGATGTAAACGTTTTACTTTTGGAAGAAGCAACAACATTAACACCTGAAGTTTCACCTGCAGAGTCTGACTTAACAGCACACTTAGTTTTTTGTAATTCTTTCATGCACTCACTTGAATGTTCCACTTGTTTTGCAATAATAAGTACTTCTGATAATGTGGGATCATTTTTACACCATAACTCTTCTCTAATTTTGTCACTCCAGCATTCCAACATAAATTGATCACAAATTCTCTCTTCTGTATTTTCACCAAAATTGCAAAGTGAGGCCAATTTCCTCAACGCAGTAAAAAAATCTTCTACAGATTCCCCTTCATGCTGCTTTCTCTTACCAAAATGAAATCTTTCCAAAATTATCGAAACCTTAGGTAAGAAATGTTTATCTAGTTTTTCTATCGCCTTTTCAAATTCATTCAACCCATCACCATTTCCCTCATTCACTAAATCTGGTACATTCTCGTATGTATCTTGACCTTCAGCTCCTAGACAATGGATTAGCAACGATGCCTTTCTCTCAGAAGATAAATTGGGACCAGTAACTTTAACATAATTTAAAAATACTTTTTCCATTTAGACCAAATTAAAGGTGGATCACCAGGAGAAGTAAGGAAAAATGGAGGAGGTGCAATATGTTTCATGGTAAATACAAGGAGTTAAATACACTGGAAGCAGTACACACCGATATCCGATACGATATCCGAACACCACCTGTTAAAAGCAAGGTACAATGAAGAAAAACAGGATAAAGAGGAAGAAAATAGTATAGATAAACAGGAGTAAGAAATGAAGAAATATAAGATTTGTAATAGAGGTTAAAGTAGGAAATAAAGATTAAAAGCAATTGAATTAACATTTAACATTAGGTGCAGATTTGTCCTCTTTCTATATTCATGAGAAGTAGGAAGTTGAGAGGAACTGCACCAATCCTGTGAGTATGTGGGCGTGACGAAGAGGGAGTGGTCCGATAGTCAAGATGTTAGCAGAAACAACGGAAGAAGAGAAGTCTCTGGAAAACCCCCTGAAACTGATGAAATGGGCAGCTGACAGACTGTCTCACCCAGTGTGAAGACGAGAAATCTTGATGCGGCGGAACATGAAAATTGAGCGAAGGTAAGAAGCACGCACGCCGTGTCTAGCGAGTTAATCTCTCACGAGCGGTCAAACGCTGTATCCAATGGTTGGTGTTGTGAAAAGGTGCGCGTGAGTTTTTCAGTGCGCCAGGACTTCAGTATGCGTGTGCTCGCGGCCAAACGCTGTATCGAATTGTTGGCCTCGCAAGCGTCCTTCGGTGTGCGTGTGCTTTCAAATGTCAATAAATTAAAAATGCGCTGTTGCAATCAAAAAGGCTCGAGCGTCTTGACTCCAAAGAAATAAATCCTTTCAAACACGGGACTTCAGTAGGGGAGAGGCGATGTGAAAAGAAAAAAAAGTATAACAAAGGTCACAGTCACGAAATGAAACTCAAAGAGTAATTCTCAAACGGTAAGAGTCACATAAATAAAGATAATGAAGTGGTATAAATAATACCCGACATTAGTCATTAATAAATAGAAATCCTCAGAGGTAGTAAAACACTCGGTGGGGAAATAAAGAAACTTACTTCCCATAAAATAGAAGTCCAATAAGTTAGTTGTTGAAGTGAAGGAACTGGGTGTTGAAGTTTCCTCTGCCCAATCGCCGCCAGTGTAGAAGTTCCAATTGGTAGAAATAAATCCAGCAGGAACAGGTTCAGGATAAATTGGTCTTTATTATCAAAGGAATTCCAGCCACATCCAAGTACAACTTCCAGAAATAAACTGTCACTGATCTGATAATTTAACTATATACATTCTGAATGGAATATTTTGCAAAGACAGAATACTCAACTATGTACATTCTATGTGGAACACTCTGCAGAGGCAGAATACATTAATAGAAACAAACAAAGTACAATAAAGAATATCACAGAGTGATTAAACGTGTCTTACTGAATGCATGGGTTAGTGGCTAAACTGTGTGAATGTCTGTATTGGTCAGTCAGTTGGTGTGTAAGCGGCTGCATGGGTTGGTGAGTAGCTACATGAGTGTCTATATGGGTTATTGATTGATTGTATGAGTATCTGTATAGGTGCCTGAGTGTCTGTGTGGGTGGGTGGGGGGTGTGTGACTTTGTGCACAGATGTGTGAGTGGGTGATTCACTGGGTGTATGGGTTCAAGAGTGTGTCTGTGAAGGGCTGTATGGGTGGGTAAGTGAGTGTTTAGATGTCTCAGTGGTACATGTGTGAGTAACTACATATGTGAAAGGCGGTATTTCTGAGTGTTGGACTATATAAATGACTATATGTGAGAGTGAGTGATTGTGAGAGTGGCTGTATGGATGAGTGTGTGCTTGCGTCAGTGATTGTATAAGAGAGTAAGTATGTGTTAGTATCTGTATGAATAAGTGAGGTGTTGTGTGAATAATTGAGTATGTGAGTAAATGGGAGTGTGATTGATTCTTTGTATGACTGACTATGTGTGTGAGTAACTCTATGGGTGAGTGGCGGTGTGTGAGTGTCTGTATAGGTGTATGAGTGCATATGATAGTGCTGTATTAATGAGTGACTGCATGTATGAGTAACTTTGTGGGTGAATGAGTAGATGTGTGTGTAGACCTAGTAATCAGTGAGTGGGTATGTAGTAACTGGTATTGGTGTGTCTTTGGTTTCGAAAATGGTAGTCTGTATTTTTAGAGTGGGTGTATTAAAGAGGATATTAGGGTGTGAGGATGTGCATCAGATTATCATGTGGATGATATCATAAGTGATGTCATCAGTGATGTCATTGAGATGTCATCAGTGATGTCATTAGTGATGTCACTGACCATGTCATGAGTGATGTAATATGTGACGTCATCAGCAGTGCATTGCGGGGGCGCAAGTTATAGTCACCTCAACTAACTATAATGGCCGAATTTCTCAGGTTTTGTACGACTGAAATGTCCAACTAACTATAATGTCCCTGAAACCTGTGGTTTTTTCAGTGACTTTCTAAGGTTTTTAAATGCTAATTTCTAACTATAACGTCCCTGAAACCTATGGTTTTTTTCAGTGAATTTGAAAGGTTTTTTAAATGCTAATTTCTAACTATAACGTCCCTGAAACCTATGGTTTTTCAGTGAATTTCAAAGGTTTTTAAATGCTAATTTCTAACTATAACGTCCCTGAAACCTATGGTTTTTTCAGTGAATTTCGAAGGTTTTTAAATGCTAATTTTTAACTATAACGTCCCTGAAACCTATGGTTTTTTCAGTGAATTTCGAAGGTTTTTAAATGCTAATTTCTAACTATGCCTACATACTTAGGACATATGCAGAAAGAGGAAGAAAGGCGCAGAAAGAAACAAGAGAAATGCAGAAAGAGGCAACATAAGTCCAGAAAGATGAAGAAAGGTGCAAAAAGAAGCAAGAGATATGCAGAAAGAACCAACAGAGGTATCAAAGAGGCCTTGTTGCAAAGTCATCCTGTGCCCCCAATGTTTTTCTGACTGATACTGGTGGTAACTTACTCCGACTAACCAGGCCCAGAGCCAGTGCTATGCTAAAAGACTCTTAGAATACAGTGAAAAAAACCACATACACTAGGTTACACTATGGGTTGGGGTACCCCTGTGAATGGCATGACCTCCCCTCTAAGGCCCTAGTACATAATAGGGCAGGGGGATTAAAACTACCTCAAAGTCAGAGGTGCAGAACGAAGCAAGAGCAGTGCAGAAAGAACCAACAGAGGTGCAGAAAGAGGCAGAGGGGTACAGAAAGAGGCAAGAAAAATACAGAAAGAAGCAAAAGAGGTGCAGAAAGAGGCAAGAGAACTGCAGAAAACGGCAAGACAGGTGCAGGAAGAGGCAGGAGAGGTGCACAAAGAGGCAAAAGGGGAACAGAAAGAGGGAAGAGGGGTGCAGAAAGAGGCTAGAGGGGTGCAGAAAGAAGCAAGTGAGGTGCCAAAGAGGCAACAGAGGTGCAGAAAGACGCAAGAGAAGTTCAGCAACATGCAAGAGAAGTGCAGAAATAGGCAAGAGAATTGCTGAAAGTAGCAACAAAGGTGTAGAAAGAAGCAAGAGAAGTGCAGAAAGAGGCAAGTGAGGTGCAGAAAGAAGCGAGAGCAGTGCAGAAACAACCAACAGAGGTGAAAAAAGAGGCAAGAGGGGTGCAGAAAGAGGTAGGAGAGCTGCACAAAGAGGCAAGAAAGGTACATAAAAAGGCAGGAAGAATACAGAAAGAAAGAAGAGAAGTGAAGAAAGAGGCAAGAGAATTGCTGAAAGAAGCAACAGAGGTATAGAAAGACGCAAGACAAGTGCAGAAAGAGGCAAGTAAGGTGCAGAAAGAAGCAAGAGCAGTGCAGCAAGAACCAAAAGAGGTGCAAAAAGAGGTAAGGGGGTGCAGAAAAAAGTAGGAGAGGTGCACAAAGAGGCAAGACAAGTACAGAAAGAGGCAGGAGGGGTGCAGAAAGAAAGAAGAGAAGTGCAGAAAGAAGCAACAGTGGTGCTGAAAGAGGCACGAAGGGTGCAGAAAGAGCAAGAGAAGTGCAGAAAGAAGCAACAGAGGTACAGAAAGAGGCACGAGAGGTGAAGAAACAGGCAGGAAAGGTGAAGAAAGAGGGAATAGGGGTGCAGAAAAACGCAAGAGAGGTGCAGAAAGAGAAAAAAGGGGTGCAAAAGAGTCAAGATGGGTGCAGAAGGAAGCATATGAGATGCAGAAAGAGGCAATTGAGATGCAGAAAGACGCAAGAGAGGTGCAGATACAAGCAAGAGGAGTGCAGAAAGAGGCAAGAGAGATCCAAAAAAGGGAATAAGGGTGCAGAAAGAAGCAAGAGAGGTACAGAAAGAAGCAAGAGAAGTACAGAAAGAAGCAAGAGAGGTGCAGAAAGAGAGAAGACGAGTGCAGAAAGAGACAACCAACAGGGGTGCAGAAAGAGACAACAGGGGTGCAGAAAGAAGCAAGAGAGGTGCAGAAAGAATCAATAGAAGTGCAGAAAGAGGCAAGTGAGGTGCAGAAAAGGGCAAGAGAGTTGCAGAAACAGGCAAAAGGGGTGCAGAAAGAGTGAACAGGTGTGCAGACAGAGGCAAGAGAGGTGCAGAAAGAGGGAAGAGGGGTACAGAAAGAGGCAAGAGGGATGCAGAAATTTGCAAAAGAGGTGCAGAAAGAAGCTAGAGCAGTGCAGAAAGAACCAACAGAGGTGCAAAAAGAGGCAAGAGAGGTGCAGAAAGAGAGAAGACGAGTGCAGAAAGAGACAACAGGGGTGCAGAAAGAGACAACAGGGGTGCAGAAAGAAGCAAGAGAGGTGCAGAAAGAATCAATAGAAGTGCAGAAAGAGGCAAGTGAGGTGCAGAAAAGGGCAAGAGAGTTGCAGAAACAGGCAAAAGGGGTGCAGAAAGAGGGAACAGGTGTGCAGACAGAGGCAAGAGAGGTGCAGAAAGAGGGAAGAGGGGTACAGAAAGAGGCAAGAGGGATGCAGAAATTTGCAAAAGAGGTGCAGAAAGAAGCTAGAGCAGTGCAGAAAGAACCAACAGAGGTGCAAAAAGAGGCAAGAGGGGTGCAGAAAAAAGTAGGAGAGATGCACATAGAGGCAACACAAGTACAGAAAGAGGCAGAATGGGTGCAGAAAGAAGGAAGAGAAGTGCAGAAAGAGGCAATAGAGGTGCTAAAATAGGCGTGAAGGGTGCAGAAAGAGCAAGAGAAGTGCAGAAATAAGCAACAGAGGTACAGAAAGAGGCAAGAGAGGTGAAGAAACAGGCAGGAAAGGTGAAGAAAGAGGGAATAGTGGTGCAGAAAAATGCAAGAGAGGTGCAGAAAGAGAAAAAAGGGGTGCAATAGAGTCAAGAAGGGTGCAGAAAGAAGCAAGTGAGATGCAGAAAGAGGCAATAGAGGTGCAGAAAGACGCAAGAGAGGTGCAGAAACAGGCAGGAAAGGTGCAGAAAGAGGGAACCAGGGAATAAAAAGAGGCAAGAGAGACGCAGAAAGAGGGAAGAGGGGTGTAGAAAGAGGCAAGAGGCGTGCAGAAAGAAGCAAGTGAGGTGCATAAAGAGACAACAGAGGTGCAGAAAGACGCAAGAGAAGTACAGAAACAAGCAAGAGAAGTACAGAAAGAGGCAAGAGAATTACTGAAAGAAGCAACAGAGGTGTAGAAAGAAGCAAGAGAAGTGCAGAAAGAGGCAAGTGAGGTACAGAAAGAAGCAGGAGCAGTGCAGAAAGAACCAACAGAGGTGCAGAAAGAGGCAAAAGGGTGCAAAAAGAGGTAGGAGAGGTGCACAAAGAGGCAAGAGGGGTACAGAAAGAGGCAAGAGGGGTGCAGAAAGAAGGAAGAGAAGTGCAGAAAGAAGCAACAGAGGTGCTGAAAGAGACAAGAAGGGTGAAGAAAAAGGCAAGAGAAGTGCAGAAACAAGCAAGAGAAGTGCAGAAATAGGCAAGAGAATTGCTAAAAGAAGCAACAAAGGTGTAGAAAGAAGCAAGAGAAGTGCAGAAAGAGGCACGTGAGGTGCAGAAAAAAGCAATAGCAGTGCAGAAAGAACCAACAGAGGCGCAAAAGGAGTCAAGAGGGGTGCAGAAAAAAATAGGAGAGGTGCACAAAGAGGCAAGACAAGTACAGTTAGAGGCAGGAGGGGTGCAGAAAGAAGGAAGAGAAGTGCAGAAAGAAGCAACGGAGGTGCTGAAAGAGGCGCAAAGGGTGCAGAAAGAGCAAGAGAAGTGCAGAAAGAAACAACAGAGGTACAGAAAGAGGCAAGAGAGGTGCAGGAACAGGCAGGAAAAGTGCAGAAAGAGGGAACAGGGGTGCAGAAAGACGCAAGAGAGGCGCAGAAAGAGGCAACAGAGGTGCAGAAAGACGCAAGAGAAGTGCAGAAACAAGCAAGAGGAGTGCAGAAAGAGGCAAGAGAATTGCTGAATGAAGCAACAGAGGTGTGGAAAGAAGCAACAGAAGTGCAGAAAGAGGCAAGTGAGGTGCAGAAAGAGGCAAGAGAGGTGCGGAAAATGACAAGAAAATAGCAGAAAGAGGAAAAAGGGATGCAAAAAAGGGAAGAAGGGTGCAGAAAGAAGCAAGAGAGGTGCAGAAAGAAGCAAGAGAAGTACAGAAAGAAGCAAGAGAGGTGCAGAAAGAGGGAAGACGAGTGCAGAAAGAGACAACAGGGGTGCAGAAAGAGGCAAGAGTGGTGCAGAAAGAGGCAAGAGAAGTGCAGAAAGAAGCAAGTGATGTACAGAAAGAGGCAAGAGAGTTGCAGAAACAGGCAAAAGGGGTGCAGAAAGAGGGAACAGGTGTGCAGACAGAGGCAAGAGAGGTGAAGAAAGAGGGAAGAGGGGTACAGAAAGAGGCAAGAGGGATGCAGAAATTTGCAAAAGAGGTGCAGAAAGAAGCTAGAGCAGTGCAAAAAGAACCAACAGAGGTGCAAAAAGAGGCAAGAGGGTGCAGAAAAAGTAGGGAGAGGTGCACAAAGAGGCAACACAAGTACAGAAAGAGGCAGAAGGGGTGCAGAAAGAAGGAAGAAGTGCAGAAAGAAGCAACAGAGGTGCTGAAAGAGGCGTGAAGGATGCAGAAAGAGAAGAGAAGTTCAGAAAGAAGCAACAGAGGTACAGAAAGAGGCAAGAGATGTGCAGAAACAGCCAGGAAAGGTGCAGAAAGAGGGAACAAGGGTGCAAAAAGAGGCAAGAGAGATGCAGAAAGAGCGAAGAGGGGTGCAGAAAGAGGCAAGAGGGGTGCAGAAAGAAGCAAGTGAGGTGCAGAAAGAGGCAACAGAGGTGCAGAAAGACGCAAGAGAAGTGCAGAAACAAGCAAGAGAAGTACAGAAAGAGACAAGAGAATTGCTGAAAGAAGCAACAGAGCTGCAGAAAGAAGCAAGAGAAGTGCAGAAAGAGGCAAGGGAAGTGCAGAAAGAAGCAAGAGCAGTGCAGAAAGAACCAACAGAGGTGCAGAAAGAGGCAATAGGGGTGCAGAAAGAGGTAGAAAAGGTACACAAAGAGGCAAGAGGGGTACAGAAAGAGGCAAGAGGGGTGCAGAAAGAAGGAAGAGAAGTGTAGAAAGAAGCAGCAGAGGTGCTGAAAGAAACAAGAAGGGTGCAGAAAAAGGCAAGAGAAGTGCAGAAACAAGCAAGAGAAGTGCAGAAATAGGCAAGAGAATTGCTAAAAGAAGCAACAAAGGTGTAGAAAGAAGCAAGAGAAGTGCAGAAAGAGGCTAGTGAGGTGCAGAAGGAAGCAAGAGCAGTGCAGAAATAACCAACAGAGGTGAAAAAAGAGGCAAGAGGGGTGCAGAAAGAGGTAGGAGAGCTGCACAAAGAGGCAAGAATGGAACAGAAAGAGGCAGGAGGGGTACAGAAAGAAGGAAGAGAAGTGCAAAAAGAGGCAAGAGAATTGCTGAAAGAACCAACAGAGGTATAGGAAGTGTGAGAAGTTGGCCTGGTATATGCTGTCCACTAATTATACTGGGCACCTTGCACCAGTCCAAACAACCCCTTATTGGAGATAGGTTAAAGACAACCTTTATTGAAAGCTATCCTAGTGGTAGCTATGGAGAGCAGCCTTCAGGCTAAGTCTTGAAGGAATGTAAAGCAGCTTGTTTTACCAGTCTATAATCTCTCGAGTGACCAAATGAAAGAGGACAACACCAGGTATATATTCAAAATATATGTATTTATTGCTAAACACACCCCTCTAGTCTCTTTATGAGGCTAGAGTTCGAAGTACATAAGTTATAAGTTAGTTATCAACAGTAATAGCACAAATACACGTTTGAGCCCTAGGGAGTACCAAACCATATACCAATAAAGTGGTATAAGAACCACGACTGAGCTAGACACAAGGCCTAGAGCCTGTAGAAGTGCTTGGCCCTCAAGGAACCACCCAAGGTAGTGACACAGGGGACCCACGGGGGACGCGTGCAGTGTGAGAACACAGCCGCGAGCCGCCGTTGACTTCTATGGGGAATGTCGCGGTTGGAGTTTTAAAGAAAAGGGACACTTAGAGGAGGACTTGGAGCAAACCCCTTTAGAACTAGGTTGTTCTAGAGTCTATACCCACGGGAGCACCGGAGTACTCGAGTTACCTCACCCAGGGAAGCCGGGTGCATAGGTGTCTTTCGGGGTCGGGTTTCGTCGTCGTTTTCAATGGCGATCTGCTGCAAAGTGCTGCTGGCGGCCAAGTCGAAAGTGTTTGGGTGGATCCAAAGGTGGATCGAAGATCTGAAGAACCTGAAAGCTGAGGGGACAGAGTCTGGGTCACTAGCCAGTGACCAGGAAGGCGATGAGCGGATGCCCACCGATGTCGGGTGCTTCAGGTAGGTTGACGGTCGTCTTGACTCTTCAGCCACGAGGTCCAGGAGGCGTCGACGACGACCAGGAGCTGGATTCGAGCTGTCCCACGACGTCTGTCGATTGCAGGGGTGTCGGCGACCGGATTGGACCCAACAAGCCTTGGCAACGGCAAGTCTTGTGGAAATAGAAGAAGGACGGTGGTGCAGACCAGCAAGGTCTGAGGGACTCACCCAGCAAGGGTAAGTCAGGGCACGTCTGGAGCAACCAGAGAAGCCCAAGCAGAAGAAGAGTTGCCTTCGGGAGGGCCCACTAGCCAACGGACTAGCGACCGCAAAGGAGCCTCAAGTGGATGCACTTGGAGCTGGCTCACAGGACACTCGTGGAGTGGAGGCCAGTGATCTTCGGTGCAGTCGGTGCTGGAGGCGGGGGCTACTCGGAGCCCAAAGCACAACTTCGTGGGAGACCAGGAAGAGGATGCACTTGCAAATGTGCTCAGTGTCCAGGGGTCACGGTTCCACGTTACCCACGACAGCTACGGGCCTCAGCTTTGCTGGGGACTCAGGACAGCCTCGGGGAAGTCTGGAAATCTACCTCTGGTGTTGCAAAGACTTCGGCGTCCGGCGGGAGCTTCAGCGATGCAGACCGGACAATTGCTTCTTAGGTGCCTGCCAAGCAGGGGAGTCACTCCTTGACCCCAAGGGAGATTCTTCAGTCCTCTAATCTTAAAGTAGAGCGTCGAAGGTCCAGGATTCTGTATCAGAGTTTCGTCCAGGTAAATCTAAAGTCCTAAGGACTGGGGTCCCATACTTATACCAAGTTAGGGGGTTGGACATACTCTGGGGACCCACCTATGGGAGGGTCAGGGCAGAGGGGTGGTTACACCCCTTTCCCTTTGTCCAGTTTCATGCCAGAGCAGGGGCTGGAAGCCCCTGAGCCGGTTTGAACTGGGGTATGCACAGGGACACCAAATGTGCCCCCAGTGCAGGACTTCAAAGCACCAGAGAGTGCTCCCGCCCAGCCCCAATACACATTATCCTGTCTGGGGAGGTGGTTACACCTCCCTGGGACAGGAAACCTATTGTCCAGGCCTCCCCTGCCGGAGTTTCAGTCAGCAGCAGGAGGCCAGACCCGTGTCTGTGGCAGCGGCATCCATTTTGTGATGCCAGGGCTCTGGAAAGAAGTTACCGGGTATGCCGGTGGGTACATGTCTCTCCCTCTAGAAGGGTGGAATGCTACCCCCGCCGCCAGAACTGGCGGGGGGTAGTATTCCAAGATGTTTGACACCAAACACGACATGTTTTGGTGCAGCCAGTCCAAAGTTAGCATTCTACCGCGAGGATATAATCGCACTTAAGAGTATATGGTCAGGCTGCACTACAAACAGCATCAGAGAAGGGTCTCCGACCACTGCTGAGGGGCTCTGCTCATGCAGGGGCACCTCTCACATAAGAACCAAGCACTCTGCCTTCAGGATTGATAATGCCTGCCTAGGAGTGACTTATAGGTTTATATGTGTGCATATGCAGTGATATAGGTAACCTATATCACAGTAAGGGGTGCATGCACCACCTTACCCAGGCTGCAGTAGCAGACCTGTGGTGTCCTTTTGGCTGGCCTTCCAGGGGTGGCATAATACATGCTTCAGCCCCTGGCAGGCCTCTGAGGTACCTATGCCCTGGGTATATAGTATACCATATACTAGGGACTTATAAGGGCACTCCAGATTCCAATCAGAGATGTGCCTAAGGCACATGGAAACCATTTTAGAGAGGAAGCAGCTAGGCTGGGGTTCTGATTAGCAGGGCCCCAGCCAGACTAAAGTCGAAAAACAGTGAAGCATCAGCAAAAAGTGGGGGTACCCATGTGAAGCAGATCCTACTCTCCTACACAACCCCCCCAAACGTAGGGACATTAAACTAACCTTGACCAGTTGAGTCTTCATGTTCTAAGTGGAAGTACCTAGAGAGTCCATCTGCATTGGCATGGTTACTCCCAGGTCTATGTTCCACTGTAAAGTCCATCCCCTGTAGGGAAATGGACCACCTAAGCAGTTTGGGGTTTTCACCCTTCATTTGTTTTAGCCATAGGAGGGGCTTGTGGTCTGTTTGAACAAGGAAGTGAGTACCAAACAAGTATGGCCTCAACTTCTTCAGAGCCCAAACCACAGCAAAGGCCTCCCTCTCTATGGCTGACCAACGTTTCTCTCTAGGGGTCAGCCTTCTGCTAATAAAAGCTACTGGCTGATCCTGACCTTCATCATTCAATTGTGACAGTACAGCCCCTACCCCCAATTCAGATGCATCTGTTTGGACAATGAACTTCTTGGAGTAATCAGGACTCTGTAGAATGGGAGCAGTGCACATGGCCTGCTTCAGGTCATCAAATGCCTTTTGACAGCTAACTGTCCACTGAACCTTTTTGGGCATTTTCTTGGAAGTTAAGTCATTCAGGGGTGTCACTATTGATCCATACCCCTTGACAAATCTCCTATAGTACCCAGTCAGGCCTAAAAGGCTCTCACCTGAGTCTGGGTAGTTGGAGCAGTCCAGTCCATGATGGTCTGGATCTTGCTCTGCAATGGTTGAACCTGGCCTCCACCCACAAGGTGGCCCAGGTACACAACCTGACTCTGCCCTATCTGGCACTTTGTGGCCTTGATAGTTAGGCCTGCTTTCTGCAGGGCCTGCAAAACATTTCTGAGGTGGACCAGGTGATCCTCCCAGGTGGAGCTAAAGACAGCAATATCATCTAGATATGCTGCACTATAGGCTTCCAGACCTGTAAGGACTGTATTCACCAACCTCTGAAAAGTGGCAGGTGCATTCTTCAGACCAAAGGGCATTACCACAAATTGATAATGCCCACTAGGGGTTGAGAATGCTGTCTTTGGCTTTGCATCATCAGCTAGTCTGATCTGCCAGTAGCCAGCTGTCAGGTCAAATGTGCTTAGATACTTGGCTGAGGCCAAAGTGTCTATTAGCTCATCTGCCCTAGGTATTGGATGGGCATCAGTCCTAGTGACTGCATTGAGACCCCTGTAGTCCACACAAAACCTCATCTCTCTTTTCCCACCACTGGTGTGAGGTTTTGGCACAAGGACCACTGGACTAGCCCAAGGGCTATCTGAGGGTTCAATAACTCCCAAATCCAACATTTTCTGGACTTCTGTCCTGATACAGTCCCTGACATGGTCAGGTTGCCTATAAATCTTATTTTTAATAGGCAGACTGTCCCCAGTGTCCACTTCATGAGTGCACCAGGTGGTCTGACTTGGAGTCAGAGAGAACATATGTCTGTACTGATTGAGCACTTGTCTACAATCAGTTTGCTGCTGAGCAGTGAGGCTGCCTGCCAAGGCTACACCATCCACTGACCCATCATCAGGGTTCTGTGAGAGCAGGTCAGGGAGTGGGTCACTCTCTTCCTCCTGTCCCTCATCAGTAGCCATGAGCAAGCCCATGTCTGCCCTGTCCACATATGGTTTCAGTCTGTTGACATGGAGAACCCTGTGGGGACTCCTGGGTGTTCCTAGGTCTACTAAATAGGTAACCTCACCCTTCTGTTCAACAATGGTATGGGGTCCACTCCATTTGTCTTGGAGAGCTGCTGGGGCCACTGGCTCCAACACCCACACCTTCTGTCCTGGCTGGTAAACAGTCAGTACAGCCTTTTGGTCATGCCAGGCTTTTTGCAGTTCCTGGCTAGCCTCAAGGTTTTTAGTTGCCTTTTTCATGTATTCAGCCATCCTGGAGCGGAGACCAAGTACATAGTCCACTATGTCATGCTTTGGGGGCTTGAGAGGTAACTCCCATCCTTCCTTTACCAAGCACAATGGACCCCTGACAGGGTGACCAAACAAAAGTTCAAAAGGGCTGTAGCCAACCCCTTTTGAGGCACCTCCCTGTATGCAAATAAAAGGCAGGGCAAGAGTATGTCCCATCTTCGCCTAAGCTTCTCTGGGAGCCCTTTAATCATGCCCTTCAAGGTTTTGTTGAATCTCTCAACTAAACCATTGCATTGTGGGTGATAGGGTGTGGTGAACTTGTAAGTCACTCCACACTCCTTCCACATTGCTTTCAAGTATCCAGACATAAAGTTTGCATCCCTGTCTGATACAACCTCCTTAGGGAAGCCCACTCTTGAGAAAATTCCCAGGAGGGCCCTTGCCACCACAGGTGCTGTAGTGGTCCTAAGGGGAATAGCCTCTGGGTACCTGGTGGCATGATCCACTACCACCAGGATAAACCTGTGCCCAGATGCTGTTTGGGGATCCATGGGACCAACAATGTCAATCCCCACCCTTTCAAAGGGAACCCCCACCACAGGTAGTGGTATCAGGGGGGCCTTTGTAGTGCCACCTGCCTTGCCACTGGCCTGGCAGGTTACACAGGAGCGACAAAACTCCTTGGTGTCTTCAGACATGTGGGGCCAGTGAAAGTGAGGGACAATTCTGTCCCAAGTCTTGTTCTGGCCCAGGTGACCTGCTAAGGGAATGTCATGGGCTAGGGTCAATAGGAAGCCCCTGAACTTCAGAGGTATAACCAACCTCCTGGTGGCACCAGGCTTGGGGTCTCTACACTCTGAGTACAAGAGTCCATCATCCCAATACACTGTATGGGGACCACTAGCTTTCCCAGCAGCCTCAGCAGCAGCTTGCTGTCTGAGGGGTTCAAGAGAGGGGCAGCTCTGCTGCTCCTGGCTCAGATCTGCCCTGGAAGGGCCCCCTGTCCCCAAGAACTCAACCTGGTCAGGTTCAAGCTCCTCTGGGACAGTTCCTTCCTCAGGACTGAGATCATCCCCCTCAAGAGACTGATCTTCCTTCTGAGCCAAGGGGGAAGGCACTGCCTTTACCCTACTACTCCTCCTCTTGGATGGCACTTGGTCCATTATTTCAGAATCCAAGGCCTGTTCAGTGTTAGACATTTTGCTCTGTGACCTGGTCACAGCAAACACATCTGCAGGGATCCCCAGCATTTCTGCATGGGTCCTGAGCTCCACTTCTGCCCAAGCTGAAGTTTCAAGATCATTGCCAAGCAAGCATTCCACTGGTAGGTTTGCACTCACCACAACCTTCTTAAGGCCAGTTACCCCTCCCCAGGAGAAGTTAACAACTGCCAGAGTATGGTCTGTTCTGACATTGCTAGCATTGGTCACTTGGTACATTTCACCAAGTATAATCTGCCCAGGATCCACAAGGTCTTGTGTCACCATGGTGACACTTGCCCCTGTGTCCCTAAATGCCAAAGCCTCTTTTCCATTGATTAAGGGCTGTTGTCTGTACTTGCCCAGATTACTGGGACTCACAGAGGAGGTCACATCCATGCCTCCATCACAGACTAGGACAGCCTGAGTGAGTTCTCTGACTAGGTCAGAGCCCATCTCTTTACCCAGGGTCAAACCTACTAAACCCTTGGCCTGTGTACTCCCACCACCAATTGTAACTGCACTAGGGGGAACAGGTGCCTTAGGGGCATTGGTGGGGGCTGGAATAGAGTCTTTGGACTTGGTGCAGTCACTGGTCCAGTGTGTCTTTTGCTTACAGACTTTGCACCATGGTTTCTTTTGGCCTTTTCCCTTGTTAGACTGTGAATCCCCACCTGAAGAATATTTTTGGGGGCTTTGTGAAGACTTCTGGTCTTTACCCTTCTCCCCACCCTTATCAGAGTTCTTAGAATCTTGCTTCTTTGGGTCACCACCTTGGTTCTGTACCTTCTGCCTCACCCTGGTTCTGACCCATTTGTCTGCCTTCTTTCCCAATTCTTGGGGAGAGGTCAGATCAGAGTCAACCAGGTACTGATGCAACAGCTGATTTTGACAGTTATTAAGAATCTGCTCCCTCATGATAAGATTGTACAATCCTGTGAAGTCACATACCTTACTGCCCATCAACCAACCTTCCAGAGCCTTAGCAGAACAATCCACATAGTCCACCCAGTCTTGAGTCTGTGCTTTTTGGGTATCTCTGAACTTTAACCTGTATTGTTCAGTTGTTAGGCCAAACCCATCAATCAGAGCACTCTTCAAGACTTTGTAATTGTCAGCATCCTCTTCTCTAACAGTGAGGAGCTTGTCTCTACCTTTGTCTGCAAAGGAGAGCCACAAGATTGCTGCCCACTGCTCCTGAGGGACCCTCTGTACTTTACAGGCCCTCTCCAGTGCAGTTATCCATTTGTGGATGTCATCCCCACTCTGGTAGGGAGGGACAATCTTGCTCAGGTTTCTATGGTCATAAGACCTTTCCCTATCTCTGGGGAAATTGCTGCCACCATGGGACTCTAGTCCCATCTTTTTCTTTGCTTTTCAAGCTCTAGGGACTCCCTGTCTATAGCCAACTGCTCTCTTCTGAGTCTCAACTGAGCTTCTCCATATCTGAGCAGTCTCTCTTTCCTCTCACTTGAGGATTCCCTCCTATGAGAGGAAACAGAGGTCCCTACTGAGGTGTCAGAGTGGTTAGACTCCTGAGAAGGAGATCTAGGCCTTCTGGGCACACTCACAACCCTTCCTGGGGGGACAAAGGGGAGGTCATTCTGATCCTCCTCCTCATCCACAGGAGGAGCTGGATTTTCCAGGTCAAGGTCATTGTCACCTTCCTGGCCAGTTTCAGAGGTTGGGTCCTGGGTGATTTCACCCCTGGCCCCTTCCTCATCTTCTGCCCCACCCTCTCTGCCTACCCCTTCAGACCCTAGGGGTCTGCTGAGATCATCTGACAGTAGCACCTCCCAGAGGTGTTGGGTGCTGGGACTTTTGCCTGTCTTCAGCTTCCTAGTATTGCACAATGCTCTCAATTCCAAGAATGGGAGATTATCATACTTGGAGGGAAGAAGCCCACTGGCTTCTGGCAAGGACTCACTGGGTCCTGGCCTTGAAGACATTACTAGTGAGGTGTGGTGTATGCACTACCTACTCTAGTGTGGCCTACTAAACTCTCTTGAGTTGTAGAAAGGGTGTGCTATCCCTTAACACACAACTCTAAGTTCAGTAGAACTTACTGTATCCTAAGCTTGATTTATATGTACCTAAGGTACCCTTAGTAGTTTTCAGTTGATCAATTCAATTGAGATTATCTGGTAAAACAATAGCAAGCTGGAATCCCACACGCTGCACACCAATGTGAGAAGTTGGCCTGGTATATGCTGTCCACTAATTATAGTGGGCACCTTGCACCAGTCCAAACAACCCCTTATTGGAGATAGGTTAAAGACAGCCTTTATTGAAAGCTATCCTAGTGGTAGCTATGGAGAGCAGCCTTCAGGCTAAGTCTTGAAGGAATGTAAAGCAGCTTGTTTTACCAGTCTATAATCTCTTGAGTGACCAAATGAAAGAGGACCACACCAGGTATATATTCAAAATATATGTATTTATTGCTAAACACACCCCTCTAGTCTCTTTATGAGGCTAGAGTTCGAAATACATAAGTTATAAGTTAGTTATCAACAGTAATAGCACAAATACACGTTTGAGCCCTAGGGGCGTACCAAACCATATACCAATAAAGTGGTATAAGAACCACGACTGAGCTAGACACAAGGCCTAGAGCCTGTAGAAGTACTAGGCCCTCAAGCAACCACCCAAGGTAGTGACACAGGGGACCCACGGGGGACGCGTGCAGTGTGAGAACACAGCCGCGAGCTGCCGTTGACTTCTATGGGGAATGTCGCGGTTGGAGTTTTAAAGAAAAGGGACACTTAGAGGAGGACTTGGAGCAAACCCCTTTAGAACTAGGTTGTTCTAGAGTCTGTACCCATGGGAGCACCGGAGTACTCGAGTTACTTCACCCAGGGAAGCCGGGTGCATAGGTGTCTTTCGGGGTCGGGTTTCGTCGTCGTTTTCAATGGCGATCTGCTGCAAAGTGCTGCTGGCGGCCAAGTCGAAAGTGTTTGGGTGGATCCAAAGGTGGATCGAAGATCTGAAGAACCTAAAAGCAGAGGGGACAGAGTTTGGGTCACTAGCCAGTGACCAGGAAGGCGATGAGCGGATGCCCACCGATGTCAGGTGCTTCAGGTAGGTTGACGGTTGTCTTGACTCTTCAGCCACGAGGTCCAGGAGGTGTCGACAATGACCAGGAGCTGGATTCGAGCTGCCCCATGACGTCTGTCGATTGCAGGCATATTGGCGACCGGATTGGACCCAACAAGCCTTGGCAACAGCAAGTCTTGTGGAAATAGAAGAAGGATGCTGGTGCAGACCAGCAAGGTCTGAGGGACTCACCCAGCAAGGGTAAGTCAGGGTACGTCTGGAACAACCGGGGAAGCCCAAGCAGAAGAAGAGTTACCTTCGGGAGGGCCCACTAGCCAACGGACTAGCGACCGCAAAGGAGCCTCAAGTGGACGCACTTAGAGCTGGCTCACAGGACACTCGTAGAGTGGAGGCCAGTGATCTTAGGTGCAGTCGGTGCTGGAGGCGGGGGCTACTCGGAGCCCAAAGCACAACTTCGTGGGAGACCAGAAAGAGGATGCACTTGCAAATGTGCTCGGTGTCCAGGGGTCATGGTTCCACGTTACCCACAACAGCTATGGGCCTCAGCTTTGCTGGGGACTCAGGGCAGCCTCAGGAAAGTCTGGAAATCCACTTCTGGTGTTGCAAAGACTTCGGCGTCTGGCGGGAGCTTCAGCGATGCAGACCAGACAATTGCTTCTTAGGTGCCAGCCAAGCAGGGGAGTCACTCCTTGACCCCAAGGGAGATTCTTCAGTCCTCTAATCTTAAAGTAGAGCGTCGAAGGTCCAGGATTCTGTATCAGAGTTTTGTCCAGGTAAATCTAAAGTCCTAAGGACTGGGGTCCCATACTTATACCAAGTTAGGGGGTTGGACATACTCTGGGGACCCACCTATGGGAGGGTCAGGGCAGAGGGGTGGTTACACCCCTTTCCCTTTGTCCAGTTTCGCGCCAGAGCAGGGGCTGGAAGTCCCTGAGCCGGTTTGAACTGGGGTATGCACAGGGACACCAAATGGGCCCCCAGTGCAGGACTTCAAAGCACCAGAGAGTGCTCCCGCCCAGCCCCAATACACATTATCCTGTCTGGGGAGGTGGTTACACCTTCCTGGGACAGGAAACCTGTTGTCCAGGCCTCCCCTGCTGGAGTTTCAGTCAGCAGCAGGAGGCCAGACCCGTGTCTGTGGCAGCGGCATCCATTTTGTGATGCCAGGGCTCTGGAAAGAAGTTACCGGGTATGCCGGTGGGTACATGTCTCTCCCTCTAGAAGGGTGGAATGCTACGCCCGCCGCCAGAACTGGCGGGGGGTAGTATTCCAAGATGTTTGACACCAAACACGACATGTTTTGGTGCAGCCAGTCCAAAGTTGGCATTCTACCACGAGGATATAATCCACTTAAGAGTATATGGTCAGGCTGCACTACAAACAGCATCAGAGAAGGGTCTCCGACCGCTGCAGAGGGGCTCTGCTCATGCAGGTGCACCCTTTCACATAAGAACCAATCACTCTGCCTTCAGGATTGATAAGGCCTGCCATAGGAGTGACTTATAGGTTTATATGTGTGCATATGCAGTGATATAGGTAACCTATATCACAGTAAGGGGTGCATGCACCACCTTACCCAGGCTGCAGTAGCAGACCTGTGGTGTCCTTTTGGCTGGCCTTCCAGGGGTGACATAATACATGCTTCAGCCCCTGGCAGGCCTCTGAGGTACCTATGCCCTGGGTACATAGTATACCATATACTAGGGACTTATACGGGCACTCCAGATTCCAATCAGAGATGTGCCTAAGGCACATGGAAACCATTTTAGAGAGGAAGCAGCTAGGCTGGGGTTCTGATTAGCAGGGCCCCAGCCAGACTAAAGTAAAAAAACAGTGAAGCATCAGCAAAAAGTGGGGGTACCCATGTGAAGCAGATCCTACTCTCCTACAGGAAGAAGCAAGAGAAGTGCAGAAAGAGGCAAGTAAGGTACAGAAAGAAGCAAGAGCAGTGGAGAAAGAACCAACAGAGGTGCAAAAAGAGGCAAGAGGGTGCAGAGAAAAGTAGGAGAGGTGCACAAAGAGGCAAGACAAGTACAGAAAGAGGCAGGAGGGTGCAGAAAGAAGGAAGAGAAGTGCAGAAAGAAGGAACAGAGGCCCTGAAAGAGGCGCAAAGGGTGCAGAAAGAGCAAGAGAAGTGCAGAAGCAGACAGGAAAGGTGCAGAAAGAGGGAACAGGGGTGCAGAAAGATGCAAGAGAGGTGCAGAAAAGAGGAAAAAGGGGTGCAAAAAGAGGCAAGAGGGGTGCAGAAAGAAGCAAGTGAGGTGCAGAAAGAGGCAACAGAGGTGCAGAAAGACGCAAAGAGAGGTGCAGAAAGACGCAAGAGAGGTGCAGAAACAAGCAAGAGAAGTGCAGAAAGAGGCAAGAGAATTGCTGCAAGAAGCAAGAGAGGCGCAGAAAATGGCAAGAGAACAGCCGAAAGAGGCAAGAGGGATGCAAAAAAGGGAAGAAGGGTGCAGAAAGAAGCAAGAGAGGTGCAGAAAGAAGCAAGAGAAATGCAGAAAGAAGCAAGACAGGTGCAGAAAGAGGGAAGATGAGTGCAAAAAGAGACAACATGGGTGCAGAAAGAGACAACAGGGATGCAGAAAGAAGCAGGAGAGGTTCAGAAAGAGGCAATAGAAGTGCAGAAAGAGGCAAGTGAGGTGCAGAAGGAGGCAAGAGAACTGCAGAAAAAGGGAAGAGAGTTGCAGAAACAGGCAAAAGGGGTGCAGAAAGAGGGAACAAGTGTGCGGACAGAGGCAAGAGAGGTGCAAAAAGAGGCAAGAGGGGTGCAGAAAAAAGTAGGAGAGGTGCACAAAGAGGCAAGAGAAGTACCAAAAGAGGCAGGAGGGGTGCAGAAAGAAGGAAGAGAAGTGCAGAAAAAAGCAACAGAGGTGCTGAAAGAGGCGCGAAATGTGCAGAAAGAGTAAGAGAAGTGCAGAAAGAAGCAACAGAGGTACAGAAAGAGGCAAGAGAGGTGCAGAAACAGGCAGGAAAGGTGCAGAAAGAGGGAACAGGTGTGCAGAAAGATGCAAGAGAGATGCAGAAAGAGAAAAAAGAGGGTGAAAAAGAGGCAACAGGGGTGCAGAAAAATCAAGTGAGGTGCAGAAAGAGGCAACAGAGGTGCAGAAAGATGCAAGTGAGGTGCAGAAGCAAGCAAGAGGAGTGCAGAAAGAGGCAAGAGAATTGCTGAAAGAAGCAACAGAGGTGTGGAAAGAAGCAAGAGAAGTGCAGAAAGAGGCAAGTGAGGTGCAGTAAGAGGAAAGAGAGGTGCAGAAAATGGCAAGAAAACAGCAGAAAGAGGCAAGAGGGATGCAAAAAAAGGAAGAAGGGTGCAGAAAGAAGCAAGAGAGGTGCAGAAAGAAGCAAGAGAAGTGCAGAAAGAAGCAAAAGAGGTGCAGAAAGAAGCAAGAGCAGTGCAGAAAGAACCAACAGAGGTACAAAAAGAGACAATAGGGGTGCAGAAAAAAGTAGGAGAGGTGCACAAAGAGGCAAGACAAGTACTGAAAGAGGCAGGAAGGGTGCACAAAGAAGGTAGAGAAGTGCAGAAAGAAGCAACAGAGGTGTTGAAAGAGGCGTGAAGGGTGCAGAAAGGGCAAGAGAAGTACAGAAAGAAGCAACAGAGGTACAGAAAGAGACAAGAGAGGTGCACAAACAGGCAGGAAATGGCGCAGAAAGAGGGAACAAGGGTGCAAAAAGAGGCAAGAGAGATGTAGAAAGAGGGAAGAGAGGTGCAGAAAGAAGTAAGTGAGGTGCAGAAAGAGGCAACAGAGGTACAGGAAGATGCAAGAGAAGTACAGAAACAAGCAAGAGAAGTACAGAAAGAGGCAAGAGAATTGCTGAAAGAAGCAACAAAGGTGTAGAAAGAAGCAAGATAAGTACAGAAAGAGGCAAGTGAGGTGCAGAAAGAAGCGAGAGCAGTGCAGAAAGAACCATCAGTGGTGAAAAAAGAGGCAAGAGGGGTGCAGAAAGAGGTAGGAGAGCTGCACAAAGAGGCAAGAAAGGTACAAAAAGAGGCAGGAGGGGTACAGAAAGAAGGAAGAGAAGTGAAGAAAGAGGCAAGAGAATTGCTGAAAGAAGCAACAGAGGTATAGCAAGACATAAGAGAAGTGCAGAAAGAGGCAAGTAAGGTGCAGAAAGAAGCAAGAGCAGTGCATAAAGAATCAACAGAGGTGCAAAAAGAGGCAAGAGGGTGCAGAAAAAAGTAGGAGAGTTGCACAAAGAGGCAAGACATGTACAGAGTCAGGAGGGGTTCAGAAAGAAGGAAGAGAAGTGCAGAAACAAGCAACAGAGGTTCTGAAAGAGGCGCGAAGGGTGCAGAAAGAGCAAGAGAAGTGCAGAAAGTAGCAACAGAGGTACAGAAAGAGGCAAGAGAGGTGCAGAAACAGGCAGGAAAGGTGCAGAAAGAGGGAACAGGGGTGCAGAAAGACGCAAGAGAGGTGCAGAAAGAGAAAAAGAGGGGTGCAAAAGAGGCAAGAGGGTGCAGAAAGAAGCAAAATGAGTGCAGAAAGAGGCAAGGGAATTGCTGAAAGAAGCAACAGAGGTGTGGAAAGAAGCAAGAGAAGTGCAGTAAGAGGCAAGTGAGGTGCAGAAAGAGGCAAGAGAGGTGCAGAAAATGGCAGGAGAACAGCCGAAAGAGGCAAGAGGGATGCAAAAAAGGGAAGATGAGTGCAGAAAGAGACAACAGGGGTGCAGAAAGAGACAACAGGGATGCAGAAAGAAGCAAGAGAGGTGCAGAAAGAGGCAATAGAAGTGCAGAAAGAGGCAAGTGAGGTGCAGAAGGAGGCAAGATAACTGCAGAAAAAGGCAAGAGAGTTGCAGAAACAGGCAAAAGGGATGCAGAAAGAGGGAACAGGTGTGCGGACAGAGGCGAGAGAGGTGCAAAAAGAGGCAAGAGGGATGCAGAAAAAAATAGGAGAGGTGCACAAAGAGACAAGACAGGTACAGAAAGAGGCAGGAGGGGTGCACAAAGAAGATCGAGAAGTGCATAAAGAAGTAACAGAGGTGCTGAAAGAGGCGTGAAGGGTGCAGAAAGAGCAAGAGAAGTAGAGAAAGAAGCAACAGAGGTACAGAAAGAGGCAAGAGGGGTGCAGAAACAGGCAGGAACGGTGCAGAAAGAGGGAACAAGGGTGCAAATAGAGGCAAGAGAGATGCAGAAAGAGGCAAGAGGGATGCAGAAAGAGGCAAATGAGGTGCAGAAAGAAGCAAGTGAGGTGCAGAAAGAGGCAACAGAGGTGCAGGAAGATGCAAGAGAAGTGCAGAAACAAGCAAGAGAAGTACAGAAAGAGGCAAGAGAATTGCTGAAAGAAGCAACAAAGGTGTAGAAAGAAGCAAGAGAAGTGCAGAAAGAGGCAAGTGAGGTGCAGAAAGAAGCAAGAGCAGTGCAGAAGGAACTAACAGAGGTGAAATAAGAGGCAAGAGGGGTGCAGAAATAGGTAGGAGAGCTGCACAAAGAGGTAAGAAAGGTACAGAACGAGGCAGGAGGGGTACAGAAAGAAGGAAGAGAAGTGAAGAAAGACGCAAGAGAATTGCTGAAAGAAGCAACAGAGGTATAGCAAGACGCAAGAGAAGTGCAGAAAGAGGCAAGTAAGGTGCAGAAAGAAGCAAGAGCAGTGCATAAAGAATCAACAGAGGTGCAAAAAGAGGCAAGAGGGTGCAGAAAAAAGTAGGAGAGGTGCACAAAGAGGCAAGACAAGTACAGAAAGAGTCAGGAGGGGTGCAGAAAGAAGGAAGAGAAGTGCAGAAAGAAGCAACAGAGGTGCTGAAAGAGGCGCGAAGGGTGCAGAAAGAAGTAACAGAGGCACAGAAAGAGGCAAGAGAGGTGCAGAAACAGGCAGGAAAGGTGCAGAAACAGGCAGGAAAGGTGCAGAAAGAGGGAACAGGGGTGCAGAAAGACACAAGAGAGGTGCAGAAAGAGAATAAAGGGGTGCAAAAGAGGCAAGCGGGGTGCAGAAAGAAGCAAAAGTAGTGCAGAAAGAGGCAAGAGAATTGCTGAAAGAAGCAACAGAGGTGTGGAAAGAAGCAAGAGAAGTGCAGAAAGAGGCAAGTGAGGTGCAGAAAGAGGCAAGAGAGGTGCACAAAATGGCAAGAGAACAGCAGAAAGAGACAACAGAGGTGCAGAAAGAGACAACAGGGGTGCAGAAAGAAGCAAGAGAAGTGCAGAACGAGGCAATAGAAGTGCAGAAAGAGGCAATTGAGGTGCAGAAGGAGGCAAGAGAACTGCAGAAAAAGGAAAGAGAGTTGCAGAAAGAGGCAAAAGGGGTGCAGAAAGAGGAAACAGGTGTGTGGACAGAGGCAAGAGAGGTGCAAAAAGAGGCAATAGGGGTGCAGAAAAAAGTAGGAGAGGTGCACAAAGAGGCAAGACAAGTTCCGAAAGAGGCAGGAGGGGTGCAGAAAGAAGGAAGAGAAGTGCAGAAAGAAGCAACAGAGGTGCTGAAAGAGACGCAAAGGGTGCAGAAAGAGCAAGAGAAGTACAGAAAGAAGCAACAGAGGTACAGAAAGAGGCAAGAGAGGTGCAGAAACAGGCAGGAAAGGTGCAGAAAGAGGGAACAGGGGTGCAGAAAGACGCAAGAGAGATGCAGAAAGAGAAAAAAGAGGTGCAAAAGAGGCAAGAGGGATGCAAAATGAAGCAAGTGAGGTGCAGAAAGAGGCAACAGAGGTGCATAAAGATGCAAGAGAGGTGCAGAAACAAGCAAGAGGAGTGCAGAAAGAGGCAAGAGAATTGCTGAAAGAAGCAACAGAGGTGTGGAAAGAAGCAAGAGAAGTGCAGAAAGAAGCAAGTGAGGTGCAGAAAGAGGCAAGAGAGGTGCGGAAAATGACAAGAAAACAGCAGAAAGAGGAAAAAGGGATGCAAAAAAGGGAAGAAGGGTGCAGAAAGAAGCAAGAGAGGTGCAGAAAGAAGCAAGAGAAGTGCAGAAAGAAGCAAGAGAGGTGCAGAAAGAGGGAAGACGAGTGCAGAAAGAGACAACAGGGGTGCAGAAAGAGGCAAGAGAGGTGCAGAAAGAGGCAATAGAAGTGCAGAAAGAAGCAAGTGATGTACAGAAAGAGGCAAGAGAGTTGCAGAAACAGGCAAAAGGGGTGCAGAAAGAGGGAACAGGTGTGCAGACAGAGGCAAGAGAGGTGAAGAAAGAGGGAAGAGGGGTACAGAAAGAGGCAAGAGGGATGCAGAAATTTGCAAAAGAGGTGCAGAAAGAAGCTAGAGCAGTGCAAAAAGAACCAACAGAGGTGCAAAAAGAGGCAAGAGGGTGCAGAAAAAAGTAGGAGAGGTGCACAAAGAGGCAACACAAGTACAGAAAGAGGCAGAAGGGGTGCAGAAAGAAGGAAGAGAAGTGCAGAAAGAAGCAACAGAGGTGCTGAAAGAGGCGTGAAGGATGCAGAAAGAGCAAGAGAAGTTCAGAAAGAAGCAACAGAGGTACAGAAAGAGGCAAGAGATGTGCAGAAACAGCCAGGAAAGGTGCAGAAAGAGGGAACAAGGGTGCAAAAAGAGGCAAGAGAGATGCAGAAAGAGCGAAGAGGGGTGCAGAAAGAGGCAAGAGGGGTGCAGAAAGAAGCAAGTGAGGTGCAGAAAGAGGCAACAGAGGTGCAGAAAGACGCAAGAGAAGTGCAGAAACAAGCAAGAGAAGTACAGAAAGAGACAAGAGAATTGCTGAAAGAAGCAACAGAGCTGCAGAAAGAAGCAAGAGAAGTGCAGAAAGAGGCAAGGGAAGTGCAGAAAGAAGCAAGAGCAGTGCAGAAAGAACCAACAGAGGTGCAGAAAGAGGCAATAGGGGTGCAGAAAGAGGTAGAAAAGGTACACAAAGAGGCAAGAGGGGTACAGAAAGAGGCAAGAGGGGTGCAGAAAGAAGGAAGAGAAGTGTAGAAAGAAGCAACAGAGGTGCTGAAAGAAACAAGAAGGGTGCAGAAAAAGGCAAGAGAAGTGCAGAAACAAGCAAGAGAAGTGCAGAAATAGGCAAGAGAATTGCTAAAAGAAGCAACAAAGGTGTAGAAAGAAGCAAGAGAAGTGCAGAAAGAGGCTAGTGAGGTGCAGAAGGAAGCAAGAGCAGTGCAGAAATAACCAACAGAGGTGAAAAAAAGAGGCAAGAGGGTGCAGAAAGAGGTAGGGAGAGCTGCACAAAGAGGCAAGAATGGAACAGAAAGAGGCAGGAGGGGTACAGAAAGAAGGAAGAGAAGTGCAAAAAGAGGCAAGAGAATTGCTGAAAGAACCAACAGAGGTATAGGAAGTGTGAGAAGTTGGCCTGGTATATGCTGTCCACTAATTATACTGGGCACCTTGCACCAGTCCAAACAACCCCTTATTGGAGATAGGTTAAAGACAACCTTTATTGAAAGCTATCCTAGTGGTAGCTATGGAGAGCAGCCTTCAGGCTAAGTCTTGAAGGAATGTAAAGCAGCTTGTTTTACCAGTCTATAATCTCTCGAGTGACCAAATGAAAGAGGACAACACCAGGTATATATTCAAAATATATGTATTTATTGCTAAACACACCCCTCTAGTCTCTTTATGAGGCTAGAGTTCGAAGTTCATAAGTTATAAGTTAGTTATCAACAGTAATAGCACAAATACACGTTTGAGCCCTAGGGGAGTACCAAACCATATACCAATAAAGTGGTATAAAAACCACGACTGAGCTAGACACAAGGCCTAGAGCCTGTAGAAGTGCTTGGCCCTCAAGGAACCACCCAAGGTAGTGACACAGGGGACCCACGGGGGACGCGTGCAGTGTGAGAACACAGCCACGAGCTGCCGTTGACTTCTATGGGGAATGTCGCGGTTGGAGTTTTAAAGAAAAGGGACACTTAGAGGAGGACTTGGAGCAAACCCCTTTAGAACTAGGTTGTTCTAGAGTCTATACCCACGGGAGCACCGGAGTACTCGAGTTACCTCACCCAGGGAAGCCGGGTGCATAGGTGTCTTTCGGGGTCAGGTTTCGTCATCGTTTTCAATGGCGATCTGCTGCAAAGTGCTGCTGGCGGCCAAGTCGAAAGTGTTTGGGTGGATCCAAAGGTGGATCGAAGATCTGAAGAACCTGAAAGCTGAGGGGACAGAGTCTGGGTCACTAGCCAGTGACCAGGAAGGCGATGAGCGGATGCCCACCGATGTCGGGTGCTTCAGGTAGGTTGACGGTCGTCTTGACTCTTCAGCCACGAGATCCAGGAGGCGTGGACGATGACCAGGAGCTAGATTCGAGCTGTCCCATGACGTTTGTCGATTGCAGGGGTGTTGGCGACCGTATTGGACCCAACAAGCCTTGGCAACGGCAAGTCTCGTGGAAATAGAAGAAGGACGGTGGTGCAGACCAGCAAGGTCTGAGGGACTCACCCAGCAAGGGTAAGTCAGGGCACGTCTGGAGCAACCAGGGAAGCCCAAGAAGAAGAAGAGTTGCCTTCGGGAGGGCCCACTAGGAAACAGACTAGAGACCGCAAAGGAGCCTCAAGTGGATGCACTTAGAGCTGGCTCACAGGACACTTGTGGAGTGGAGGCCAGTGATCTTCGGTGCAGTCGGTACTGGGGGCGGGGGCTACTCGGAGCCCAAAGCACAACTTCGTGGGAGACCAGGAAGAGGATGCACTTGCAAATGTGCTCAGTGTCCAGGGGTCACGGTTCCACGTTACCCATGACAGCTACGGGCCTCAGCTTTGCTGGGGACTCAGGACAGCCTTGGTAAAGTCTGGAAATCTACCTCTGGTGTTGCAAAGACTTCGGCGTCCGGCGGGAGCTTCAGCGATGCAGACCGGACAATTGCTTCTTAGGTGCCTGCCAAGCAGGGGAGTCACTCCTTGACCCCAAGGGAGATTCTTCAGTCCTCTAATCTTAAAGTAGAGCGTCGAAGGTCAGGATTCTGTATCAGAGTTTCGTCCAGGTAAATCTAAAGTCCTAAGGACTGGGGTCCCATACTTATACCAAGTTAGGGGGTTGGACATACTCTGGGGACCCACTTATGGGAGGGTCAGGGCAGAGGGGTGGTTACACCCCTTTCCCTTTGTCCAGTTTCATGCCAGAGCAAGGGCTGGAAGCCCCTGAGCCGGTTTGAACTCGGGTATGCACAGGGACACCAAATGGGCCCCCAGTGCAGGACTTCAAAGCACCAGAGAGTGCTCCCGCCCAGCCCCAATACACATTATCCTGTCTGGGGAGGTGGTTACACCTCCCTGGGACAGGAAACCTATTGTCCAGGCCTCCCCTGCCGGAGTTTCAGTCAGCAGCAGGAGGCCAGACCGTGTCTGTGGCAGCGGCATCCATTTTGTGATGCCAGGGCTCTGGAAAGAAGTTACCGGGTATGCCGGTGGGTACATGTCTCTCCCTCTAGAAGGGTGGAATGCTACCCCCGCTGCCAGAACTGGCGGGGGGTAGTATTCCAAGATGTTTGACACCAAACACGACATGTTTTGGTGAAGCCAGTCCAAAGTTAGCATTCTACCGCGAGGATATATCGCACTTAAGAGTATATGGTCAGGCTGCACTACAAACAGCATCAGAGAAGGGTCTCCGACCACTGCAGAGGGGCTCTGCTCATGCAGGGGCACCCTCTCACATAAGAACCAAGCACTCTGCCTTCAGGATTGATAAGGCCTGCCATAGGAGTGACTTATAGGTTTATATGTGTGCATATGCAGTGATATAGGTAACCTATATCACAGTAAGGGGTGCATGCACCACCTTACCCAGGCTGCAGTAGCAGACCTGTGGTGTCCTTTTGGCTGGCCTTCCAGGGGTGGCAAAATACATGCTTCAGCCCCTGGCAGGCCTCTGAGGTACCTATGCCCTGGGTACATAGTATACCATATACTAGGGACTTATAAGGGCACTCCAGATTCCAATCAGAGATGTGCCTAAGGCACATGGAAACCATTTTAGAGAGGAAGCAGCTAGGCTGGGGTTCTGATTAGCAGGGCCCCAGCCAGACTAAAGTCGAAAAACAGTGAATCATCAGCAAAAAGTGGAGGTACCCATGTGAAGCAGATCCTACTCTCCTACACAACCCCCCCCAAACGTAGGGACATTAAACTAACCTTGACCAGTTGAGTCTTCATGTTCTAAGTGGAAGTACCTAGAGAGTCCATCTGCATTGGCATGGTTACTCCCAGGTCTATGTTCCACTGTAAAGTCCATCCCCTGTAGGGAAATGGACCACCTAAGCAGTTTGGGGTTTTCACCCTTCATTTGTTTTAGCCATAGGAGGGGCTTGTGGTCTGTTTGAACAAGGAAGTGAGTACCAAACAAGTATGGCCTCAACTTCTTCAGAGCCCAAACCACAGCAAAGGCCTCCCTCTCTATGGCTGACCAACGTTTCTCTCTAGGGGTCAGCCTTCTGCTAATAAAAGCTACTCGCTGATCCTGACCTTCATCATTCAATTGTGACAGTACAGCCCCTACCCCCAATTCAGATGCATCTGTTTGGACAATGAACTTCTTGGAGTAATCAGGACTCTGTAGAATGGGAGCAGTGCACATGGCCTGCTTCAGGTCATCAAATGCCTTTTGACAGCTAACTGTCCACTGAACCTTTTTGGGCATTTTCTTGGTAGTTAAGTCATTCAGGGGTGTCACTATTGATCCATACCCCTTGACAAATCTCCTATAGTACCCAGTCAGGCCTAAAAAGGCTCTCACCTGAGTCTGGGTAGTTGGAGCAGTCCAGTCCATGATGGTCTGGATCTTGCTCTGCAATGGTTGAACCTGGCCCCCACCCACAAGGTGGCCCAGGTACACAACCTGACTTTGCCCTATCTGGCACTTTGTGGCCTTGATAGTTAGGCCTGCTTCCTGCAGGGCCTGCAAAACATTTCTGAGGTGGACCAGGTGATCCTCCCAGGTGGAGCTAAAGACAGCAATATCATCTAGATATTCTGCACTATAGGCTTCCAGACCTGTAAGGACTGTATTCACCAACCTCTGAAAAGTGGCAGGTGCATTCTTCAGACCAAAGGGCATTACTACAAATTGATAATGCCCACTAGGGGTTGAGAATGCTGTCTTTGGCTTTGCATCATCAGCTAGTCTGATCTGCCAGTAGCCAGCTGTCAGGTCAAAGGTGCTTAGATACTTGGCTGAGGCCAAAGTGTCTATTAGCTCATCTGCCCTAGGTATTGGATGGGCATCAGTCCTAGTGACTGCATTGAGACCCCTGTAGTCCACACAAAACCTCATCTCTCTTTTCCCACCACTGGTGTGAGGTTTTGGCACAAGGACCACTGGACTAGCCCAAGGGCTATCTGAGGGTTCAATAACTCCCAAATCCAACATTTTCTGGTCTTCTGTCCTGATACAGTCCCTGACATGGTCAGGTTGCCTATAAATCTTATTTTTAATAGGCAGACTGTCCCCAGTGTCCACTTTATGAGTGCACCAGGTGGTCTGACTTGGAGTCAGAGAGAACATATGTCTGTACTGATTGAGCACTTGTCTACAATCAGTTTGCTGATGAGCAGTGAGGCTGCCTGCCAAGGCTACACCATCCACTGACCCATCATCAGGGTTCTGTGAGAGCAGGTCAGGGAGTGGGTCACTCTCTTCCTCCTGTCCCTCATCAGTAGCCATGAGCAAGCCCATGTCTGCCCTGTCCACATATGGTTTCAGTCTGTTGACATGGAGAACCCTGTGGGGACTCCTGGGTGTTCCTAGGTCTACTAAATAGGTAACCTCACCCTTCTGTTCAACAATGGTATGGGGTCCACTCCATTTGTCTTGGAGAGCTGCTGGGGCCACTGGCTCCAACACCCATACCTTCTGTCCTGGCTGGTAAACAGTCAGTACAGCCTTTGGTCATGCCAGGCTTTTTGCAGTTCCTGGCTAGCCTCAAGGTTTTTAGTTGCCTTTTTCATGTATTCAGCCATCCTGGAGCGGAGACCAAGTACATAGTCCACTATGTCATGCTTTGGGGGCTTGAGAGGTAACTCCCATCCTTCCTTTACCAAGCACAATGTACCCCTGACAGGGTGACCAAACAAAAGTTCAAAAGGGCTGTAGCCAACCCCTTTTGAGGCACCTCCTGTATGCAAATAAAAGGCAGGGCAAGAGTATGTCCCATCTTCGCCTAAGATTCTCTGGGAGCCCTTTAATCATGCCCTTCAAGGTTTTGTTGAATCTCTCAATTAAACCATTGCATTGTGGGTGATAGGGTGTGGTGAACTTGTAAGTCACTCCACACTCCTTCCACATTGCTTTCAAGTATCCAAACATAAAGTTTGCACCCCTGTCTGATACAACCTCCTTAGGGAAGCCCACTCTTGAGAAAATTCCCAGGAGGGCCCTTGCCACCACAGGTGCTGTAGTGGTCCTAAGGGGAATAGCCTCTGGGTACCTGGTGGCATGATCCATGACCACCAGGATAAACCTGTGCCCAGATGCTGTTTGGGGATCCATGGGACCAACAATGTCAATCCCCACCCTTTCAAAGGGAACCCCCACCACAGGTAGTGGTATCAGGGGGGCCTTTGTAGTACCACCTGCCCTGCCACTGGCCTGGCAGGTTACACAGGAGTGACAAAACTCCTTGGTGTCTTCAGACATGTGGGGCCAGCGAAAGTGAGGGACAATTCTGTCCCAAGTCTTGTTCTGGCCCAGGTGACCTGCTAAGGGAATGTCATGGGCTAGGGTCAATAGGAAGCCCCTGAACTTCAGAGGTATAACCAACCTTCTGGTGGCACCAGGCTTGGGGTCTCTACACTCTGAGTACAAGAGTCCATCATCCCAATACACTGTATGGGGACCACTAGCTTTCCCAGCAGCCTCAGCAGCAGCTTGCTGTCTGAGGGGTTCAAGAGAGGGGCAGCTCTGCTGCTCCTGGCTCAGATCTGCCCTGGAAGGGCCCCCTGTCCCCAAGAACTCAACCTGGTCAGGTTCAAGTTCCTCTGGGACAGTTCCTTCCTCAGGACTGAGATCATCCCCCTCAAGAGACTGATCTTCCTTCTGAGCCAAGGGGGAAGGCACTGCCTTTACCCTACTACTCCTCCTCTTGGATGGCACTTGGTCCATTATTTCAGAATCCAAGGCCTGTTCAGTGTTAGACATTTTGCTCTGTGACCTGGTTACAGCAAACACATCTGCAGGGATCCCCAGCATTTCTGCATGGGTCCTGAGCTCCACTTCTGCCCAAGCTGAAGTTTCAAGATCATTGCCAAGCAAGCATTCCACTGGTAGGTTTGCACTCACCACAACCTTCTTAAGGCCAGTTACCCCTCCCCAGGAGAAGTTAACAACTGCCAGAGTATGGTCTGTTCTGACATTGCTAGCATTGGTCACTTGGTACATTTCACCAAGTATAATCTGCCCAGGATCCACAAGGTCTTGTGTCACCATGGTGACACTTGCCCCTGTGTTCCTAAATGCCAAAGCCTCTTTTCCATTGATTAAGGGCTGTTGTCTGTACTTGCCCAGATTACTGGGACTCACAGAGGAGGTCACATCCATGCCTCCATCACAGACTAGGACAGCCTGAGTAAGTTCTCTGACTAGGTCAGAGCCCATCTCTTTACCCAGGGTCAACCCTACTAAACCCTTGGCCTGTGTACTCCCACCACCAATTGTAACTGCACTAGGGGGAACAGGTGCCTTAGGGGCATTGGTGGGGGCTGGAATAGAGTCTTTGGACTTGGTGCAGTCACTGGTCCAGTGTGTCTTTTGCTTACAGAATTTGCACCATGGTTTCTTTTGGCCTTTTCCCTTGTTAGACTGTGAATCCCCACCTGAAGAAGATTTTTGGGGGCCTTGTGAAGACTTCTGGTCTTTACCCTTCTCCCCACCCTTATCAGAGTTCTTAGAATCTTGCTTCTTTGGGTCACCACCTTGGTTCTGTACCTTCTGCCTCACCCTGGTTCTGACCCATTTGTCTGCCTTCTTTCCCAATTCTTGGGGAGAGGTCAGATCAGAGTCAACCAGGTACTGATGCAACAGCTGATTTTGACAGTTATTAAGAATCTGCTCCCTCATGATAAGATTGTACAATCCTGTGAAGTCACATACCTTACTGCCCATCAACCAACCTTCCAGAGCCTTAGCAGAACAATCCACATAGTCCACCCAGTCTTGAGTCTGTGCTTTTTGGGTATCTCTGAACTTTAACCTGTATTGTTCAGTTGTTAGGCCAAACCCATCAATCAGAGCACTCTTCAAGACTTTGTAATTGTCAGCATCCTCTTCTCTAACAGTGAGGAGCTTGTCTCTACCTTTGTCTGCAAAGGAGAGCCACAAGATTGCTGCCCACTGCTCCTGAGGGACCCTCTGTACTTTACAGGCCCTCTCCAGTGCAGTTATCCATTTGTGGATGTCATCCCCACTCTGGTAGGGAGGGACAATCTTGCTCAGGTTTCTATGGTCATAAGACATTTCCCTATCTCTGGGGAAATTGCTGCCACCATGGGACTCTAGTCCCATCTTTTTTCTTTGCTTTTCAAGCTCTAGGGACTCCCTGTCTATAGCCAACTGCTCTCTTCTGAGTTTCAACTGAGCTTCTCCATATCTGAGCAGTCTCTCTTTCCTCTCACTTGAGGATTCCCTCCTATGAGAGGAAACAGAGGTCCCTACTGAGGTGTCAGAGTGGTTAGACTCCTGAGAAGGAGATCTAGGCCTTCTGGGCACACTCACAACCCTTCCTGGGGGGACAAAGGGGAGGTCATTCTGATCCTCCTCCTCATCCACAGGAGGAGCTGGATTTTCCAGGTCAAGGTCATTGTCACCTTCCTGGCCAGTTTCAGAGGTTGGGTCCAGGGTGATTTCACCCCTGGCCCCTTCATCATCTTCTGCCCCACCCTCTCTGCCTACCCCTTCAGACCCTAGGGGTCTGCTGAGATCATCTGACAGTAGCACCTCCCAGAGGTGTTGGGTGCTGGGACTTTTGCCTGTCTTCAGCTTCCTAGTATTGCACAATGCTCTCAATTCCAAGAATGGGAGATTATCATACTTGGAGGGAAGAAGCCCACTGGCTTCTGGCAAGGACTCACTGGGTCCTGGCCTTGAAGACATTACTAGTGAGGTGTGGTGTATGCACTACCTACTCTAGTGTGGCCTACTAAACTCTCTTGAGTTGTAGAAAGGGTGTGCTATCCCTTAACACACAACTCTAAGTTCAGTAGAACTTACTGTATCCTAAGCTTGATTTATATGTACCTAAGGTACCCTTAGTAGTTTTCAGTTGATCAATTCAATTGAGATTATCTGGTAAAACAATAGCAAGCTGGAATCCCACACGCTGCACACCAATGTGAGAAGTTGGCCTGGTATATGCTGTCCACTAATTATAGTGGGCACCTTGCACCAGTCCAAACAACCCCTTATTGGAGATAGGTTAAAGACAGCCTTTATTGAAAGCTATCCTAGTGGTAGCTATGGAGAGCAGCCTTCAGGCTAAGTCTTGAAGGAATGTAAAGTAGCTTGTTTTACCAGTCTATACTCTCTTGAGTGACCAAATGAAAGAGGACCACACCAGGTATATATTCAAAATATATGTATTTATTGCTAAACACACCCCTCTAGTCTCTTTATGAGGCTAGAGTTCGAAGTACATAACTTATAAGTTAGTTATCAACAGTAATAGCACAAATACACGTTTGAGCCCTAGGGGCGTACTAAACCATATACCAATAAAGTGGTATAAGAACCACGACTTAGCTAGACACAAGGCCTAGAGCCTGTAGAAGTGCTTGGCCCTCAAGGAACCACCCAAGGTAGTGACACAGGGGACCCACGGGGGATGCGTGCAGTGTGAGAACACAGCCGCGAGCTGCCGTTGACTTCTATGGGGAATGTCGCGGTTGGAGTTTTAAAGAAAAGGGACACTTAGAGGAGGACTTGGAGCAAACCCCTTTAGAACTAGGTTGTTCTAGAGTCTGTACCCATGGGAGCACTGGAGTACTCGAGTTACTTCACCCAGGGAAGCCGGGTGCATAGGTGTCTTTCGGGGTCGGGTTTCGTCGTCGTTTTCAATGGCGATCTGCTGCAAAGTGCTGCTGGCGGCCAAGTCGAAAGTGTTTGGGTGGATCCAAAGGTGGATCGAAGATCTGAAGAACCTAAAAGCAGAGGGGACAGAGTTTGGGTCACTAGCCAGTGACCAGGAAGGCGATGAGCGGATGCCCACTGATGTCGGGTGCTTCAGGTAGGTTGACGGTTGTCTTGACTCTTCAGCCACGAGGTCCAGGAGGTGTCGACAATGACCAGGAGCTGGATTCGAGCTGTCCCATGACGTCTGTCGATTGCAGGCATATTGGCGACCGGATTGGACCCAACAAGCCTTGGCAACAGCAAGTCTTGTGGAAATAGAAGAAGGATGGTGGTGCAGACCAGCAAGGTCTGAGGGACTCACCCAGCAAGGGTAAGTCAGGGCACGTCTGGAACAACCAGGGAAGCCCAAGCAGAAGAAGAGTTACCTTCGGGAGGGCCCACTAGCCAACGGACTAGCGACCGCAAAGGAGCCTCAAGTGGACGCACTTAGAGCTGGCTCACAGGACACTCGTAGAGTGGAGGCCAGTGATCTTAGGTGCAGTCGGTGCTGGAGGCGGGGGCTACTCGGAGCCCAAAGCACAACTTTGTGGGAGACCAGGAAGAGGATGCACTTGCAAATGTGCTCGGTGTCCAGGGGTCACGGTTCCACGTTACCCACAACAGCTATGGGCCTCAGCTTTGCTGGGGACTCAGGGCAGCCTCAGGGAAGTCTGGAAATCCACTTCTGGTGTTGCAAAGACTTCGGCGTCTGGCGGGAGCTTCAGCGATGCAGACCAGACAATTGCTTCTTAGGTGCCAGCCAAGCAGGGGAGTCACTCCTTGACCCCAAGGGAGATTCTTCAGTCCTCTAATCTTAAAGTAGAGCGTCGAAGGTCCAGGATTCTGTATCAGAGTTTTGTCCAGGTAAATCTAAAGTCCTAAGGACTGGGGTCCCATACTTATACCAAGTTAGGGGTTGGACATACTCTGGGGACCCACCTATGGGAGGGTCAGGGCAGAGGGGTGGTTACACCCTTTCCCTTTGTCCAGTTTCACGCCAGAGCAGGGGCTGGAAGCCCCTGAGCCGGTTTGAACTGGGGTATGCACAGGGACACCAAATGGGCCCCCAGTGCAGGACTTCAAAGCACCAGAGAGTGCTCCCGCCCAGCCCCAATACACATTATCCTGTCTGGGGAGGTGGTTACACCTTCCTGGGACAGGAAACCTATTGTCCAGGCCTCCCCTGCTGGAGTTTCAGTCAGCAGCAGGAGGCCAGACCCGTGTCTGTGGCAGCGGCATCCATTTTGTGATGCCAGGGCTCTGGAAAGAAGTTACCGGGTATGCCGGTGGGTACATGTCTCTCCCTCTAGAAGGGTGGAATGCTACCCCCGCCGCCAGAACTGGCGGGGGGGGTAGTATTCCAAGATGTTTGACACCAAACACGACATGTTTTGGTGCAGCCAGTCCAAAGTTGGCATTCTACCACGAGGATATAATCCACTTAAGAGTATATGGTCAGGCTGCACTACAAACAGCATCAGAGAAGGGTCTCCGACCGCTGCAGAGGGGCTCTGCTCATGCAGGGGCACCCTCTCACATAAGAACCAAGCACTCTGCCTTCAGGATTGATAAGGCCTGCCATAGGAGTGACTTATAGGTTTATATGTGTGCATATGCAGTGATATAGGTAACCTATATCACAGTAAGGGGTGCATGCACCACCTTACCCAGGCTGCAGTAGCAGACCTGTGGTGTCCTTTTGGCTGGCCTTCCAGGGGTGACATAATACATGCTTCAGCCCCTGGCAGGCCTCTGGGTACATAGTATACCATATACTAGGGACTTATACGGGCACTCCAGATTCCAATCAGAGATGTGCCTAAGGCACATGGAAACCATTTTAGAGAGGAAGCAGCTAGGCTGGGGTTCTGATTAGCAGGGCCCCAGCCAGACTAAAGTCAAAAAACAGTGAAGCATCAGCAAAAAGTGGGGGTACCCATGTGAAGCAGATCCTACTCTCCTACAGGAAGAAGCAAGAGAAGTGCAGAAAGAGGCAAGTAAGGTACAGAAAGAAGCAAGAGCAGTGGAGAAAGAACCAACAGAGGTGCAAAAAGAGGCAAGAGGGGTGCAGAGAAAAGTAGGAGAGGTGCACAAAGAGGCAAGACAAGTACAGAAAGAGGCAGGAGGGGTGCAGAAAGAAGGAAGAGAAGTGCAGAAAGAAGGAACAGAGGCCCTGAAAGAGGCGCAAAGGGTGCAGAAAGAGCAAGAGAAGTGCAGAAGCAGACAGGAAAGGTGCAGAAAGAGGGAACAGGGGTGCAGAAAGATGCAAGAGAGGTGCAGAAAGAGGAAAAAGGGGTGCAAAAAGAGGCAAGAGGGGTGCAGAAAGAAGCAAGTGAGGTGCAGAAAGAGGCAACAGAGGTGCAGAAAGACGCAAGAGAGGTGCAGAAAGACGCAAGAGAGGTGCAGAAACAAGCAAGAGAAGTGCAGAAAGAGGTAAGAGAATTGCTGCAAGAAGCAAGAGAGGCGCAGAAAATGGCAAGAGAACAGCCGAAAGAGGCAAGAGGGATGCAAAAAAGGGAAGAAGGGTGCAGAAAGAAGCAAGAAAGGTGCAGAAAGAAGCAAGAGAAATGCAGAAAGAAGCAAGACAGGTGCAGAAAGAGGGAAGATGAGTGCAAAAAGAGACAACATGGGTGCAGAAAGAGACAACAGGGATGCAGAAAGAAGCAGGAGAGGTTCAGAAAGAGGCAATAGAAGTGCAGAAAGAGGCAAGTGAGGTGCAGAAGGAGGCAAGAGAACTGCAGAAAAAGGGAAGAGAGTTGCAGAAACAGGCAAAAGGGGTGCAGAAAGAGGGAACAAGTGTGCGGACAGAGGCAAGAGAGGTGCAAAAAGAGGCAAGAGGGGTGCAGAAAAAAGTAGGAGAGGTGCACAAAGAGGCAAGAGAAGTACCAAAAGAGGCAGGAGGGGTGCAGAAAGAAGGAAGAGAAGTGCAGAAAAAAGCAACAGAGGTGCTGAAAGAGGCGCGAAGGGTGCAGAAAGAGTAAGAGAAGTGCAGAAAGAAGCAACAGAGGTACAGAAAGAGGCAAGAGAGGTGCAGAAACAGGCAGGAAAGGTGCAGAAAGAGGGAACAGGTGTGCAGAAAGATGCAAGAGAGATGCAGAAAGAGAAAAAAGGGGTGAAAAAGAGGCAACAGGGGTGCAGAAAAAATCAAGTGAGGTGCAGAAAGAGGCAACAGAGGTGCAGAAAGATGCAAGTGAGGTGCAGAAGCAAGCAAGAGGAGTGCAGAAAGAGGCAAGAGAATTGCTGAAAGAAGCAACAGAGGTGTGGAAAGAAGCAAGAGAAGTGCAGAAAGAGGCAAGTGAGGTGCAGTAAGAGGAAAGAGAGGTGCAGAAAATGGCAAGAAAACAGCAGAAAGAGGCAAGAGGGATGCAAAAAAAGGAAGAAGGGTGCAGAAAGAAGCAAGAGAGGTGCAGAAAGAAGCAAGAGAAGTGCAGAAAGAAGCAAAAGAGGTGCAGAAAGAAGCAAGAGCAGTGCAGAAAGAACCAACAGAGGTACAAAAAGAGACAATAGGGGTGCAGAAAAAAGTAGGAGAGGTGCACAAAGAGGCAAGACAAGTACTGAAAGAGGCAGGAAGGGTGCACAAAGAAGATAGAGAAGTGCAGAAAGAAGCAACAGAGGTGTTGAAAGAGGCATGAAGGGTGCAGAAAGGGCAAGAGAAGTACAGAAAGAAGCAACAGAGGTACAGAAAGAGACAAGAGAGGTGCACAAACAGGCAGGAAATGGTGCAGAAAGAGGGAACAAGGGTGCAAAAAGAGGCAAGAGAGATGTAGAAAGAGGGAAGAGAGGTGCAGAAAGAAGTAAGTGAGGTGCAGAAAGAGGCAACAGAGGTACAGGAAGATGCAAGAGAAGTACAGAAACAAGCAAGAGAAGTACAGAAAGAGGCAAGAGAATTGCTGAAAGAAGCAACAAAGGTGTAGAAAGAAGCAAGATAAGTACAGAAAGAGGCAAGTGAGGTGCAGAAAGAAGCGAGAGCAGTGCAGAAAGAACCATCAGTGGTGAAAAAGAGGCAAGAGGGGTGCAGAAAGAGGTAGGAGAGCTGCACAAAGAGGCAAGAAAGGTACAAAAAGAGGCAGGAGGGGTACAGAAAGAAGGAAGAGAAGTGAAGAAAGAGGCAAGAGAATTGCTGAAAGAAGCAACAGAGGTATAGCAAGACATAAGAGAAGTGCAGAAAGAGGCAAGTAAGGTGCAGAAAGAAGCAAGAGCAGTGCATAAAGAATCAACAGAGGTGCAAAAAGAGGCAAGAGGGTGCAGAAAAAAGTAGGAGAGTTGCACAAAGAGGCAAGACATGTACAGAGTCAGGAGGGGTTCAGAAAGAAGGAAGAGAAGTGCAGAAACAAGCAACAGAGGTTCTGAAAGAGGCGCGAAGGGTGCAGAAAGAGCAAGAGAAGTGCAGAAAGTAGCAACAGAGGTACAGAAAGAGGCAAGAGAGGTGCAGAAACAGGCAGGAAAGGTGCAGAAAGAGGGAACAGGGGTGCAGAAAGACGCAAGAGAGGTGCAGAAAGAGAAAAAAGGGGTGCAAAAGAGGCAAGAGGGGTGCAGAAAGAAGCAAAATGAGTGCAGAAAGAGGCAAGGGAATTGCTGAAAGAAGCAACAGAGGTGTGGAAAGAAGCAAGAGAAGTGCAGTAAGAGGCAAGTGAGGTGCAGAAAGAGGCAAGAGAGGTGCAGAAAATGGCAGGAGAACAGCCGAAAGAGGCAAGAGGGATGCAAAAAAGGGAAGAAGTGTGCAGAAAGAAGCAAGAGAGGTGCAGAAAGAAGCAAGAGAAGTGCAGAAAGAAGCAAGAGAGGTGCAGAAAGAGGGAAGATGAGTGCAGAAAGAGACAACAGGGGTGCAGAAAGAGACAACAGGGATGCAGAAAGAAGCAAGAGAGGTGCAGAAAGAGGCAATAGAAGTGCAGAAAGAGGCAAGTGAGGTGCAGAAGGAGGCAAGATAACTGCAGAAAAAGGCAAGAGAGTTGCAGAAACAGGCAAAAGGGATGCAGAAAGAGGGAACAGGTGTGCGGACAGAGGCGAGAGAGGTGCAAAAAGAGGCAAGAGGGATGCAGAAAAAAATAGGAGAGGTGCACAAAGAGGCAAGACAGGTACAGAAAGAGGCAGGAGGGGTGCACAAAGAAGATCGAGAAGTGCATAAAGAAGTAACAGAGGTGCTGAAAGAGGCGTGAAGGGTGCAGAAAGAGCAAGAGAAGTAGAGAAAGAAGCAACAGAGGTACAGAAAGAGGCAAGAGGGGTGCAGAAACAGGCAGGAACGGTGCAGAAAGAGGGAACAAGGGTGCAAATAGAGGCAAGAGAGATGCAGAAAGAGGCAAGAGGGATGCAGAAAGAGGCAAATGAGGTGCAGAAAGAAGCAAGTGAGGTGCAGAAAGAGGCAACAGAGGTGCAGGAAGATGCAAGAGAAGTGCAGAAACAAGCAAGAGAAGTACAGAAAGAGGCAAGAGAATTGCTGAAAGAAGCAACAAAGGTGTAGAAAGAAGCAAGAGAAGTGCAGAAAGAGGCAAGTGAGGTGCAGAAAGAAGCAAGAGCAGTGCAGAAGGAACTAACAGAGGTGAAATAAGAGGCAAGAGGGGTGCAGAAATAGGTAGGAGAGCTGCACAAAGAGGTAAGAAAGGTACAGAACGAGGCAGGAGGGGTACAGAAAGAAGGAAGAGAAGTGAAGAAAGACGCAAGAGAATTGCTGAAAGAAGCAACAGAGGTATAGCAAGACGCAAGAGAAGTGCAGAAAGAGGCAAGTAAGGTGCAGAAAGAAGCAAGAGCAGTGCATAAAGAATCAACAGAGGTGCAAAAAGAGGCAAGAGGGGTGCAGAAAAAGTAGGAGAGGTGCACAAAGAGGCAAGACAAGTACAGAAAGAGTCAGGAGGGGTGCAGAAAGAAGGAAGAGAAGTGCAGAAAGAAGCAACAGAGGTGCTGAAAGAGGCGCGAAGGGTGCAGAAAGAAGTAACAGAGGCACAGAAAGAGGCAAGAGAGGTGCAGAAACAGGCAGGAAAGGTGCAGAAACAGGCAGGAAAGGTGCAGAAAGAGGGAACAGGGGTGCAGAAAGACACAAGAGAGGTGCAGAAAGAGAATAAAGGGGTGCAAAAGAGGCAAGCGGGGTGCAGAAAGAAGCAAAAGTAGTGCAGAAAGAGGCAAGAGAATTGCTGAAAGAAGCAACAGAGGTGTGGAAAGAAGCAAGAGAAGTGCAGAAAGAGGCAAGTGAGGTGCAGAAAGAGGCAAGAGAGGTGCACAAAATGGCAAGAGAACAGCAGAAAGAGACAACAGAGGTGCAGAAAGAGACAACAGGGGTGCAGAAAGAAGCAAGAGAAGTGCAGAACGAGGCAATAGAAGTGCAGAAAGAGGCAATTGAGGTGCAGAAGGAGGCAAGAGAACTGCAGAAAAAGGAAAGAGAGTTGCAGAAAGAGGCAAAAGGGGTGCAGAAAGAGGAAACAGGTGTGTGGACAGAGGCGAGAGAGGTGCAAAAAGAGGCAATAGGGGTGCAGAAAAAAGTAGGAGAGGTGCACAAAGAGGCAAGACAAGTTCCGAAAGAGGCAGGAGGGGTGCAGAAAGAAGGAAGAGAAGTGCAGAAAGAAGCAACAGAGGTGCTGAAAGAGACGCAAAGGGTGCAGAAAGAGCAAGAGAAGTGCAGAAAGAAGCAACAGAGGTACAGAAAGAGGCAAGAGAGGTGCAGAAACAGGCAGGAAAGGTGCAGAAAGAGGGAACAGGGGTGCAGAAAGACGCAAGAGAGATGCAGAAAGAGAAAAAAGAGGTGCAAAAGAGGCAAGAGGGATGCAAAATGAAGCAAGTGAGGTGCAGAAAGAGGCAACAGAGGTGCATAAAGATGCAAGAGAGGTGCAGAAACAAGCAAGAGGAGTGCAGAAAGAGGCAAGAGAATTGCTGAAAGAAGCAACAGAGGTGTGGAAAGAAGCAAGAGAAGTGCAGAAAGAAGCAAGTGAGGTGCAGAAAGAGGCAAGAGAGGTGCAGAAAATGGCAAGAAAACAGCAGAAAGAAGCAAGAGGGATGCAAAAAAGGAAGAAGGGTGCAGAAAGAAGCAAGACAGGTGCAGAAAGAAGCAAGAGAAGTGCAGAAAGAAGCAAAAGAGGTGCAGAAAGAAGCAAGAGCAGTGCAGAAAGAACCAACAGAGGTACAAAAAGAGACAATAGGGGTGCAGAAAAAAGTAGGAGAGGTGCACAAAGAGGCAAGACAAGTACTGAAAGAAGCAGGAAGGGTGCACAAAGAAGGTAGAGAAGTGCAGAAAGAAGCAACAGAGGTGTTGAAAGAGGCGTGAAGGGTGCAGAAAGGGCAAGAGAAGTACAGAAAGAAGCAACAGAGGTACAGAAAGAGGCAAGAGAGGTGCAGAAACAGGAAGGAAAGGTGCAGAAAGAGGGAAAAAGGGTGGAAAAAGAGGCAAAAGAGATGCAGAAAGAGGCAAGAGAGGTGCAGGAAGACGCAAGAGAAGTGCAGAAACAAGCAAGAGAATTACAGAAAGAGGCAAGAGAATTGTTGAAAGAAGCAACAAAGGTGTAGAAAGAAGCAAGAGAAGTGCAGAAAGAGGCAAGTGAGGTGCAGAAAGAAGCAAAAGCAGCGCAGAAAGAACCAACTGAGGTACAGAAAGAGGCAAGAGGGGTGCAGAGAAAAGTAGGAGAGGTGCACAAAGAGGCAAGACAAGTACAGAAAGAGGCAGGAGGGGTGCAGAAAGAAGGAAGAGAAGTGCAGAAAGAAGCAACAGAGGCCCTGAAAGAGGCACAAAGGGTGCAGAAAGAGCAAGAAAAGTGCAGAAAAAAGCAACAGAGGTACAGAAAGAAGCAAGAGATGTGCAGAAGCAGACAGGAAAGGTGCAGAAAGATGCAAGAGAGGTGCAGAAACAAGCAAGAGGAGTGCAGAAAGAGGCAAGAGAATTGCTGAAAGAAGCAACAGAGGTGTGGAAAGAAGCAAGAGAAGTGCAGAAAGAAGCAAGTGAGGTGCAGAAAGAGGCAAGAGAGGTGCAGAAAATGGCAAGAAAACAGCAGAAAGAAGCAAGAGGGATGCAAAAAGGAAGAAGGGTGCAGAAAGAAGCAAGACAGGTGCAGAAAGAAGCAAGAGAAGTGCAGAAAGAAGCAAAAGAGGTGCAGAAAGAAGCAAGAGCAGTGCAGAAAGAACCAACAGAGGTACAAAAAGAGACAATAGGGGTGCAGAAAAAAGTAGGAGAGGTGCACAAAGAGGCAAGACAAGTACTGAAAGAAGCAGGAAGGGTGCACAAAGAAGGTAGAGAAGTGCAGAAAGAAGCAACAGAGGTGTTGAAAGAGGCGTGAAGGGTGCAGAAAGGGCAAGAGAAGTACAGAAAGAAGCAACAGAGGTACAGAAAGAGGCAAGAGAGGTGCAGAAACAGGAAGGAAAGGTGCAGAAAGAGGGAAAAAGGGTGGAAAAAGAGGCAAAAGAGATGCAGAAAGAGGCAAGAGAGGTGCAGGAAGACGCAAGAGAAGTGCAGAAACAAGCAAGAGAATTACAGAAAGAGGCAAGAGAATTGTTGAAAGAAGCAACAAAGGTGTAGAAAGAAGCAAGAGAAGTGCAGAAAGAGGCAAGTGAGGTGCAGAAAGAAGCAAAAGCAGCGCAGAAAGAACCAACTGAGGTACAGAAAGAGGCAAGAGGGGTGCAGAGAAAAGTAGGAGAGGTGCACAAAGAGGCAAGACAAGTACAGAAAGAGGCAGGAGGGGTGCAGAAAGAAGGAAGAGAAGTGCAGAAAGAAGCAACAGAGGCCCTGAAAGAGGCACAAAGGGTGCAGAAAGAGCAAGAAAAGTGCAGAAAAAAGCAACAGAGGTACAGAAAGAAGCAAGAGATGTGCAGAAGCAGACAGGAAAGGTGCAGAAAGATGCAAGAGAGGTGCAGAAAAAGAAAAAAGGGGTACAAAAAGAGGCAAGAGGGGTGCAGAAAGAAGCAAGTGAGGTGCAGAAAGAGGCAACAGAGGTGCAGAAAGACGCAAGAGAGGTGCAGAAACAAGCAAGAGAAGTGCAGAAAGAGGCAAGAGAATTGCTGCAAGAAGCAAGAGAGGCGAAGAAAATGGCAAGAGAACAGCCGAAAGAGGCAAGAGGGATGCAAAAAGGGAAGAAGGGTACAGAAAGAAGCAAGAGAGGTGCAGAAAGAAGCAAGAGAAATGCAGAAAGAAGCAAGACAGGTGCAGAAAGAGGGAAGATGAGTGCAAAAAGAGACAACATGGGTGCAGAAAGAGACAACAGGGATGCAGAAAGAAGCAGGAGAGGTGCAGAAAGAGGCAATAGAAGTGCAGAAAGAGACAAGTGAGGTGCAGAAGGAGGCAAGAGAACTGCAGAAAAAGGCAAGAGAGTTGCAGAAACAGGCAATAGGGGTGCAGAAAGAGGGAACAGGTGTGCGGACAGAGGCGAGAGAGGTGCACAAAGAGGCAAGAGAAGTACCAAAAGAGGCAGGAGGGGTGCAGAAAAAAGGAAGAGAAGTGCAGAAAAAAGCAACAGAGGTGCTGAAAGAGGCGCGAAGGGTGCAGAAAGAGTAAGAGAAGTGCAGAAAGAAGCAACAGAGGTACAGAAAGAGGCAAGAGAGGTGCAGAAACAGGCAGGAAAGGTGCAGAAAGAGGGAACAGGGGTGCAGAAAGACGCAAGAGAGATGCAGAAAGAGAAAAAAGGGGTGAAAAAGAGGCAACAGGGGTGCATAAAAAATCAAGTGAGGTGCAGAAAGAGGCAACAGAGGTGCAGAAAATGTAAGTGAGGTGCAGAAGCAAGCAAGAGGAGTGCAGAAAGAGGCAAGAGAATTGCTGAAAGACGCAACAGAGGTGTGGAAAGAAGCAAGTGAAGTGCAGAAAGAGGCAAGTGAGGTGCAGTAAGAGGCAAGAGAGGTGCAGAAAATGGCAAAAAAACAGCAGAAAGAGGCAAGAGGAATGCAAAAAAAGGAAGAAGGGTGCAGAAAGAAGCAAGAGAGGTGCAGAAAGAAGCAAGAGAAGTGCAGAAAGAAGCAAAAGAGGTGCAGAAAGAAGCAAGAGCAGTGCAGAAAGAACCAACAGAGGTACACAAAGAGACAATAGGGGTGCAGAAAAAAAGTAGGAGAGGTGCACAAAGAGGCAAGACAAGTACTGAAAGAGGCAGGAAGGGTGCAAAAAGAAGGTAGAGAAGTGCAGAAAGAAGCAACAGAGGTGCTGAAAGAGGCGTGAAGGGTGCAGAAAGAGCAATGAGAAGTACAGAAAGAAGCAACAGAGGTACAGAAAGAGGCAAGAGAGGTGCACAAACAGGCGGGAAAGGTGCAGAAAGAGGGAACAAGGGTGCAAAAAGAGGCAAGAGAGATGCAGAAAGAGGGAAGAGGGATGCAGAAAGAGGCAAGAGAGGTGCAGAAAGAAGTTAGTGTGGTGCAGAAAGAGGCAACCGAGGTACAGGAAGACGCAAGAGAAGTACAGAAACAAGCAAGAGAAGTACAGAAAGAGGCAAGTGAGGTGCAGAAAGAAGTGAGAGCAGTGCAGAAAGAACCATCAGTGGTGAAAAAAGAGGCAAGAGGGGTGCAGAAAGATGTAGGAGAGCTGCACAGAGAGGCAAGAAAGGTACACAAAGAGGCAGGAGGGGTACAGAAAGAAGGAAGAGAAGTGAAGAAAGAGGCAAGAGAATTGCTGAAAGAAGCAACAGAGGTATAGCAAGACGTAAAAGAAGTGCAGAAAGAGGCAAGTAAGGTGCAGAAAGAAGCAAGAGCAGTGCATTAAGAATCAACAGAGGTGCAAAAAGAGGCAAGAGGGGTGCAGAAAAAAGTAGGAGAGTTGCACAAAGAGGCAAGACATGTACAAAAAGAGTCAGGAGGGGTTCAGAAAGAAGGAAGAGAAGTGCAGAAACAAGCAACAGAGGTTCTGAAAGAGGCGCGAAGGGTGCAGAAAGAGCAAGAGAAGTGCAGAAAGTAGCAACAGAGGTACAGAAAGAGGCAAGAGAGGTGCAGAAACAGGCAGGAAAGGTGCAGAAAGAGGGAACAGGGGTACAGAAAGACGCAAGAGAGGTGCAGAAAGAGAAAAAAGGGGTGCAAAAGAGGCAAGAGGGGTGCAGAAAGAAGCAAAATGAGTGCAGAAAGAGGCAAGGGAATTGCTGAAAAAAGCAACAGAGGTGTGGAAAGAAGCAAGAGAAGTGCAGGAAGAGGCAAGTGAGGTGCAGAAAGAGGCAAGAGAGGTGAAGAAAATGGCAGGAGAACAGCCGAAAAAGGCAAGAGGGATGCAAAAAAGGGAAGAAGTGTGCAGAAAGAAGCAAGAGAGGTGCAGAAAGAAGCAAGAGAAGTGCAGAAAGAAGCAAGAGAGGTGCAGAAAGAGGGAAGATGAGTGCAGAAAGAGACAACAGGGGTGCAGAAAGAGACAACAGGGATGCAGAAAGAAGCAAGAGAGGTGCAGAAAGAGGCAATAGAAGTGCAGAAAGAGGCAAGTGAGGTGCAGAAGGAGGCAAGAGAACTGCAGAAAAAGGCAAGAGAGTTGCAGAAACAGTCAAAAGGGTTGCAGAAAGAGGGAACAGGTGTGCGGACAGAGGCGAGAGAGGTGCAAAAAAAGGCAAGAGGGATGCAGAAAAAAATAGGAGAGGTGCACAAAGAGGCAAGACAGGTACAGAAAGAGGCAGGAGTGGTGCACAGAGAAGATCAAGAAGTGCATAAAGAAGCAACAGAGGTGCTGAAAGAGGCGTAAAGGGTGCAGAAAGAGCAAGAGAAGTACAGAAAGAAGCAACAGAGGTACAGAAAGAGGCAAGAGAGGTGCAGAAACAGGCAGGAAAGGTGCAGAAAGAGAGAACAAGGGTGCAAATAGAGGCAAGAGAGATGCAGAAAGAGGTAATAGGGATGCAGAAAGAGGCAAAAGAGGTGCAGAAAGAAGCAAGTGAGGTGCAGAAAGAGGCAACAGAGGTGCAGGAAGATGCAAGAGAAGTGCAGAAACAAGCAAGAGAAGTACAGAAAGAGGCAAGAGAATTGCTGAAAGAAGCAAGAAAGGTGTAGAAAGAAGCAAGAGAAGTGCAGAAAGAGGCAAGTGAGGTGCAGAAAGAAGCAAGAGCAGTGCAGAAGGAACTACCAGAGGTGAAAAAAGAGGAAAGAGGGGTGCAGAAATAGGTAGGAGATCTGCACAAAGAGGCAAGAAAGGTACTGAAAGAGGCAGGAGGGGTACAGAAAGAAGGAAGAGAAGTGAAGAAAGAGGCAAGAGAATTGCTGAAAGAAGCAACAGAGGTATAGCAAGACGCAAGAGAAGTGCAGAAAGAAGCAAGTAAGGTGCAGAAAGAAGCAAGAGCAGTGCATAAAGAATCAACAGAGGTGCAAAAAGAGGCAAGAGGGTTGCAGAAAAAAGTAGGAGAGGTGCACAAAGAGGCAAGACAAGTACAGAAAGAGTCAGGAGGGGTGCAGAAAGAAGGAAGAGGAGTGCAGAAATAAGCAACAGAGGTGCTGAAAGAGGCGCGAAGGGTGCAGAAAGAAGCAACAGAGGCACAGAAAGAGGCAAGAGAGGTGCAGAAACAGGCAGGAAAGGTACAGAAAGAGGGAACAGGGGTGCAGAAAGACACAAGAGAGGTGCAGAAAGAGAAAAAAGGGGTGCAAAAGAGGCAAGAGGGGTGCAGAAAGAAGCAAAAGTAGTGCAGAAAGAGGCAAGAGAATTGCTGAAAGAAGCAACAGAGGTGTGGAAAGAAGCAAGAGAAGTGCAGAAAGAGGCAAGTGAGGTGCAGAAAGAGGCAAGAGAGGTGCAGAAAATGGCAAGAGAACAGCAGAAAGAGACAACAGGGGTGCAGAAAGAGACAACAGGGGTGCAGAAAGGAGCAAGAGAGGTGCAGAACGAGGCAATAGAAGTGCAGAAAGAGGCAAGTGAGGTGCAGAAGGAGGCAAGAGAACTGCAGAAAAAGGAAAGAGAGTTGCAGAAAGAGGCAAAAGGGGTGCAGAAAGAGGGAACAGGTGTGTGGACAGAGGCGAGAGAGGTGCAAAAAAGAGGCAATAGGGGTGCAGAAAAAAGTAGGAGAGGTGCACAAAGAGGCAAGACAAGTTCCGAAAGAGGCAGGAGGGGTGCAGAAAGAAGGAAGAGAAGTGCAGAAAGAAGCAACAGAGGTGCTGAGAGAGGCGCGAAGGGTGGAGAAAGAGCAAGAGAAGTGCAGAAAGAAGCAACAGAGGTACAGAAAGAGGCAAGAGAGAGGTGCAGAAACAGGCTGGAAAGGTGCAGAAAGAGGGAACAGGGGTGCAGAAAGACACAAGAGAGATCCAGAAAGAGAAAAAAGAGGTGCAAAAGTGGCAAGAGGGGTGCAAAACGAAGCAAGTGAGGTGCAGAAAGAGGCAACAGAGGTGCATAAAGATGCAAGAGAGGTGCAGAAACAAGCAAGAGGAGTGCAGAAAGAGGCAATAAAATTGCTGAAAGAAGCAACAGAGGTGTGGAAAGAAGCAAGTGAGGTGCAGAAAGGAAAGAGGCAAGAGAGGTGCAGAAAATGGCAAGAAAACAGCAGAAAGAAGCAAGAGGGATGCAAAAAAGGAAGAAGGGTGCAGAAAGAAGCAAGAGAGGTACAGAAAGAAGCAAAAGAAGTGCAGAAAGAATCAAAAGAGGTACAGAAAGAAGCAAGAGCAGTGCAGAAACAACCAACAGAGGTACAAAAAGAGACAATAGGGGTGCAGAAAAAAGTAGGAGAGGTGAACAAAGAGGCAAGACAAGTACAGAAAGAGGCAGGAGCGGTGCACAAAGAAGGTAGAGAAGTGCAGGAAGAAGCAACAGATGTGCTGAAAGAGGCGTGAAGGGTGCAGAAATAGCAAGAGAAGTACAGAAAGAAGCAACAGAGGTACAGAAAGAGGCAAGAGAGGTGCAGAAACAGGAAGGAAAGGTGCAGAAAGAGGGAAAACAGGTGCAAAAAGAGGCAAAAGAGATGTAGAACGAGGCAAGAGGGATGCAGAAAGAGGCAAGAGAGGTGCAAAAAAAAGCAAGTGAGGTGCAAAAAGAGGCAACAGAGGTGCAGGAAGACGCAATAGAAGTGCAGAAACAAGCAAGAGAATTACAGAAAGAGGCAAGAGAATTGTTGAAAGAAGCAACAAAGGTGTAGAAAGAAGCAAGAGAAGTGCAGAAAGAGGCAAGTGAGGTGCAGAAAGAAGCAAAAGCAGTGCAGAAAGAACCAACAGAGGTACAGAAAGAGGCAAGAGGGGTGCAGAAAGAGGTAAGAGAGGTGCACAAAGAGGCAAGAGGGGTACAGAAAGAGGTAAGAGGGGTGCAGAAAGAAGGAAGATAAGTGCAGAAATAAGCAACAGAGGTGCTGAAAGAGACAAGAAGGGTGCAGACAAAGGCAAGAGAAGTGCAGAAACAAGCAAGAGAAGTTCAGAAATTGGCAAGAGAATTGCTGAAAGAAGCAACAAAGGTGTAGAGAGAAGCAAGACAAGTGCAGAAAGAGGCATGTGAGCTGCAGAAATAAGCAAGAGCAGTGCAGAAAGAACCAACAGAGGTGAAAAAAGAGGCAAGAGGGGTGCAGAAAGAGGTAGGAGAGCTGCACAAAGAGGCAAGAAAGGTACAGAAAGAGGCAGGAGTGGTGCAGAAAGAAGGAAGAGAAGTGCAGAAAGAAGCAACAGAGGTGCTGAAAGAGACAAGAAGGGTGCAGAAAGAGGCAAGAAAAGTGCAGAAACAAGCAAGAGAAGTGCAGAAAGAGTCAAGAGAATTGCTGAAAGAAGCAACAGAGGTATAGAAAAAAGCAAGAGAAGTGCAGAAAGAGCCAAATAAGGTGCAGAAAGAAGCAAGAGCAGTGCAGAAAGAATCAACAGAGGTGCAAAAAGAGGCAAGAGGGATGCAGAAAAAAGTAGGAGAGGTGCACAAAGAGGCAAAACAAGAACAGAAAGAGGCAGTAGCGGTGCAGAAAGAAGGAAGAGAAGTGCACAAAGAAGCAACAGAGGTACAGAAAGAGGCAAGAGACGTGCTGAAACAGGCAGGAAAGGTGCAGAAAGAGGGAACAGGGGTGCAGAAAGACGCAAGAGAGGTGCAGAAAGAGAAAAAAGGGGTGCAGAAAGACTTAAGAGAGGTGCAGAAACAAGCAAGAGAAGTGCAGAAAGAGGCAAGAGAATTGCTGAAAGAAGCAACAGAGGTGTGGGAAGAAGCAAGAGAAGTGCAGAAAGGGGCAAGAGGCACGTTTGCAGAGTAGTGTAAAAAGGGGCATGGCCTCAGACCACCTCTCAGCAATCCCACTGTGTGGGGCTTACTGGACGTACCTGGTGGGCTAGTTGGCCCCTAAGGACCCTTAAGATGTGAGCGGACTCAATCCCCCAACCCAAAACGTGGCAAGAGGTGCATTTTCACAGTGGTACAGGGAGGGGGCGGGGCCTCCGGCGAGATGCAGGTTTTTCTTTACTTTTCATATTTTTAGAAGGGGCGCTGTGTGGCCCCCCTTCTCTTACTCTTTTTCGGGCCCTGGTGACCCCATCCCCCGGTGCCCGGCCTTATTTTTTTTTTTTTTTTAATGTATATTTATATTCGGGAGGGGGCTGCATAGCCCCTTTCCCTGGGCCATTTTTAGCCCCGGGGACACCATCCCCCGGGGCATGCCCAATGCTTTATTATTATTTTTTTTAAAGGGAGGGGGGCTCAGTGGCCCCCCTTCCCTAGTCCACTATTGGCCCCGGGGACCCCATCCCCCGGGGTTTGGCCAATGCTTGGTTTTTTTTTAATTAGGGAGGGGGGCCGCATGGCTCCCCTCCCCTGGGCCACTTCTGGCCCTGGGGACCCCATCCCCCGGGGCCGGCCCTCAAGTTGGGGACTGTGGGGAGAGCCCCAATGCCCCCACGGTCCCTGCCGGCACCCCGCCTCCTGAGGGAGCCGGCATTGCTTTTGGGCAAGGGGAGCTGCTAACATGCAGCTCCCCTTGCCCAAAAGCAATTCTGCTTTGCTTCGTTGAAGCGAGAGCAGGTTTCCTGCTCTCGCTTCAACAAAGCAAAGCAGTGTTTGCTATGGCAGGGCAGGAGCCATGCTCCCGCCTTGCCATAGCAAACGGCAATGTCCCGGGGGTGGGCACCCAGGGACATTGCAGGAGCCGGCCCTGGGGGGTGGCAGTCCCCAGGGCCATCGAGGGCTCCAGGAGGGGGGCCGGGCGGCCCCCCTCCCAAGTCTTTAAAGCCCCAGGGAGATGGTGGTCCCCGGGGCCCAGGGGTCCGCAATGGACCCCGCACTTCAATTATTTATGCCCCGGGGAGATGGTGGTCCCCGGGGCAGCGTGGGAGGGGCAGGACCTCGCCACCACCAGTAGGTAATATATATATGTGTATATATATATATATATATATATATGTGTATATATATATATATATATATATATATATATATATATATATATATATATAACCAACACAGTTCGCGGGTCTCTCTGCCTCTCACGGCGGCGGGCTCGAACGAGGGCGCGAACCTCTTCAATTTCAATAAATCCTTTGTCGATGAACAAAAAGCAATCAAGCCCAATTCCATAAAGCGTATTTAATCAAACATGTGGCAAACAAACGCCCTAATCAAACATGTGGCAAACAAACGCCCAGCGTTTGTTTGCCACATGTTTGATTAAATACATTTTATGTAATTGGGCTCGATTGATTTTTTTTCATCGACAAAGGATTTATTGAAATAAATATATACTTATCAATATTAATTTTACAATGCATATGTCTTTAGAATGCGTGCCTTTACCACAAAATGTATGTTTTTTAAAGGTACATACAAACCCATTACACATATATATATAGGTTTATTGTTACCTGTAAAATAGATACATTAATGGGGTAAAGGCAATCGTGGTAAAGGCATAGTAGTTGTAAAAAATAGTTGTTGTTAAAACTTTGGTGGTTTAGACTAAGTAGTGGTTAAGGAGTCGTTGTTTAGACTGTAGTTGTTCAAGTGGTCGTTGTTCCATCATACAACCCTGGAAGTGGTATCAGGGGGGCTTTTGTGGTACCACCTGCCTTACCACTGGCTTGGCAACTGGCACAGGAGCGACAAAACTCCCTTGTGTCCTCAGACATGTGAGGCCAGTGAAAGTGTGGGACAAGCCTGTCCCACGTTTTACTTTGGCCTAATTGTCCTGCCAGGGGAATGTCATGTGCTAGGGTGAGTAGGAAGCCCCTAAACTTCAGAGGTATAACCAACCTCCAGGTGGCACCAGGCTTGGGGTCTCTACCCCCTGAGTAAAGGAGTCCCTCATCACAGTAGATCCTGTGGGACCCACTGACATTCCCAGCAGCCTCAGCAGCAGCTTGCTGCCTGAGGTGTTCAAGAGAGGGGCAGGTTTGCTGCTCCAAACTCAAGTCTGCAATGGAAGGGCCCCTGCCCCCAATAACTCAACCTGATCAGGCTCAAGTTCATCTGGGGCAGTTCCTTCACAGGGACTAAGATCATCTCCCTCAAGAGACTCATCGTCACTTTGAGTCTAGGGGAAGACACAGCCTTACACCTCCTGCTCCTTCTCTTGGAAGGCACCTGGTCCATTGTTCCAGGATCCAGGGCCTGTTCAGTGGATGTCAGTTTGGCTTGTGACCTGGTCACAGCAAACACATCTGCAGAGATGCTCAACATTGCTGCATGAGTCCTAAATTCAACTTTAGCCCAGGCTGAAGTCTCCAAATAAATGCCCAACAAACAATCTACTGGTAGGTCTGAACTTACCACAACCTTTTTAGGGCCAGTTACCCCTCCCCAGCTGAAATTAACAACTGCCAAGGAATGGTAAGTCCCGACATTGTTTGCATTGGTCATTTGGTACAATTCTCCAAGTATGATTTGTCCAGGAGATACAAGTTTCTCTGTCACCATTGTGACACTGGCCTCTGTAGGCCATTGCCTCTGTTCCATAGATCAAAGGCTATTGTCTGTACTTGCCCAGGTTACTGGGACTGACAAGTAAGGTGGCCATATCTATACCACCATCACAGACTAGAACAGACTGAGCTGGAGCTCTGACTGAGCCAGAACCCACCTCAGATCCCAAGGTTAACGCCACTAATCCCTTGTTCCATGTACTATCACTTGTACCTGAGCTACGGGGCGCAGTTGCCTTAAGGGCAGTGGTAGAAGTTGTAGTTTCCTTGGCCTTCGGACAGTCAGCATCTCTTGTCCAATGGGTCTTCTGTTTACAGAGATAACACCCTGGTTTCTTTTTGCCTTTTCCCTTGTTGGATTGTGACTCCCCCCCAGATGCAGGTTTTTGGGGCCCTGATGAAGACTCCTTTTTGTCTTTACTCTTGTCCCCACCAGTATCTTGGGTCTTAGAAGAATCCTGCTTCTTCTGTAGGCTTGGGCGGTGAACTCCGCTCCGTTCGCAGAGGTTGCAGAGTTTTCTACACTCCACGCGCCGCGGAGCTCGCGGAATGCAGAAACTCCGCTACGCGTAGTGTCGCGGAGTTTTTTCCCCGCTCGCGCTCGCAAACGGTAAGTTCGCAAGTGCGAGCTGCCGCTTGGGTAGACTTTCTACCTGAGCGGCAGGGAAACCAGTTCACACTGTCCTCTGCCACTTTCAGAACTCAGCAGAGTTTTTTTTGTCACTTCGCAGAGTTCCGCTTAGCAAAACTCTGCGAACTACGCCCAAGCCTGTTCTTCTGGTCACCACTATTGTTCTGGGTTTTCTGCTTCACCCTGGTCCTGACCCATTTATCTGCCTTCTTTCCCAGCTCTTGGGGAGAAGTTAGATCTGAGTCCTCCAGCTACTGATGCAATAGCTGATTTTGGCAATTATTAAGGATCTGCTCCCTCATAATCAAATTGTACAATCCATCAAAATCATGCACTTTGCTGCCAAGCAACCAACCTTCCAGAGCCTTAATAGCACTATCCACAAAGTATACCCAGTCCTGATTATGTGCCTTCTGGGTATCTCTGAACTTAATCCTGTATTGTTCAGTGGTTAAGCCAAACCCATCAATGAGAGCACTCTTCAAAACTGAGTAATTGTCTGCATCCTCTTCTCTAACAGTGAGGAGCTTATCTGTACCTGTGTCAGCAAAGGAGGGCCACAAGATAGCTGCCCACTGCTATTGGGAGACCTTCTGCACTTTACAGGCCCTCTCTAAAGCAGTTATCCATTTGTGGATGTCATCCCCAACATGGTAGGGAGGGACAAGCTTGCTTAGTTTCCTGTGGTCAAAGGACTATTCCATAATTCTAGGGACACTGTTGCTGCCACCATGGGACTCTAGTCCCAGTTTCTTCCTTGCCTTCTGGACTTCTAGGGACTCTCTGTCAAGGGCCAACTTCTCTTTCCTGAGCCTAAGCCTAGCTTTCTCAAGTTCAAGCATTTGGTACTCCCTATCCAGAGAATTCCCTCCTTTACTAGAAATGGAGGTCCCTACTGACTGGCTAGAAGTATTGGATTCTGCAGAGGAGGATCTAGACCTCCTCGGTCTACTCTACACCTTCCCAGGAGTATCACTCTTCTCCCTCTATGTTCTCCTCAGGCAGGTCTGAATTGTCCAGGTGGAAGTCATCAGGCTCCACCTGGTCAGGGTTAGATTCTAGGTCAAAGAGGGGTTCCCCTACTGCCCTATCTTCATTTGCTGGCCCACCCACTCTGTCCTGTTCATTTCACCCTGAGGCTTTCCTCAGGTCATCCAACAGTAACACCTCTACCAGGCGTTCAGTCTTGGCACTTCTCCCCATCTTCAGCTTTCTTGATGCACACAGTGCTTTCAGTTCTTGGAACGAAAGTTCACTGTATCTAGAAGGCAGAGAGCCACTGGCTTCTCCTTTAGTAGACATACTAAGAGAGGTGTGGTGTTGCACCTTCCTAACCTAGTGGGAACTAAACTATCTGAGGTTGGAGAAAGGGGGGCTGATTTACAAGCCACTTGCACCACTTTTGCGTCACTTTTCCCATGTTAAAAATGACGCAAAAGTGGCGCAAGGGCCTTGTAAATAAGCCCCAGGGTGTGCAAGACCCTTGACTACCCAACCCTAAGTACAGTAGAACTTACTTATTCTAAGCTTGTATTTATATGTGCCTAGTACTAGTGATGGTTCTTCAGTTAATCAATATAAAGATTTATCTGGTAAAACAATGCAGGCGTGAATCCCAACCGCTGCACACCAATGTGGGAAGCTGGCCTTTTATATGATGTCCACTAATGTAAGTGGGCACCTTGCACCTGTCCAGTCAACCCTTATGGTGATTTAGGAGGTCTCAGACAACCTTAGAAAGCTATCCAAGTGGTAGCTGTGGAGAGCAGCCTTCAGGCTTAGTGCTTGTTTTACCAGAATGCAATCTTATAGTGTAGATTAAATGAAAAGGAACCACACAAAGTATGTATAAAAATATCTATTTATTATAGAATACTCTCTAGTATGTTACAGTATCTCCTACATGGAGATAGACACAAAGCACAAAATACTTAAGCAAAGAACTCATAGTAAATAGCACTAATACACAGTGGGCCCCAGGGGGTAACCAAACCATGTACTAAGAAAATGGTATAAGAACCACAACTCGAGTCAGGACGATGTTGAGAGGACGTAGAATTGCTGGGGACCCACAGAACCACCCAAGGTAAATAGATGGGGACCCCACAGAGAGCATGTGCAGTGTGTGAACACGACCGCGTGCTCCGTACAAGTCTATGTGCAAGTCGCGGTTGGATTTTTTAAGATTAGGGACCCTTCCCAGTGGACCCTGAAGAAACCCCGTGGTAGACAGAAGGTTGGAGAGCCACCCCTCCTGTGGATACTGTGGTACTCAAGTTACCTCTCCCAGGGAAGCCAGGTGCATAGGTGTGAAGTGGTGTCGGAAACCGCCGTCGAACCGAATGGAGGACTTCAGGAAAGTGCCGCTGCTGGAAGAGGAGAAAGTGTCATGAGGAATCCAAATGTGGATTCTTGAAGAGGAGTACCTGAAAGCAGAGGTGACAGAGCCTATGTCACTCAGGGGTGACCAAGAGACTTGGAAGACGAATGCCATCCAATGTCGGGTGCTTCAGGGAAGATGTTGATGACTCTGCAGCTGTGAGGACCAGGCAATGCTGAGGAAGACCAGGACCCGGATATGAGCTGCCCCACGAATGATGTTTAGTGCTGAGGGGTCGGTGTCCAGAGGGAGCATCAACAAGGGGAAACAACCTTTAGAACGCATGCATTACATCGCATGCCATTAGATCGAGGTTTTTACAACGCAAGTCGTTACAACGACTTGCACTGGAGGGCGCTATAGGACAAGGAGTAGTTTAATTTACTATCCAACACCTTCCCTACTGTACGTAGGCTGGAGTTGGAATAGTAAATTAAACTACTCCTAAGTCCAGCGCCCTCCAACGCAAGTCGTTGTAACGACTTGCCTTGTTAAAACCGCGATCTAATGGCATGCGATGTAATGCATGCGTGATATCGTCATACATCCATCAACAAGCCTTGCAAATGCAACCCACGCAGGAAGTCGAGAAGGTGCAACGTTGGGACCAGCAAGGTCCAGCAGACTCACCACAAGCAGGGGAGTCAGGGCAGGCCCGAGCAATCAGGGGAGCCCAAAGAAAACAAAGGTTACCCTCAAATGGACCCACAGGCCGGAGTCACAGCAGTCACAAGAGGACCTCGAGCAGCACACCAAAAGGAGCAGGCCACGGTGCCCACGAGGCGGTGTGGCCAAAGATCTTGGTGGAAGAAGTTGCCGGAGGTTGGGGCTACTTGGAGACCAATGCACTTGTCGCAAAGTTGCCAACAAGCATTTGCACTTGCAAAAGTACAATGTGCACAGGGGTTCTGTTAATGCAGCTCCCATGAGGGATTCTGACCTCAAACTCGGTGAGAGGGCAGCTCAGGCCTCGAGGGATGTAGAAAACCACCACCTGTGTAGTTGAACTCTTCGGAGTCCACAGGAGCTTGGGATCAGCAGACCGGTCAGCAGTGTTGAGGTGCCTGCGACTGACTCTTTCATTTCAAGGGAGATTTCTTCAGGTGTCTTGGATGCTCCAATCAATCAATCAATCAGGGAATTGTCAAGCAAGCTACTCACCCGTGAGGGTCCCAAGGTGCTGGGGGGGTAAGCAGCTCCGGCCAGTCGAAGAGCCAGGTCTTGAGGGTCTTCCTGAAGATGTGCTGAGAGGGGGCGCGTCTGATGTCGATTGGGAGCTTGTTTCAGGTCTTGGTCGCGATGTAGGAGAAGGCCCTTCCACCCGTTCTGGCTCTGTGGATGCACAGGGTTTCGGCGAGGGCGGCGGATCGGAGGTTTCTCTTGGGTACGTGGAAGAAGATTCTCTTGTTGAGGTATTGGGGTTCGGTGTTGTGGAGGCATTTGTGTGTGTGGGTGAGTGTCTTGAGGGTTACTCTCTTCTCGATGCGGTGCCAGTGGAGGTCTAGCAGGTGTTAGGTGATATGTTCTTGTCGAGGGATGCCGAGGGCGAGTCTGGCTGCAGTGTTCTGTATGGTCTGGAGTTTGCGGAGCAGAGACTTATTGATTCCTGCGTAGAGGGCGTTTCCGTAGTCCAGTCTTCTGTTTATGAGTGCATGGGTGACGGTCTTTCTTGATTCGGGGGGATCCATTTGAAGGTCTTGCCAAGGATGCGGAGGGTGTTGAACTAGGTGGAGGCGACTGCGTTGACCTGTCAGGTCATGGAGAGGGAGGAGTCAAATATGATGCAGAGGTTCCGGGCGTGGTCCGTGGGGGTGGGCGGGCTGCCGAGGGCGGTTGGCCACCAGGTGTTGTCCCATGCAGTGGAGGAGGGTCTGAGGACGAGGACCTCTGTCTTCTCCAAGTTGAGCTTCAGGCAGCTTCTGCTCATCCAGGATGCGATGTCCTTCATTCCTTCCTGGAAGCTGAGTCTGGTGGTGACGGGATCCTTGGTGAGGGAGAGGATGAGCTGGGTGTCGTCGGCGTAGGAGACTATGTTGAGTCCACGCTGTCTGACGATGGCAGTGAGGGGGGCCGTTTAGATGCTGAAGAGCGTAGGGCTGAGTGACAATGCTTGAGGTACTTCGCAGTTAATCTGTGTGGGTTCGGAGAAGAAGGGTGGCAGTCTGATTCTTTGGGTTCTGCCTATGAGGAAGGAGCGGAGCCAATCGAGGATGGTTCCCTTTATGCTGGTGTCGTGGAATCTGGTGGTGAGTGTGCGGTGGGAGATAGTGTTGAAGGCTGCGGATGTCATCTGTTATGGCGAGTAGAGTGGACTCGGTGATGTGGTCGCTGTGTAATCCGGATTGGGAGGGGTCCAGTACGAAGTTCTCTTTGATTAATTTTGTTAGTTGGGCGTTGACGGTCTTCTCTGTGACTTTGGCCGCAAAGAGGAGGAGGGAGATGGGTCAGTAGTTTTTGAGGTCCGAAGGATCTGCAGTGGGCTTCATGAGCAGGGGCTTGGCTTCTGCGCATTTCCAGTTGTCTGAAAAAATGCCGGTCTTGAAGGTGGTGTTGATGGCGCGTCGTAGTTCCGGTGCGATGGCGGCGGCAGCTCTGTGGAAGATGTGCGGAGGGCAGGGGCCCGTGGGTGCTCCTGAGTGGATGCCTTTCATGGTGGATTTGGTGTCTATAGTGGTGGCTGGGGTCCAGGCGGAGATGGTGGGTTGGCTGGCGTTGTTAGAGGAGGGAGTGGTTTCGGAGTCCGGTGTCAATTCGTTAAAGTTGTTGTAGAGGGACTTGATTTTCCGATGGAAGTAGGAGCTGAGCTTGTTACAGAGGTCCTGGGAGGGGGTGATGTCCGTGACCTCGCTGGGGGTTTTGTGAATTCTTGGATGATGCTGAAGAGTTCCTTCGAGTTGCTGGAGTTGGCAGTGATCTTGTTCTGGATGAAGGTCCTTTTGGTTGATCTGATGAGTTGGTGGTATTCTGTCAAGTCGTTTGTGTATGTGGTGCAGTCTTCTGAGGTTTTGCTGTTTCTCCAATTCTTCTTGAGACGTCTGCAGGTGCGTCTGGATTCTTGGAGGTCGGCGGTGAACCAGGTGGCCTTTCTGGGGCGCCGTCTGTCGGGGTTGCAAAGGGGTGCAAGTACGACTGCGCTGTTGGTGACAGGTCCTACATGGATCCTGTATGGTGCACAGGCACAAACTATGCAGCAGACTGGAAGGGAGACGAAGTCAGGCCCAAACGAAGTCCAGCAAAGTCCAGAGTGCCCAGACGGTAGAAGTGCAGTGGTTTCAGTTCTGAATCTTATCCCATGACGAATCTAAAAACCTACACCCAGGTAAGCCCTTAAGTACCCTAGGGAAAGGGTTGGGAAGATTCAGGAGACCCTCCCAGGGGAGGGTCCGGACAGGGGACAGGTAATTTCCATGTCCTTTGTCCAGTTTCGCACCAGAGCGGGAGCCAATGGCTCCCAGGACTGGTTTGAACTGGACTATGCACAGGGTCAGCAAATGTGCCCGAATGCAGACTTTCTGGCACTTGCAAGTGTACCCACCCAGCCCTAATACACTAAATCCTGTCTGGGAGGTGATCACACCTCCCTGTGACAGGATGCCTATTGTTCCACCTTCCTCTGCTCAAGCTTGGCTCAGCATTAGGAGGGCAGAAATGTGCCTCTGGTTGGCAGCAACCATTTTGTGCTGCCCGGGTCAAGAAGGCTGGTACCGGGAATACTGAGAGCTTATGGAGGGCTCTTCCAGTGATTGGAATCATACCTTCCTCACCATTTATGGTGTGAGGGTATGATTCTAATATGTATGATACCAAATATGATAGGATTCGTTGCAGCCATTTTCGAGATGGTCATTGCGTGATTATGCAGTGCCCCTCTATATAGTATATGACTGCTTTGCTGGAAACCCAGGAGAATGGACTCCGTAGGCTGCAGGGGTGTCCTGCTCATGCAGGGGCACTCTCTCACTTAGAACCAAGCACCCTGCCTTCAGGATTGTAAAGGCCTACTATAGGGGTGACTTATAGGTTTTAAGTGCAGTGACCCTTAGATATAGTAAACCTATATCTTTAGTAAGTGGTGTATGCACCAACTTACACAGGCTGCAATGCCAGGCTTGTAGTTCCATTTTGAATGGTCTCTCATGGGTGGCATATTAAATTGTGCAGCCCATGGGAGACCTCTGGGGTACCTATGCCCTGGGGACATGGGTACCATATACTAGGGACTGACAAGGGTTCCCCAGTATTCAATCTGGCATGTACCTAAGTACTGAACACAACAATTTAGGGAGAAAGCATATAGACTGGGGCCCTGATTAGCAGCATCCCAGTCAGACAAGTCAAAAACAGCATCACATCAAGCAAAAAGTGGGGATAACCATAAGAAGCAGATCCTACTTTTCTACAACTCGGTTCAACCAAGTCACAAGATGGCTGCCAACACTTCTGGTTTGAAGTGTTGGCAGCCAATCAGATCTCAGGCATGAGATTGGGAGGCTTCGCGGATCCACCGCGGCCACAGTTGTATATTTGAGAAATTTATAAATTTCTCAAAAACTACTAAAAAGATTTACACCATTTAGCAAAAAAAGTGCTTTCTGGACCAAGAGCTACCTTTTTGCCAAATTTGATGTAATTCCGTTCAGTAGTTCGGGCTGTAGCCGTGTCTAAAGTTTCCTATGGACATTAACATGGAGAAAACATGTTTGGGACCCCCCTTTTTCAAGGACCCTGCTTGACGGCTCATGTCACCAGTAAAACCCACAGAAAAGCTCAAACTAGGAAGCGGAACTCTATGTATCACCATCATAAGCCACCAGACAAAGGAAAAAAGATATGGTACCAACTCAAGCCACTGCTGCTAGAGCAAACACCACAAAAAAAGGGAAGAAAATAAACTGATTAAAAAAACATCAAACTGAAACTGAACAATGGCCACACATGCCTGGGCCTAGAAACATGTAAACTCTTTAACAGAATGAGCAAATTCAAGTAACCCCATGCATGAAGAACGGCAGTGCAAGGCAGGCAGAAAAGGGCAACAGGATCAAACAGCCAAACACGTAGAAAAGGGCAACAGAATCAAACAATAAAATAGAGCCAGGACCACAATAGACCAGAAGACAAGGAACAGAACCTTAATACAACGAGTAACCTAGAAAAAGAAAGACTCAATTCAAAATAAGGCGCCCCAGTCACATGGGAGGCTTAGGTAGCCACAACTAGTGACCTAAACGCTTTTAAAAAAATCCCAGGATTCAACACATGGATATCAAAGGAAAGGACACCAAGGCAATAAGGTAGAAAAAGCCCTAAATAAAACATTGCAGGAACTCCAAACGCCAAACTGAGCTTATACTAGGGGTAGGCAAAAAATTCCGGTGAAAGTCAGAATTGATGAAACACACCTTTTTTTACGTTCACCCGTCGAACAAAATCTGGGCTGTGATAATCAGGCAGACTCCAGGAAAAGGGGATTTGGATTTATGTTTCATGCATAAAGCATCATTCAAGAAACTTAGGTGCTGATTACGATGTCGGGCGGAGTTGCCTCTGCCCGACATCGTTTCGGTCATGGGACCGACCAACTCCTGGTCGGCAGTCCCGACCGGCCTATTACGATTTGACCAAACACTGTTCGGTCGCATTCCTACATTTTACAATGGAAGCATGCATTTCAGCCGTAAAGCGGCTGGACTGCATGCTCCCATTGTAAAATGGGAGGTGTAGTTCATCCCCGAACCCCGTGGCAGGCACCTCAAGGTGCCTGCCACGAGGTGCAGGGATAAACAGGGGAGCATGTATGCGCCCCTCTGCCTCCAACCGGAGGCCGTGCACCCAAGGGGGTCCTGCTGGGGGCCCCCAAATGCGAGTTCCAGCAGCCTTTCCCTGTCGGAAAGGCTGGCACGGAAAGGCTGCCGAAACCCGCCATCATAATCCCAAGGGTGGAAAGAGCAGCCCTTGGGATTACAACTGCATTCTGCCAGGCCGATGGGCTCTCTGACCTGTCAGAAGCCAGTTGAAATGAGCGGTCGGATTCCTTTCCGACCGCCTCCATTGTAATGAGGCGGTAGGAGGGGAATCTGACCGGCATATTACGATGCGGCCGGAAAGGCTCCGACTGAGGGTCAGGGCCTTTTACAACTGCATCGTAATCGGCCCCTCTATGCCAAATCTTCATTCCTGGAAGCACCCCTGAAAGCAACACACCATGTTATACAATTGTCTGTGTTGAGAACTCACTGGAGCCAACTAAATTGCAAACTCTACACAAAGTTAATTAGAGCAATCATACTTTCAAGAGCCCGGTCAGTTACCAATCGAGTTTTTGAAGCGTGTTACAGCCGTGGTTTATTACTTAGTATACAAATAGAAGCCCTAGCTGTATAATGGCAAAACCCCTGTTCCGGGACATCCTCTGAAGACACTGTGATGGGCTGTGCAATGACAGTGAAGAGCTCCCAAGAGCTGCAGCTGAGTTATTTCACTGGCAGGTCTCAGTTTTTCATTAGTGATAATCAGTTGCAGATCCTGCAAAAAGGTGGATTTGCTCCTCAATTTGCATTCACTTACAGCAAAATTTAAAAAAGGTTTCACTCATTCCTACCAAAGAGGCGAGTGGTATATGAGAAACATGAAGACAGTGAAAGTAGAAAATACTTACCACGGAATCAACTGTCCAGAGCCATACAGTAGGCATGTAAATACAGCAAGAAAACAACAAAAAAGGCATTCGATCATCTGAGAGTGTGCAGTCCCACATAACCAAAAACAGGAAAAATGCACCAAAATAGACCATCCAAATAAATCACACCACAATAAATCATCCAGCAGACACTCAGGGATCCTAAGAGGGAGAAAATCAGAGAAGAGCTTTAGAAAAAAAAAACAACGGAAATATACAGCTGAGAGGAGGAATTCAGGAGTCGTGAAAAGCAAAAACGTGTGACTGCAACAACAGGAGACAACCATCAACCAAGAGTTCCTGTTAGCAAGTCCAGAACAGGTGAATTTACAGAGCACCAATGCTGGTTGCCCAAAGAACACAAAGTCGCCTATCAGGTTGTAAACTCTGCCAGAGGATACAGGTGCCACAGTGATCGAGGAGAAGGCAACAACATGAGAGAAAGCCCACCTGAAACAGGAGAAAAGGAAGGAATGACATCCAGTTTGAAGCCTTTCTCTGGAAGACAACAAACAGCATGCATTTGTGCTTGCCTACACTGGAACCAACAAACCAGCCTAATGATATATTGTCAGAAATGTCCCACAGATGAAATGACTCAATGACCTCTTACCTGAAAAGAGAAGCTTAAGAGGCAGTCACACAGAGAGGGTGAAAAACAAGAAGAGTCGCAGCATCAGGCGGCACTGGACACTACCACATCTCAAATACATCTGCACCCACCAACAGCAAGTCAGAAAAGCTAACAGGAAACCATGCTGAATGTACACTGTGGTTCGGGGGTCAACTGCAACAGTAGAAAGCAGTGGGGATATTTAGTTGAACCAATGATGAACCTAGTGAGGTAAGAAGACAAAGACAATTCCCTCATGATGCACCATTGTAAAACCCCAATGATGAGCAGAGCTACAGCAGGGTTACATTGTGGTCTAAAAGCAGTCGCGCAGGAGAGATAAAGGCCCACATACCAAGGTCAAAAACAGCAGGCCACATATACAGCAGCATATGCCAAAGAAGTAAATGGCACAAAGTATATCAATGTGAAAAGGATAAAAGGTTGAAGAGGCCTAGAAGGGGCATAAATCTGGGATCTGCAGGTCACTGTATATATCAGAGGTGAACAATGAAAACACTGAGCTCAGCTCTAAGCAAGCAGTGCTCTCACCTACTCTTCCACATGCATATTATGAGAAGGACAGAAGCCAAGGCCACAGGGAAGACAGGCTACAGGACCTACTGCAATGGAGGAGGCCATGAAACAAAGGGTTCAATCTACCAACCCCAGTCAGAGTTCCCAAGCTGCTACACAGTAATGAAGACATGGGCCTGATTCACAAAGGTAAACTTACACTTTTGTGTAAGCTTACAATTGTTTGCTATTCACAAAGGTATTTTACTAGTAGACGACTGCGCAGTCACTGCACATAAAAAGATAGGACAGTGCTATCCTTTTACGTATGAAGATTCCGCAGTCGCAAAGACACTACTAGTAAAATACCTTTGTGAATACCAAACAATCATTAACTTACACAAAAGTATATGTATACCTTTATGAATTTGGCCTCAAGTATCCACACCCACTCCCAACATTACCAGTACATTCATCTCCTTTCCTGCACGGCATGGACTGCACAGTCCATGTCATGCAAGAACGACCTTTGGCACTCCCATAGAGCTGCCTTTTTAATGGGCACCTTGTAGGACCACCAAAGCACCGCCTGACAGACACGAAAAAATACTCGTAATCTGGTGGGCGGTGTCAATACGGCTTTGGCAGTGTGGGAGTGGGGCGCTGGCATGGCTGTCTGCTCCCACACCGCCAAAGTCGTAATTAGGCCCTTAGTCCAGGAGATCTCAATTACAGAAGACCTGGGCCACATCAGCTGAAACTAAGTCACAGGGCACACAGTGGACTCAAAGGCACAACACAGGCACCTGCAGAAGCAGAAAGACAATGGAAAGCAAAAAAACACTGACCTGAGAAACATGCCACTGCGTAGGACAGAATCATCCCAGGTTTGGATGGAGACAGGTAAAACAAGTTGTGGAAGAGATAGAGTGTCCCTATGCAGCCATAAGGAGTGGTGATAAAATATATATTTTTTGTTGGGTAGCAAAGTAGTGGCATATTTACAGAGTGAGACACATCCTCATAGAGTAAGGACAGAGATGAGAAAGAAAAATAAGGAGGTAGTTTCTCAAAACGTACATTTTGATGCCATCTCTCTGCAAGATGGCCGAAAGGAAGGAGCTCTGAGATGTAGCTCCGGGACACTGGGATCACTAATCTGTGTAAATCCTTGTGCCCCCCCATATGAACACGGAGACAACACTGAGAAAACAAAGACTACAGGAACTTACCGGACAACAGTGACTCACCGGAGCACAAAGCAAAGGGGGTGTAATGAACCGAGTGGGGTGCCCACTGCCGGAAACGGCAGTGGATGTCGATCAGCACCTCATTGCCTCCAGGACGGGAACAGCTGCCCCGGAGGTGCGACCAGCGAATTACACAAGTGACGGTTCCGACCCACCCACATATCGATCCAGCAAGAGTCCAGGAAAGCAGCTGGCTGAGGGACGGATACGGCAAGTTTGGATACAGCAACGGATACGGCAGCTAGGAGTCCAAGGAGAAGCAGACACCAAGAGAGACCGTGGAATGCCCTAACCAGGTGGCACCGGTATCGCACGAGGAGAAGGAATGCACACAACGTCGAGTGGCTCCAGGATTGACCCCAGGATCGACGGAGTAAGGGGCCCCTCCAGCGCGTCACTCCACTCACTCGCCAGCAGCCAGGGATGGAAGTCGGCTCTGGTGAGTGACGGAAAGGTCGGAGACTAGGATCGATACACCTGATCCCAGAGGCTGCCACACACGACGCGCGGCCCGCGTCGGAACAAAATATTCCTGCACGGAAATAAAGCACGAAACAAAATATCCTGGGTGCCTGACCCCAAAATGGCGGCTCCCCGGGGTCAGGCAAAAACGACTGCAGCGTCCTCTACAACGAAGAGGTACGACCTAATTAGTTGAGCGCAGTATGGCTTATTTAGTTGAGCGTAGACACAGGATCTCTGGGAGACACAAGGCATCACTGTACGACTGTGAGACAGAGCACACTGTGACGGCGAAGCACGGGACAAAATATTCTGGGTGCCTGACATCAAAATGGAGGCTCCCCGGTTGCAGGCAAAATGGCTGCAATGTCCTCTATAACGAAGAAGCACGGCCCAATCACTTGAGCGCAGACACCGGAGACATAAGGCATCACTGTATGCCTATGAGACAGAGTGCACCAATAGAATTAACGCCTTCAACTTTCACAAGGACGAGGTGCGGCTAGAACACTGATGCCTGACTCCAAGATGGCGGCTCCTCGAGTTTGTCTACCCAAGACAAGCTTTCCCTAACAAATGCACGTGGAGCGGTAAGGTGAGCGGAACTATGATTATCTCTACCTTGAGCTCTACTTTGCTGAGTACTTGTGATCCTGAAAGCTTGGGTGCCTGACAATTAGATGAACGCTCATTAGTACACAAATGCCTGACCCTAAGATGGTGGCTCACCAAGTGTATTTACTCCAACGCGCGGTCCTTAATAACTGCGTGAGGAGCAGTATTTGCTCACTTTATACTCTTGTATGGTGAGCAGAACTATGAGCAGTTCTACTTTTGAGCTCTAGCCGGAGGAGTACCTGCGGACATAAAAACTTTGATGCCTAGCCTGAGGAGTACCTGCGGACATGAAAACTTTGATGCCTGACACCTAAATGCCTGCAGCGGCCCCTCGAGTTCTTTCACCTCCGACACGCGTTGCGGTACTTAAATACCTTATACTTCTGATTTGTGAGCTAAACTGGGATCAACTCTATTCTGAGCTCTAGTTTGAGGATCACTTGTGGTCATATAAACTTAGGTGCCTGACACTTAGATGGCCGCTCATCAGGTCACTAATACCTGACCCTAATTTAGTGGCTCATCGAGTCCTTTTAACTCCATAGCGCTTTCCGAAATGAACTGCGCGAGGAGTGGTACCTAAATACAAACTCATTCCGGTGAATGTGGAATTTATTGAATGCAACAGCCAGAAGGCCCTCTTGAAAAATCTTCAACAGCTCAATTCCCCTAGAGAGTGCCTCATCAGGTCACGAAGGGAGGGTGGGTGAAGGCCCACTTGACACCTCATCACGGCAACATCGGCGCTGCAGCAAAAAGACAACACCCAACCTGACATCTCCTGAGGACCAATCCTATACTTGACAGTGTAATCTTACAAGAGAAGAGGACCAATCCTATACTTGACAGTGTAATCTTGACAAGAGAAGAGGACCAATCCTATACTTGACAGTGTAATCTTGACAAGAGAAGAGGACCAATCCTATACTTGACAGTGTAATCTTTCAAAACACCCACTCACTGGAACAACCACAAGTCTAACTAGCCTTACTAACTCGATTACCAAGAGAAGAGGAAGACTCAACCCCGCCTCCCAGTCTAACCCCCTATGACCGACAGACTGAGGTAAAACCTGGGTGGTAACCTACACTGCTAACGGTGACAAAATGATTCCGGTCACCTCAACTTCCCTCCGCGCCCCTACAACGAACTACATGAAACCCCACAGCCCAAACTCTTTCTCCATCATCTTTCCCCCCAATCTCTCACTCAGAGCGAAAAGAAACTTCAAACACAGGCTGATTAGACAACACCCGGAAACACTATTCCCTGACATTTATCACTGCTCCTCCAAAGGCCAGTAGAAAATGGATCTCATATTCCACACCCTTAGCCCTGTGGAATGGAATACCATTTTGAGAACCCACCTCCACATATCCAAAACTACCAACACCCCTCTCAGCTGCAAACTGACGATCTCATCCTCCAACCGCCCGAAGCACAGCGGCAACACCTCAGCGACCATTTACAACAACGGTACAGTACTGATCCAAGCCAACAATGAACTAGACTCATTTGACACCCTCTTCCCCACGCTACATAATGCCCTCACCCATCTCCGATATGCCCACTCGAACAACCCCTGGCCACCAACAGACGTACCCCCTGGAGAATTCACAAAGCAACCCCATGACACACCTCACCAACCCCAACTTACCCCCTGACGCCACCTTCCACCCCCACTCCTCCCCTGACTCGCACAATTCACACCTCTCAGCCAGAACCAATCTAAGTATTTCTTTTTTTAATTGTTTTTCAAACAAACATTATATCAAGAAACATCCATATATGCAGCAGTTGATACATTTCCAGCATGTTATCTTAACAGGCAATTAGTACAGTATTCCAGTTCGCTTGGCACAGCAAGACATAATACAGTATTTACAGAACGTCATTTAGGCAGAGGACATTGCATCTATGCAGTATACAATATGTACGACATGTTGGTCATGATTACCTTACAGCGTTAGTGTGCCATTGCCTACGTTGGTATTAAGCTAACCCGTACCAGAATGCGTTATGTCTATTACTTAGGTAGCATCTCCTTCTCTCGCATGGGTAGGCCCTTTTATTTGTGGTGCGCGCTCTGTGCTCCTTAAGGGGAAATCGCTGCCGCGCTGGTGTTTGGGGTCTCATTCGGGCGCTGCAGCAGATAACATGTCAAGGGGGCCCAGATATCCCTGGGCCTAGAGGCCCTAGGCAGCATTTCCGCATATGTGGTGAGTTGGTCCTGGCAATACACCAAGTCATCGAGCCAGACCTTGAATTTGGGTGCCCTCCCCCTGCCCCATCTGCAGGCTACTCGCCTCTTAGCCATGAGCAGTGCCAGGGCCACATATTTACGATGCGTCGCCTGTATTGGCTGGACGTAGCCCAGCAGGGCCGTCAGTGGTGTTGGTTCAATGTGCGTGTTCGTCATCAGATCTAGAGCGGCAAAGACTTGTCCCCAGAATTCATGTACCCCGGGGCACTCCCAAGCCAGGTGCAAAAAGTCTGCTCCTGGAGCTCTACATCTTTCACATCTGTCCGATTCTCGTAGATGGTGTCTGTGCATTTTGGCTGGGGTGTAATACAGTCTGTGAAGGAATTTATAGTGTATGATACGCAGCCTGCTGCTGGCCGAAACTCGCTCAGTCTGCAAGCAACAATGCTCCCATTGGTCATCCGTCAGGGCAAGACCCAGCTCTTCACTCCATCTTGTGCGGGACAGTGTGGCCGGCGATTCCCTCTGTATATGCACCGCTCGATATATAAGGGATACAAGGCGTTTTGTCGTTGTGCTTTTGAGCATTATTTGTAGTGGTGCAAGCACACGTGGTTCCGCGGGGAATTCCGGGGTAAGAGACCGGACTCCCTGTCTCAGTCGAATATATAAAAAAACTTCGAGTGGAGTCTGTTGCAAGCCCTGGAAGACATGGTCAGCTGTGCGGAATTGGCCGTTTTGATATAAATCCCCCCAGGTATGAATGTGCGTGCGTTCTCTAAAATTATGGAATATTATTTCTTGGAGGAGAGGCATACTTGGATGATAAGTGAGGGGTAGTAATGGGGAGTAAAGCATGGGGACGTTCAGCATGCCTCCCATGCGTTGCCATGCTTTAGTGGTGCAGTTGATAGTGGTCAGCGTCTTACTCCTAGTGCCGGCTATGTCGTACAATGCTCCATCTATGGGGATGGGGTGTGCAAGCCATTGTTCCGCCGCAACCTGTGGCATATATCGTGGCTGCTTCACCCAGAACCATGCATAGTGAGCTTGTGCGCTAATGTAATATAATTCGAAATTTGGTATGCCGAACCCCCCCTGGGAGTATGGTCTGGTAAGCACATTCCACTGCAATCTCGGTTGTTTACCCCCCCATACCAGTCGCGTCAGCTCAGATCTGAGCGTCTTAAAGAAGAATGCTCCTTGATAGTATGGTATGTTTAAAAACAGATAAAGCAATTGGGGAAGTACCACCATTTTAATTAAGGATGCTCTTCCCGCCATGGAGAGGGGTAATGTAATCCAGCGGGTCACGTAGTCAGTTATGCGTGTCATTGCATTTCCATAATTTAGGCGCATCAATTCGTCTCTGTCCCTAGTGACGCGGATTCCCAGGTACCGCAGCTCCTCCTCGCACCATTCTAATGGATAATCCAACGGAAAGCGGGTTGTTGCTGTTGTCAGAGGGAAAATACAAGACTTCCCCCAGTTAATCTGAATCCCGATAGTTTCCCAAAAACAATAAATTCTCGGAGTACTGGATTTAAATTATGTTGTGGGTCACGGATATACAGGGTGATATCATCGGCGTATAGGGATATAAGTATTTGCCGCATATTGCATCGTAGGGCCTTGTCATTGTGGTGTTGCCGCAGTTTCGCTGCCAGTGGCTCCACTGCAAGAGCGAAGATCAAGGGGGACAGCGGGCATCCCTGCCGGGTGCCCCTGGTGATCTGAAATGTATGAGATGTGTGTCCATTCATGAGCACCTTGGCCACTGGTACTTCATATAATAATTTAATCCAGGAAAGGAAAAGGGGTGGGAAGCCCATCCGCAACATGACTCCAAAGATATAGTCCCATTCAATTGAGTCAAAGGCCTTGGTGGCATCCAAGAAAATGGCGGCTAGGGGTAGGTCGGGTGAGACATTATTCAGAATAGCAAACAGGGTTCTCAGATTATGAGAGGTAGCTCTCCCAGGCACAAATCCAGACTGATCAGGGAGGATCAGCTTTTCCAGCAACAGGCTCAGTCGATTAGCGATAAGTTTAGCTAATATTTTGGCATCACAATTAAGGAGGGACAGCGGCCTATAGGAATCGCAATGTTGAGGCGACTTCCCGGCTTCAAGAGCGAGATAATGAGAGCCTCTCTCATGGATGCCGGCAGGCAGCCAACCTCTAGTGATTCTTCATACACCTCGCGCAAGATGGGGGCCATAAGGTCTATATACGTTTTGTAGAATTCTATAGGGATGCCGTCTGTGCCCGTGGCTTTCCCTGATTGCATGCTCATAATAGCTTCCCTGACCTCGTCCAACTCGAATGGGGCACATAAAAATTCTCGTTGGGCGTTGCTTAGCCAGCCTAATGTCACTTCCCCCAGATAGCTCTCTAGGTCAAGGGCGTCTGTTTTATTTGTGGTATACAGGCTGGCGTAGTGGCGTGTAAAGGCATTTAGGATATTGGTAGTATCTCGGTAGATCGCTCCATCCGAGTCTTCGAGTTCCAATACATAGTTTGAGTGGCGAGGCTTCCCAATCGTGTTCGCTAGCGCCCTACCAGGCCTCTCTCCCTCTCCGTAGGCGCGGGCCACCCAGAATCTACCTCGAAATCTCGTTTCCCTCTGCGCTGTGTCCATATAATCCGTAAGCGTCTCTCTAAATTTGATTTGAGCGGGGTTGTCCGGGCCTGCGGCCAACCTTGCCTCCAGAGTCTTAAGCATTACTTCTAACTTGTGTAGTGTATTTGTTATGTCTTTAAGGATGCCCGATCCCTTGGAGATGCAGAACCCTCGGAGTGTAACTTTGAATGCTTCCCAAATGGTTTCTACATTGTCCACCGACCCCTTATTCCTCTAAAAAAAAAAACGTATCTCCTCCCGCAGCTCTTCCTGAAAGACCGTGTCTAGTAAAATAGGAGCATGTAGTCGCCAAGGACTGCGCGGTGCGTCGAGTTCTGAGGAGGATAATGTGAGTATTACTGGGGCATGATCTGAGTAAGTTCTGGCTAAGAGCTGTACCCGAGCTATAGCTGGGCCCAGCCCCGGGACAGAAGCCAATAGTCCAATCGCGCCCACGACGCTGCCTGTGCTGTGTAATGTGTTCCCTCCTGTGTTGCGGGATGTGTATATCTCCAGGCATCTATTAGCTGGTAGGTGGCTATGGTGTCTTTTATAATCGCACGTGCTTTTGTATAGTGGTGAGGAGCGGGGTGTGACCTATCCAACTGCGGATTGTATGTGACATTAAAATCCCCCCCCCACATAATGTGACTGGAGCCTATGTCAAATATTTTAGCCCACAATGTGGTGTAAAACTCCGGGGCATCTACGTTCGGTCCATAGCAACAGGCCAAAGTCACTGTGACAGTCCCTAGTTGCCCCCATGCCAGACAGTATCGTCCCTGTGAGTCCCAGGTGGCTCCCGCCAGGCGGAAGGGTACCCGCTTCTTTATGAGTATGGCCACTCCCCTCGCATAGGAGGAATAAGAGGAAAAGATTCTGTGGTCCGCCCATTTGCTGGCAAAGTTATTTGGTTTCTGAGATGCAAAATGTGTTTCCTGTAACATAGCTATGTGCACTCTATGCCTGTCCAAGTAGGCTAATATGTGTCTCTTCTTCCTCGGGTCCCCCAAACCCCTAACATTCCACGTAAGAATATTCAGTTGCTCGGAATTCGTGTCAGCCATGCATCTGGATATCTGCCCTCAACTTGCTCTGCATCCAAGGGATGCATTTTAGTCTATGTGCCTGAACATGATATAATGTTTTATTCCAATTGGAATGCTCAAACGCTAACTTGCCAGCTGCCCACATTAAACTGTCAGTGTGGTCATCTTGTCGTGTGAAGGTCATGTACAAACCGCAACATTCCCTCGTATTCCCTCCCCCACCCACTGAAGCAACCCCAACTTGCCAGAACTAGACACCCACCCCCCCAGACCCCAACCTGGACAAGAACAAACCCGTAGTCCCTGTATGTAACAGGCAGTACACGAAATCGGGGGAATTCCCTTCGGGGGCCATCCCTAGGTGGCCACACAGTGATCCCTCACCCCCAGAAATCCCCCTAGGTGACACAATCGGGTTCCGGAGGGCAGAGGGCGCCCGATGTCTATTATATACGGCTCAATGTAGCCCAACATACAGTTACCTCTTGTGTTCTTTGGTGCATGGCCTACCTCCCAACAATAACATGACATAAATCAGCATGAGAGTTTGTAATGGCGGTGAGGTTGTTCTCAGTGTGTGTCGTCCTCCGCCCCAGGCAACTCAGAGGCTTGTGCTGCCGCCACCTCCCCATCAGTACAGTTCGTGCGCCGTATATGTTTGAGGAATTCCTCCACTTGCTGCGGTTTGACAAAGAATCGTTGCCGGCCCTGATGTGTAACCCTGAGACGCGCCGGGTATAACAACGCATAGTCAATTTGTGCCTTTCTCAATTTGGCTTTTACGTCCATAAATTTCCGTCTCTCTTCCTGGACTGTAGGCGTGAAGTCTGGGTAGATGGCAAAAGTATTCCCGTCATAAGATAGAGTCTGCTTGCGCCTCGCTGCGCTCAAGGCCACATCCCTGTCCCTGTAATTCAAAAGTCTCGCTATTATGGGACGTGGAGTGCCACCCGGTGGTGGGCGCGGCCCAAGAGATCTGTGAGCCCGCTCTACAATAAACTGCGTTGAGAAGGATTCAGCACCCAGAGCAGCCACCAGCATTTTTTCCACATATTCTTCCATCTTTCCAATGTTGGTCGATTCTGGAATGCCAAGTACGCGTATGTTATTGCGCCTACTGCGCGCTTCTAAATCTTCGTTTTTGGCTGCGATCAGTTTTAGGAGTTTGTCCATGTGGGCAAGTTGCGTGACATTCCTAGCTGTTGTGTCCTCTGTATCCGAAATGCGCCGCTCCGTTTCTTTGATACGGTCCTCATGGCCTTCCAGTTTGTGTGCTATGGCGTCCATGCGTGTCGACATTCGATCAACTTTGTCCACAATAGTGGCAAACCCCTGCCTGACCTCTTGTAGGATGCTCTGCACATCCTCATTGTGTGTGGCAGTGTCTCCCCGTGCCTCCCCGCTTCCTTCAGGGTCGCGGTCTTCCTGGGCGGCTTGGGTTATTTTTTTCCCGGTTTCGAATGTCAGCTTCGGTTGCCTGGTGTCTGGTTTCCCCATTATGGCACCTATGTATGGCGCAGCCAGTCGCGTCCCCATCTGCCGTCTTAGTGGGGTTGGCGCCTACGGGCCCACGGCTGTCAGCAGTCAGCGCTCAGTTTTTTGGTCCGTACACCTCCAAGGCAGTGCAATGCAGGGGGGGCACCGCCAATGGTACCAGAGCAGATTCAGCAAGGCCAGCCTCAGGGCGTCGCACCCGGCCACACCACACACAGCAATCGCACTTCTCAGCGACTCAGTGGCGCCGCTTCAGACCCACACGGTGCAGAGTTCACACTGTCTCGTGGCAGTACCTCGGAGGCAGGAGCTGGTCCTCTGCCGCAAGGATTCTATTGCGCCCACAGATTTCTCCTCCAATATCAATGCCGCATTTTGAGGGGGGGCCCCCCTAGCCACTATCTCCCAGGGTGTCTGTAGGGTCTCCACGCATACGACCCTCTTCGTCTCAGCACAACATGGCGGATCCCCTACTGTAATATGGCGCCAAGCAGTGTATAACCTCCCAGCGAGGCAGCTCTAGGTTCCCCCTCTCACCTCAGCATGGCAGTCGTGGCAGGCGCAGCCTCCCAGATCTTTAGGCGGGTAGCGGGGACCCACAGCAGCACTCTCATAGGGGTCCCCGGTTGCACAGTCTCGTCAGCGTCCAGCAGTAGTCCTCCGCTTGCAGCGCAGCGGTGCCTGCCTTTGCAGATGGACAGCGTGGGTAGATGAGGGCCCTCGATCAGTGTCCGTGTGCCACGTTTTTCCTGCGGAGACTGTGGTCTGAGCGTAGGCCTCTGTTCTCGGTCAGCCTCGGGCAGGCCGCTGCCCACGATTCACCGCTCAGCTTTCCGTCCGTCCCCTGCCAGCCGAGTTCATCCGCATTCGCTGCACTTCGGGCTCCGTCACCGCCAGGTGCCTTGTATTCATGAACGCTGCATGGAGCTCCAGGGCGTGAGTTCCGACTCCGCCGCTCCCGCCTCGTTTTCGGGGCCTGGGTGCTTCCAGCGCAGCCGTGGCCTCAGTTAGTCTCGGCCACCGCTCTACGTACCCCCTGCACTCCGCAGTATATCTCGGCCAGTATTTGTCGTCGCCGTTTCTGGGGCAAGCTTGCTCCGATTCTCCTACAATTTTCAGCGAGTCTGCCGGGAGGTGATATCTGCTGGCTGGCAGCTTTTCGGACGATTAAGAGGCCATTGAGCAGGATAAATGATCGGATATATTCATCGGGCTGCAGGAGCCTCACACTTGTGCGGCCATCTTGCGTGTGCGCCACCTAGCGCCCCCCTCTCAGCCAGAACCAATCTAGACTACGTCTCAGCCGAGACTCTCCAACCCCATGCAGAACTCCACCTCCCCCCATCTCCACAATACTATTCCCAACAAGCAGCTAGCGTAATGGACCCCCAGTCATTGACTCCTAACCTTCACCTTTCACCGGCACTCAAAAAACTGACGCTTGAATCACGACGTGCCTCTCCATGCCACATGACCTCGACCACCCCCAAGGGCAACTCAACAAACATTTACACTGTGAGCCACTCTCTCACTGACAAGCTATCTCCATCCCTGGACAGACGCACTCGGGACAGCATAAACCTGAACTCCACTACCCCCTCCCCTTCGATCATGACTCAGAGACTGACGACACTAGAAAACCAACTAGAGACTGTAATACAGGGCATCCACAATATCCTATCGTACCTCTCATCACCTCTGGAGCCTTCCTAACGCCCTCACCTCTCACCCACAGTTACCCACACTAAACTCACAAGACCCCCCAAGGCCCAAAGGCACAGCTGGACTACAACCCCCCTCCTGAACGAGCCTCGAAGACCCAAAAGAACAACCGCAGCAATGTCCATGAGTAAGGCGATTGATCTTGCCAACTCCTATGACGCTTTCTCAGTGGTCAACTCCGGCTCCAAAATCCAGGTAATCACGGGATTTGGAAGAGAACACTCCCCACCCAGAACGCCGAGGCCTCCAACCGTCCTCACTAATATCCCCATGATCCCCCCAACGAAGAAACTCAACAACAAGGGGTCGACCAAATGCATGCTCATTAATTGTAGATCGGCCACCAAGCATGCCACTGAACTGGCAGAAACCATCCTCACCAACGACATAGACATCACATTCATTACAGAAACTTGGCTAAATGAGTCCTCCTCCCCAATCATGGACATGCTTGTCCCCCTGGGGTTCTCAATCATCAATAAAGATAGAACGAACCACCGAGGTGGGGACATTGCGATCATCCACAAAAGCAACATCTCCGTAACGGAATCAGACTCCTTCAAATATAACTCATTTGAATATCTAACCGCCACGATTAGGAGGAGTGACAACAAAACGCTAAACTGCCATCTCCTCTACCCTCCTCCAGGCAACACCCCTCCATTCGGGGAACACCTTTCAGACCTGATAACCCACTGCTCTCTCCTAGACTCCAACAACATAATACTAGGTGACCTCAACCTACATTTGAACGATGAAAACAACTCTCTGATCCAATCCCTGAACGAACTTCTTCGCAACAACAATCTTACCCAGCACTGCACCGAACAAACTCACAACAGGGGTGCAATTCTAGATGCCATCATAGCTCACGAAGACACAATCACTATTGACCATATCCTTCCTGTCGACTGGTCAGACCACCATATTATTCTATTCCACATCAATCAGACATGCCACCACCTACCCCGTACACAGGAATCCCCCCATTGGGTGAGAAATCTAAGACAGATCCCCCTTGCCAACCTGGAAGAAAGGGTAACCTCACTCCTTCCCACCACCGCATGCGACCTTTCGACAACTGAACTCACCTCGCACTACAATGCAACAATGACTTCCATTCTCAACCAGATTGCCCCCTGGAAACAAAAAAAAGCCAGGACCATCTCTTTGAGATCTTGGTTCAACAATGACCTAAACTCGGAAAGAAGAAAACTAAGAGCTGCAGAAAGACTCTGGGGAAACAACCCGACCATTATCCACCTCGACCTACTCAAATCCAAACGTAGGGAATATAAAAAACACATCATGTGATGCACTAAACAGTGCCAAAAATCGACCCAAAGAACTCTTTAATATCATTAGACAACAAACTTCCAAGCCCCCCTCTTCCTCAGTGAAGGCCTCCAAAGAACTATGTGACAACTTTGCCAATTTCTTTAATAAGAAGATCACCAAGATTGAACTCTCCTTGGATGACAACCGCAGAATGCCCATCATTAGCCCGCCTACCACTAAAGAAGACCACAACCCACCCAGGCACCCCCCCATCAACTGGAAATCTTTCGCTCCCATCTCAGAAGCAGAGATCATCAAATTGATTACCAGTTCCAAACCCTCATCACACTTCTTGGGACCCTATCCCTGCGCGACTGGTTAAGCAGCTCAAACTCACCCTAGCCCCGCTCTGGACCAAGATTATAAATAGCTCCCTAAGAACCGGAGTCATGCCAAACTGTCTCAAAATTGGTCAAATAACGCCACTACTAAAAAAAACGGGCTCTGACCCCAACGATCTTAACAACTTCAGGCCTGTCTCCAATCTCCCATTTTTAGCAAAAATCTTGGAAAGATGTGTCCTCCTGCAACTAACCCAACACATCGAGAACAACAACATCCTAGACCCTCATCAATCAGGCTTCAGAAAAGGTTGCAGCACTGAGACAGCGATCTTGAATGTCATTGATGATGTTCATAAATCACTAGACACTGATTGATGCTGTCTACTCATTCTCCTGGACTTATCGGCAGTCTTCGACACAGTTGACCACAAACTGCTCATCAGTGTACTGCGGGAAAGGGTCGGAGCAGATGAGGTGGTCCTACAGTGGTTTTCCTCCTTCCTGGAGAACTGCACCCAAAGAGTAAAAATTAAAAACTGCACGTCAGACCTACGCCCTGTAAACAGGGGTGTTCCGCAAGGTTCAGTTCTCTCCCATCACTATTCAACATCTACATGGAGCCCCTCTCCAAGATACTCAAAAAAGCTAACATCCCTTTCCACCTATATGCGGACGATACCCAGATCTACCTAGAAACTTCCTCCATTGATGACATACAGAGACTAAACATCACCCTAAAAGAAATCCAACACTGGTTATCCCACAACCACCTGAAACTCAACCAAGACAAGACGGAAATCCTCATCATTGCCAACAAAGATAAGACCCCCCAAGTCACAGAATGGTTAAAAACCATTGACGCTCTCAATTGCAGTCTCACCCCGGCAGACTCCGTAAAATCACTGGGAATCACTCTGGACCCAAACTTAGACATGGTCAAACACATCAAGAACACCGCTAAGAGCGCTTTTATTAACCTAAAACTGCTCAACAAAATAAAACCATTCATCCCTCCCAAGGACCTCAAACAAGCTACTCAATCCCTGGTACTGTCCAGATTGGACTACGGGAACGCAACCCTCACAGGCACAGCCATATCCCACTTAGCTCCCCTCAGAACAACTCTAAATGCAGCAGCCAGGATGGTCACTGGAATAATAAAATACGATCACATCTCTCCTGCTCTCAGAGAGCTAAAATGGATCCCAACAGAAATGCGCGCCAGCTTCAGAAAAGCCTGTCTCACACACAAAGCCCTGCATACCGGTAAACCCGCATACCTGGCCTCCAAACTTAACAAAGCCGGTCAGACTAGGAACCTCAGGAGTACTAACACTCTACTTCTCATTCCGCCAAAAACTCGCAAACCAAAAGCCCTATCACGCTCCTTCTCTGGAAATGCGCCCAAAATTTGGAACTCCATCCCAGTCCATATCAGGACTAACCCCTCCTTTCCGAAATTCAAAAGCCAGCTCAAAGACCTTTTTCTCAACCGATCTCTCCCGAATGGATAGCTGACGCTCTACATTGAACCTCGCCCAGGGCAGCACACAATGACTTTATTAGGAGGACCTATACTTCACCTACCCCTTGTCTCATTCCTTTGTACCCCCTCCCTGAACTGGATTCATCATGAACTCAATGTGTTTATTTGTTACTCTTTATGTTTGAACTGTACCCGTCACAAATCTATATGTTCTATTATTGTCACTTCTTGTGTCTGATGACATTCTAATACAATGTTGTAAAGCGCTCCAATACCTTCGGGTCTGGCTAGCGCTATATAAAACTCTCTAAATAAATAAATAAATAAACATACACCTGAAAATACATTTATCTCAGCATGAAAATTGCTGTTGACTAAAAAACCAGGGCTAGCTTTAGGTGTATTGTATAGTATTACATTGTAGTTACATTTACTAAGCTCTTCATACCCTTGAGGAGACACTGAAGCTCATTACCAGTTGGCTAGCATACTGCATGTGGAGGAGTGCTTCGTCACAAGAGTGTTGAATTGCATTGTGGCATGTGTGAAAAGCATTTGGTGTCATTCATGAGTGTTATTCTGTCTTAGGTTGCTACACCTAGGGATTTAAATGTAGGAATGGGAGTGAGAGAGAGCGTACGTGCATTTTAAAGTCATCATAATGTTGTGCCTGTTTAAGGAGGTCTGTATCGTATTCACTCAGTAATGACAAAGGAACAGCCCACAGCGTGAAATGTATGCAAGTAAATGCTCTATATAATCACCCTTTCTCATTGGCAAGTAAGCAACCCAGAGGAATATACAGAATTCGGACACACACGCTTTCTCCATAAATTTGCTCGCAGTGATCACATATCTGGCATTCCACACCAGCCTCTTGTAAAGTAGGAGATATGCGCCAGAGTACGGTCCCCCTATAAAAAGGGGGTGATCCAGCGGCATACTAGCAGCAGATACTCCACTACCATATACTCACCTCATTATAACTACTTCTACTAAATAGCAAGTAGACCGCTGGAACTTTAGTTTATGATTTTCATACTTCAAGATCTAGTTATTTCTTTCCCTAACTAAACCTTTTCACTGATCAAATAGTTCTTTCCTCTGGTCAATGGACCATTAGTTGGAACTAGTTGATGGTGATAATTAACATAACTTATTAAACATTTCTCGATTAAAATAAAATAATCACAGACTCGGGAAGTTTTAAAATCTTTATCTAAATTAATTGCAAGTGAACCATCTCAAAGTTTCAGTACAAACACCCTCATTCGCAAGAGAGTCAATTCAGTCAAGTTAAAATAGGCAATAGCAATTCAGATCCACACAATAACTATGCTCCGAAAGAAGAGGACAGAGAGAGAAGAACATCTATCAATACGATGAATCTATAATTACCAAGTATGGTGTGAAGACAAACCCCCTGGCCAAAGGGCTGGTAAGGGTCCCCCGGGATAGATCAGGAGACAAATACTTCAGGATAGGAAATCAGGACAGGATACTTCACCTCTCTAAATACCGACGACTGCGTCGCACCCTTCTCTGACACTCTCTTCCTCCTCGTGGTTCTTCCACGATCTTCTTTCTAACCCAATTAAGTTAAATAGATGGTTCTGCATTCGATTTTCTTCATCAGCGTCTCACAGCTTCAGCACCACCCCCAGCACCGACAGCATCCCGAGCTCTCAACTTCCAGCATAGACGCTTCTCCCCGTGTCTGCCAAACTAACTAACTAAAACGACCTCAATTATACCTTTTCATAACCATGTACCACCCATTAATGTTTCAATTTCACAAAATACTAACTATGATTGGACAGGCGAGGGGGGGATGATCATCACACCATGCTTACATTTCACTTATTTCATTAAACCATTGTTTCAAACCCCTCCCCTCAAACTTTTATTAAATCATTTCCTTTCCCATACATCGCCAAACTTTATTAATACAAAATGTTGCAATGTTATGAATAAAGCTCCTTCATATGAACTCTTCACCCTCATGTTCCCAGGGCATATCTTCGCTGGCCTTGGACGCGTGACAAGTCCTTACTCATCTTTCTTTATTCTCTCTCTGGTACACATGCGTAGGGTCAAGTCAGTCAGCTCAATTCAGACAAGTGTAGAGGGCCCAAATGCGCACTAATAATAAAGTCAAAAGAAGAAATGTTATTTTCAAAAATAAATGGTTTCACTGTACACCACCAACCTCTACTCTAACCCACTCTATTTATTATTACCCTTTCTGCATTTGCGTTAGTATAAAACGTATTTTCTAATTCAGCCAAGCAGGTGCCATGCATGCGAGCTTTCAAGCGGCCATTTTATCGTCTTTTGCGCAGGCGCAAGATTTTCCCTCCAAGCATTAATACGTCATACTACGTAGATGCAGTAGACGCATGCGCAGTAAAGATCCCTTGTTAAAGTGCGTTTTAGTCCTTCGTTCATGTTATTGCAGTTAGTAAACACATAGGCAAGCTTCACTGTCCCGCGTGTCTTTTTCTAAATGCGAATTATTAATTACAAACACGTTGTTAGTAATTCGTTAATGAGTTAAACGAAAGGATTGCTTCCGAGCAAGTCTCATTTACAAGTCCTTGCTCCATCAATCCCCTCTCTGATGGCATCTTAAGCCATCTCAAAATTACCCATCCCATCCCAGATACCAACTTTAGCACTTCTCAGTTTTCTCTATTTCTCCTCTCAATTTTTCATCAGTCAACTCGTTTCCTTCTAAATCCCTCATTTTCTTATATAATCTGCCTTTCATTTCTTCTAGCTGTATTTCAATCATATTTTCTTTTTCGTTTCTGTCCCTTTCCTTTTCTTTCAAAATGTACTTTCTCTTTCCTTCCTCTTCTACAACACTTATATGTAATCATTATTATTATTATTACTTTTATTATCATAACTAATGGTATTATTATTTGACCTAAAAACCCTTTCCCAAAATCAACAAACCATTTCCCTATTGATGTTATACTCTTTGTTAGTCTTCCCCACACACTGTCAACCTCCAGTTGGGTCAAGTCTTTATGCATTCTCGTAATGTTTTCAATATATCCTTAAATTTCTCTGCTCTTGTCCGGAATATAAGTGCAGCAATGTTGAATTTTCAACATGCCACAGACTCCACCTTCTTTTGCTAACAATATATCAAGAGCAAGACGGTTCTGTAAAACCATAGACCTGATTGCAACCATTTCTGTGTTAATCATTAAGAATCCTCCTGTAGTATCTGTAGAAAAACGATCAACTATGGTTGATAACTTACAAATTTTCTGTGAATTAAGAATGACTCCTACAATTTCAGAAAAACTAGCTCTTCTTCTACGTGTTAGTCCATTAGATTTTCCATTGGTTCCACTGATTTTATCTACATGATAAATCTTTGGAAAAACTATTCCAAAGGGGCAGCTCCCGTACCATCTTGCAGGTAACCTACAATAGGCATTGCTCCCACAAACATAATACACTCCTGGAAACACAGGATCAGTTCCCCCTTTTAGTCCCCACCCTCCTAGAATTAGGAAGTTGTGTTCACACTCACCGGAACCAATGTAATTATTGTTATAATCTGTCTTTAATCTATGGAGGCAGAATTTTCCCCTTTTCACAAAATCCAGGGACATCGCAGCATGAGCCTTGCCACTTGCATAGATTCCCTCCTTCCCAGCCCATGGAGGTACATGGGTTTTCTGTTCAGTTGCCTTTTTTATTAAATCCTGTCTCCTTTCTTCTACTAAATCCCAAAAATCTTTTTCTTCTTTTCTTAATATACATGTTAGATTATCTTTATGTGCTTGAACTAAATCTATTGAACTCATTGTTAAGAAAAACTCACCCATAAACTGTGCATTTTTACTACTAGCTACTGGATTCATATTCTTTCTAATATGTAATTCTGAAAATACTACATCTATGTCTGAATAAAAATATTAAAGTCTCCCTGTAGCATAAAATAAACTTGATAAAATACTACATGACACACCATACGTTAAAGGTATATGGTGATACGTCATCCTTTCTGATACTGAAGAGGGTAACTTCATACACACATAACAATTATTAATTTCCATAATACTAACATATTGAAAACAATTTAATAAACACATTAGAAGACGTATTATAGTCTGATTCATTATGATAGTTTGCTTCATCTTCTACCCCTATTTCTATTTCAGTTTCTTTTATTCTATCCACCTCAACATTAGTATCTGTATTATTCTTGTCACTTGTTTTCATTAACAAAGGTACTCCTACTGTTAGGAATAACCATACTAATGCTACTAATAAAATACTACAAAAACAAAATCTAAAACACTTTCTTTTTAATCCACATTTTGTTTTTCCGGTAACTTCAATTTCTGCCATTTTACTCCTGAGAAAATGTATTTTCTCTTATCTTTTCTTTGTCAGTTTGATTTTCCCTTTTTGTTTTTAAGGAGGCCTCAATTTGCTTTCATCAATCTGAACAATATGAATTTCTTCTGTTTCATCAGTCAGATCTGGGGATTCAAATTCCTCGAGTATGACGTAAGTCCATTCAGGAGCCTTGTATCTCCTGTTTAAATTTCTCAATCTTGGACTTCTTTGAGTTATTTTTGCCAAAGTTTGTTTAGATTGTGTTTGACTTGTGACTTCGTTTACTTGTTCTGGTCTCTTTTCAGATTTTCTCAAGTGATATTTTTGTTTCTTTACTCCAGTTGGCCAATTGTCTCCCTTTCTGATTCTTTTGATTTGCACTGCGTTTCACCTTCTTTATCTCTTTGTAAAGTTCTTTTTATTTCATTTATTCTAGGCACAATCTGTTCTGATTCTCCGTTTTCTGTGCCTGTACCTTCTTTTACTTCCACCTGCTCAGGTCTTACCGTATTTTGTTCTTCTTCTTCCTGAGCCTGTTCTTCTAATTCTATCTGACCCTGTTCAGGTCTTACTTCAAACCTTTCTTTTTCTGCCTGAACCTGTTCTTCTAACTCTATCTGATCCTGTTCAGGTCTTAGTTGAAACTTTTCTTCTTCCGCCTGAACGTGTTCTTCTATTTTTCCCTCCTCAGGTTCGTGAAAGTTTTTTTTATTTTCCACCCGAGTATGTTCTTCTTCCCCTGTCTCTTCCTGACTACTTTCTTGTCTTTTCAGTTCTGTTCTTCTTCTTGTTTCAATAACATCATCAATTACTTCAATCACTGGTATCCACTCCTCCTGACTTGTACCTGGCTGTTCGTCATATGGTTGTCTTTCAGAATCTATTACTCTAGATTCTTCAATCTCACAGCTTACAACTCCTGACGTTTCAGCCTGTTCAGTCAGCAGTTGCTCTTGTTGTTCTGATGGGCTCGGAACTCTTCTGGTATGGCTGGCATGAATCCAATTGGGCAAACCTGCACAATTCACTGCTGTGGTAGTGACTAGTATGACTTGTCGCGGTTTGTCCCACCTTGGTGCTAGGCACGACTTTCTTGCGTGTTTCTTCACTAGCACCCAATCTCCTGGATTCAAATCATGTGCTTGGTCTGGCTGTCTTTCAACTGCGTCTTCTCCAACCTGGTGAGAGGCAGAATGCATCATTTCAGCCAATCCTTTGCAATTGTCCAATACCAGATCATCAGTTATACTCATTAGTTTATTTCCAGGAATAAATGACTGTCTCATGGCTCTTCCCATGAGAATCTCATGTGGGCTCATTCCTGTTTTTCTGTCTGGAATACTTCTGAGACCCATCAATACAAGAGGTAATGCATCTGGCCATTTCAGCTTTGTGGATGCACACACCTTCCCCAATCTTGACTTGATTGTGCCATTCATTTGCTCAACAATTCCAGAAGCCTCTGGACGATAAGCACAGTGCCGTTTTTGTTAAATGTTAAATGCAGCACAGATTAATCGAATTATTTCATTATTAAAATGAGGGCCTCTATCCGATTCCAAAGTGACTGGAAAACCAAATCGTGGAACTAACTCCCTCAACAACAATTTTGCAACTGTAAGACTGTCATTTCTTCGAATGGGATAGGCTTCTACCCATCTTGAGAAAAGGCATACTATGACAAGTATATATTTCAGTCCATTACATGGGGGCAATTCGATAAAATCCAACTGTAGTCTAGTGAAGGGTCCTTCTGCCTTTCCAATCTTTCCCCAGCTTACCACTGTCTTTCTATCTGGATTTTGCTGCTGGCAGGTTAAGCATCTTTGGCAAAGGCTCTCTGCGACTAACCTGAACTTCGGATTGTACCAACTCTGTCTGAATAGCCTGATCATTGAGTCTCTCCCTATGTGTGTTGCTCCATGATACACTCTTGCCATTTTTTAAAGTAAACAATCTGGCATGACTGGTCTTCCATCTAAATACACCCATACCTCATCATGTGGTCTCTTTGTACAGGCTGCCTTTATCCAAATTTCCTTTTCCTCAACTTCTTCCTGCAATTGTCTAATCTCATCCCATGTTTCTGGTACTGAGAAAAACATAAGTTGGCATCTGGTTTCACCGGTTTCAATTTTTCTGTTTATGGCCACTTTATTTTTGGCACAGTATTTAGCCACTTGATCAGCATAATTATTGCCAGCAGTCACATAGTCATTTCCTGACCGATGTGCAGAGCATTTTACAACTGCTATCTCTTTTGGCAAGTGTAATGCTTCCAACAAATCCTTCACATTTTTGCTGTTTCTGATAGGAGATCCTGAAGAAGTCAGAAATCCCCTCTGCATCCAGAGCTGGCCGAAGTCATGCACAACCCCGAACCCATATTGACTGTCCGTAAATATGGTTACTCTCTAATTTTTCCCCTTTTTGCATGCCATTGTTAAGGCAACCAATTCAGCTACTTGTGCAGACTTGACCCCAGGTAAACAGGATGCTTCGATTACCCCAGATATTTTACAAACAGCATATGCAGCACTTAATCCTCCTTCTTGTGTTCTGAGGCAGGAACCATCTACAAATAACTCATGGTCAGCCTCTTTCAAAGGTGTCTCTTTTATGTCAGGCCGGGGTTTCGTGCACAATTCAGGCACATCCAAACAATCATGATCACCCTCATCTCTCACTTCTTCATCGCAGGGGTCTGGCAGTAGGGTAGCTGGGTTCATAATCGTACACCTTATCACAGTCACGTTCTCAGCTCCCAAAATCACTCTTTCATACTTAGTCAATCGACTAGGGGTGAGATGTTGCGTTCTTGTTCTTGTCAAAAGAATCTCAACTGAGTGTGGAACAAAAACTTTTACCGGATGTCCCATCACTATCGACTCACTTTGCTCCAGACTCATACAAGTAGCAGCTACTGCTTTTAAGCAGCCAGGCAATGCTGAAGCCACTGGGTCCAATGTAGCTGAAAAATATGCCACTGGACGTCGACTCAATCCATGTCTTTTTGTTAAGACTGAAAGTGCACAATTTTCTCTTTCTCAACAAAACAATGCAAAGTCTTTTGAATAATCAGGCATGCCCATAGCAGGAGTCTCACACAAACAATTTCGCAATTTTACAAATGCCTCTATGCAGACATAATTCCAATCAATCAGATCTTTTGCTTTTTTTCAGATCATCTGTAATGGCTTTGCTAACATCGAAAAACCATTAATCCATTGCCTACAGTATCCAACCACTCCTAGAAACATTCTAATTTCTCTCTGGGTCTGTGGCAATTGCATTTCTTTGATTATTTTTATTCTTTCCGGTGTCACTTTTCTAACTCCTCTTTCTATTTTATGCACTAAATATCTAACTTCTCGTTGACAGAATTGTAATTTTTCTGGAGACACCTTGTGTCCTCCTTCAGCCAAATGGTTCAGCAATGCAATTGTATCTGTGACACAATCTTCTTGTGTTTTTGATGCCACCAATAAGTCATCAATGTACTGGACCAAAACAGATTTTCCAGGCATAACCAATGATTCTAGCCACTTTTTCAAAATCTGATTAAAAATTGAAGGACTCTCTGTGTACCCTTGAGGAACTCGACACCATGCGTAAATATGATCCTCAAACTTAAACGTAAAAAGATACTAGCTGTCTAGGTGCAAAGGAATAGAAAAGAACGCTTGGCATAAATCAATTACTGTAAACCAACCTGCATTCCAGGGTATCTGATAAAGGATCACTGCTGGATTTGGCACTATTGGATAACATGGCACTACAATTTTATTTATTTTCCGTAAATCTTGCACTATTCTATACTTTCCGCTAGGCTTTTTCAGTCCCATTATTGGCGAATTGCAGGGTCTACCCATCACTTCTTTTAAAATACCTTGTTTTACCATTCGTTCAATTTCTGGAATAATTCCTGCTTTTACTTCTGGACTCATCTTGTACTGTCGAGTGTTTGGATACACTGCACCTTCTTTTACTGTCACTTTAACTGGGTCTATATTTGTCATTAGCCCAATGTCTTTTCCTGTAAAATCCCACACTTCTGGATTAACTGTGGTTCTCAACTCTTCTGGTAATTCATTCTCAGTTATTAGTGAAAACATTTCATTTGCTTCTGTTCCCTGTTTGGCTAGCATCATCTTGTATACCACGTCTTCATCAGGGTTTTGGAAAGCGACACCATCCAGTGTACAATAGATCGTGCAATTTATCTTGCACAAAAGATCTCTGCCCAACAGATTTACAAGACTGGAATCACAAACTACGAACCGATGCATTTCCTTAAAATTTCCATTGTGCACCTCCATTGGTTTGGTAATTGGGGTTCTAATCTGTTGGTTTGATACGCCTACGACTTGGATTGATTCTCCCGAGAGGGGTAGGTTTGGGATGTCTGCTGTTCTCACAGTAGACCTGGTAGCACCAGTATCCAATAGGAAAGTAATGTCTTTACCTTCTACTCTCCCATCAACAAATGGACCTGACTGATCTACCGGCAAGGATGCGCCAAGCATGCACTCCTCTTCCTCCCCCCTCAGGCACCGTCATTGTGCGACATCTGAATGTTCTTCATCATTCTGTAAAAAATATTGTGTAATTGTTCTATTATTCTTACCACTTTATCCTTGAAATCCGGTGTTCGCACTGAAACTTTGATGATTCATAAAATTTGGCATAGGAGCTGGTGGCACCTGATATTGTGGAGTAACTACCTGCTGCTGCTGATTCATAAGTACTTCATTCTGCATCTGTGGGATTAAATTTTGATTTGACCCATTAATACTCTTATTATTCGGAGTACTCTTACACTCGTTCTTCCAATGTCCAAGCTTTCCGCATGCATGACAAGGAAACTTCTTTTTCGCTTCTTCTCTGTCCATTCGACCCCTATATTTATTACCATTCGCTCCTTGATTACTCTGACTCTGTTCTTTCACTTGATTATTATTTTGGTCATTTGTTTTCTCTTCTTGCTGTTCTGCTAATTTAACTTGTGCCCACATCATTTTCTCTTTTAGCTTCCTACGCCTGGCTTCGATGTCATCTCCGCAATATTTCGCATACTTTAAAATCTCATCCACTGTTTTGCTTTGCCAACACAACATGTGCTGCTGTATCATCTGACTGATTTCTGGTTTCAAACCATATACAAACAGATACACAAAATGTCCCATATCCTTGTCACCGATATTCTCAAAACCACTATACTGCTTAAACACCTGTAACAAACTTTCATAATATGCATGTACAGATTCGTTTGGTTCTTGTGTTGTTCTATCTATTTTTACCCAATCTGTTTCTTTAGGAGGAATTTTCCCTTTCAAATACGTAATCACTTGGTGATACTTTTTCATCACCTCCTCCAAGGGTGCTCCTGTCTTTTCATCTCTAGCATACTCCTCATTTGGCCAGTCAATTGTAATTTTGCATTCTGTCCATAAATCAGCAGGTACCACTATATCAAATAGACCATCCAAATCCTTCAATAAAACCTTTGAAACCTTCACAAATCTCTCTACCTGTTTGTACCATTCAACTGGTTTTTCTCTCAGCTTTGGAAAATCATTTGTAAATGACAAAATATCTTGTCTACTCCAAGGAACATGAACATATCCACCTCCAGGAACCTCCCTCATTGGACACAATTTTTCCACTTTGCTTGATTCTCTTACTGGAAATGCAGCTGCTGCTTCTCTTGCTTGTACTTCCTCTTTCTTTCTTATCCATCTAATTCTCCATTTATCAATGTCTCCCCATTTTCGCAAAATGTTCATTAACTCCTTTATCTGTAGTCTCTTTCCAGAAGCATTTACACTTTCTAAATCTTTATCAGTAAAGTCCACTCGATATGGTTTCTGTAACAACTTTGATTTCCCTATGTCTATTCCAATCTCTGAAGCAACTTCAGTCAATCTCTCATGAAATACTCTTGCCCTTCTGGTTATACTCTTACATAAAAATAATAATTCTTCTTCATTGTAAGCATTCAATCTTTCTGTGCCCACACATACTGTCATTATCTCTTCCAATTCCACTTTCAATCTGCTGAGGTCTAAAATTTTTGGTGTTGGTTCTGATTATCTCTTTCCTGTGCCCATCTTTCTATTTCCTCAGTGGTGACTACCATTGCGCCTCTAGTTCCAGTATGAACCAAAGGTCTTCTTTCTCTCAAATTCATGGGCGTAACTCTCTTTGGAGTTTCCGTCAAAGGTTCCACATTTGGGAGATCCATTAATGAAATAATTGACTCACTTTCGCTAACCTGATCATCTGTAATTATTATTTCTTTTCTAGGACTATTTAATGGAATTATCACAGATTGTGGTTTCTGGCAAATCTTATTATCTCTATACAATGGGATTACCAGACCAATGGTCACTGGTACTGTCAAAGCTTTAGTATTCAAATTTAATTGACTTATCTTTTGGACTAGTTCTTCTCTAGTTTTATTCAAAGCATCTCTTTCATTATCCTGCAACACTCTGCCATATGACGTCTCATGTAAAATCTGTGGGGATAATGGTATTGGGAGACAAAAAGGTACGGAGTTCCTTAGGTGGGATATTGGTCACCTTGTGTATACTCTAGGTAGTGAGGAGGTGGGGAATACCTCCTATCGGAACTGGGACCCTCACACACCCAGCAAGCTAGGTGTCATGCTTCATCATATGGGTCTGCTCCTCATCGGGCCAGCACTGCAATGCTCGATGGGCACCCATAAAGGGGCTCTTTATCGGAGATCTTTTGTTCCTCGCTGTATAGGTGCCGTGGGTGTGAGGGGCCTAGCTACGTGTAGATGTGGGATGTGAATGTAAAACAGGTAAAGGAAGCCTCTGTGATGAATTTTATTCTGTAAGGGTCCCAACCTGATTAAAAGAAATGGAGGGGGGCAAATGTTTTGTTATAATGTGACAAAAATTTCGCTCAACCCCTAGATGGTCAACATGTTTCTCGCCTCAATAAGTCACGGAAGTGATCAGCTGGCGATTCTTCAGGACCGAGTGAATAATGAAAACTATCTACAGTGGGTGGCAAGGTGCAACGTTACCTACCAATTGCTCTACCCGTGGGTCATTACCCCGAGAAAAGGCAGCCAACCTAGAGTACAAAAAAGAAATTTAAAAACCATAACATGGTAGTGGGAAATGATCCCAGTTAAATTCAATCGATGTGTCTCAATTTTCACATTCATGAGTCGAACATATATTAAAAAACACACAGTGCTATCATGCAAACCATTCAAGCTCTGTGTATACTTCTGTACAATACCCCTGTGTATACATGCTAAAAAAGGGGTGTGACTTATTGGACCGTAGTGGTGAGTGGACATAAGCTCACCTCTTCCAGGTATCTAATTCTGCCTCATCAGTTAGCAGCGAAGTATGGGGACACTCAATGTAGTGTCTCTGTATGGAATGAGACATAAAACACCAGATCATAATCAAAGGCTCTATGTACACTAGTTCGATGCTCACTTACTAGTCCTGGTGCACTAGGTTGTAAGGAGCAGAAGGTCCGGGTCAGGGTGGTTGTGGCCTGCAGTTATGACCCCAAACCAACGACACAATCAATTTGTTGGTGCTCACACTGGGCTGGTGTGTCTGGTGGCGCCGCACGCTGTGCCCCAAAAAAGGATGTTCGCAGAACTGCTCCGGTAAAGTGGCACAGCGTAAGCGCCCCCAGGGGCCCTGCCGCGTAATGGGCTAATACCATAAGGAAAGAGTGTCCGCTTAAAGCTCAGTGGCTTAAGGCTCGCAGCGCCTGATCCCGGTACCTCTTACCTCCATTAGTCGCCGGTGTCAGAAAGAGCCTCCAACAGGATGTGCATACTCACCTGCTCCCGCTCGGAGCCTCGTGGCTGACCTACCCGCTCCGCTGCAACCAGGAAGGTATCGCATCACAGCAGGAACCTGTTTAAATACCTGCTGTGGAGACAGCAGGGCGGGTTAAGTGGCCACAGCTGCGATCAACTGAATCACCGGTTGGTGAAAAAGTGATGTCATTGTAGACAGAATCATGGCGGCTATCTTGGAGTGTGTTATTTATTGTTCCTCACAGTCAAATCGGTATGGGGATAGTGCTGCTATCTAACTATAGAGTTCAAAAGGTGGGAGATGCAGCGTGTGGAGATATTTGACACTGCATGGGGTACCTCATTAGGTTCCGAAAAATATTGGTAACGGTCAAAGTGAAATCACACAGTAGTAAAAACATGATGTCCTTATTGACGGAATCATGGCGGCCATCTTGGAGGGTGTTATTTATTGTTAATCACAGCCAAATCGGTATGGGGATAGGGCGTGGCTGCTGCTATCTAACTATAGAGTTAAAAAAAGGTGGGAGATGCAGTGTGTGGAGATATTTGACACTGCATAGAGTACCTCATTAGGTTCCGAAAGATTTGGTAACGGTCAAAGTGAAATCACGTAGTAGAAAGAATCATGGCGGCCATTTTGAAGTGTGTTTCAGTTAATCATGGCCATGTTGGTATCACGGTTGTATCGGAGCATGGAAGCTGCCTTGTAACTATAGTAGTGCAACAGGTAATAGATGCAGTATATAAAGATAGTCAACACTACCTAAGGCGCCTCCTTAAGGTCCCAGATGATTCAGTGGCGGTGGAACTTCTTAAGGAATAATAGTAGTCATTATGTAGTGTATATTAAGCTCCCATGGCATGCTGTAGGTAAGGATCATGTGTTAATTGAAAGTGCTCCAAGGGATGTCATCATTCAAGCCACTATTGGCTGAGTCAAGACGAAACACCCACCTTTGTTCAATCCTGAACAGGGCTGTATGTGTGATTTGTTGATGTGCCTCGAGGATTACCCAACGTAGACTTTCTGGGGGATGTCTCAGTTCTGTAAAGTGGGTATATAGTTTGGTGTTTGTCTTGAGGCAACGAATACTGCTTTTATGTTCAGTTATTCTGGTTTTAATGGCCCTCATGGTCATACCGATGTATCTTTTCTCGCAGGGGCATGTCAACAGGTACACACAACGTGGTGTGTTACAATTCGTGTGTTTAGTGATCGTCCATGTGAATGTGTCAGAAAATGCCAGTTCTTTAGTGTGTTTTGTCTGTGGACAAACGGTACATGAACCGCAAGGGTAGTGTCCTGTGACAGGGGGGAGATCCCACAGTTGTCTCTGTTTTGAACAGTTTCTGTTTCTGGGTCTCGTATGTATTAACATGTCTTTTAGGTTGTTTGTACGCTTGAACGCAAACCTAGGTTTCGGTATTGTCAGTGTGCCTGTGTTCAAGATCTCCCAATGTTTATTCACAGCCTTCTTGATCAGGTTAGATCTAGGTGTGTATGTGGTTACACAGGTCACAGTGTTGGAGGGTTCTTTTACATGTACCTCTAGAAGGCTTTCGCGATGGTTATTTCTCGCTCGTTTCATGCAAGAATTAATTTGTTTTTAGGGTATTGTCTTTTTAGTAAGTTATCTGACAGTGTCTCAGCTTCAGTTTTGTAGTCATTGATTGAACTACAATTCCTCCTAATCCGTAAAAATTGGCTGAAGGGTAGATTATTTTTCAGAGTCTTTGGATGAAAACTGCTATATAACAGCAAGCTGTTCCTATCAGTAGGCTTTTTAAACATAGTAGTAGTTAGTTTGCCCTCTTGCAATCTGATGGTGAGATCCAAGAAAGCAATTTCAGTGGGTGAAATTGTATGGGTGAACCTCAAGTACTGGTTCTTAGTATTAATCCACCCACAGAATTCATTGCATGTCTGTATGTCCCCTTGCCAGAAGATCAGTATGTCGTCTATAAACCTCTTCCACAGTCTCAGGTTAACTCCGAAGGGGTTGCTGGCATGTCGGATTATCTCTTGCTCAAATGCTGCCATGTATAGACAAGCTACACTTGGAGCAAAGGTACTCCCCATCGAAGTACCCTGAGACTGATGGAAGAGTTGGATGTTAAACTCGAAGAAATTCTCTGTTAGTGCTAAGGTGGCACATTGCATAATGAATGGGATGGGAGTCGGTGACACCCATTCAGTTTCCATTAGTGCAGTTTCTATCACTGTCAGTGTCTCTCTCTGTGGGATATTGGTATATAATTGCTCAACATCCAGGGTGATCAGGAGGTTGATATCAGAAATGTTTTCCAATTCCCCCATGATATGTAGGATATCAGTGGTGTCCCTGATGTATGAGGGAGTCTGTTTGACCAGAGGTTGCAGGAAAAAGTCACAGAATTGCGACAAGGGTTCTAGCAGAGAACCGATCCCTGAGACTATGGGTCTGCCCGGGACTGGGGTGGTCCCCTTATGTATTTTCGGCAGGGTGTAAAAATAGGGGGTCTTGGGATGTTTAGTGATCAGAAAATCAGCTTCTTTTCTGCTGACCCACCCATTACTCTCTGCCTCAAAGACCATTGTAGCAATCTCAGTTGATAACCGGGCTGTGGGGTTCGTTGCTATGGGGGTGTAGAATTTTCTATTCTGGAGTTGGCGTAAGCATTCAGAGTCATAATCCGTAGTGGATTGAATGACCGTTGCTCCCCCTTTGTCAGCCTGTTTTATTGTGATGCTGTTGTCTTCTGCCAGTGATTTGATAGCTGCACGTTCCTGATTGGAGAGGTTGTGAAAAGGAACTCTATTTCCCTCGTTTTTAAGTTCTTTTAGCACTGCTTTTTCAAATGTCAATACCTCCACCGGTACCATACCGCTGGTGGGTGTAAAGGTGGAGGGGTTACGTAGGCCTGAATCTAGTTTGGCAGGTTCTTCTGTATCCTCAAAGTAAGCCCTCAGGCGCACCTTTCTAAACAGGTTCTGGATTTCGCATTGTTCTAGAAATTTATCATCTTTGGGGTAGGAACGTATCCAAGCCCCTTCTCCAGTACCGTTTGTTCTATTGATGTCAGTTGTCTATCTGATAAGTTTACCACTAGACTCTCCTGCCCTGTGTTTTGCTCCTGGTTTCCACCATATTGGGTTGTTGGTCCTGCCACTGGACCTGTTTTAGTCCTCCTCTTTTGCGCCCTCTTCCTCTGCCCCAGCCTCTGCCTAAAAAAGGTGGGTGGCTAGCAGGGTAGAATTGGGGTTGGCCTTGGGGATATATAGGAAAAGGCCAGTATGGAGGTGGTGATGGTATTCCCATTACTGGTGCACTCGGGGTAACCTTACTAGCTGCTTCTTGATACGGTGGTGGATTTTTTTATTTAAACATTTTTATTGACATTTTGAGTAATATAATAATAATTGGATACAGTACAGTAGAATTTGACGGTACATACAGAGTGGTTCAGAAAGCTATACAATAGTTCACAGGCTGGCTTTAACAGTGGGAGATACTCTGTGCGGTTACCAGCTAGTGGGCAATCAAGATGCACGTTATCCCGCATCCTCTTTTTGTTTTGGTCCAGTCACTCACTTATTTCTGTCAATGAATCCTCATGTGGGGGTCACATATATTTCCTCGGTAGGTATTCCACCTTCCCCACACCCGTGTCCATTTTTTGGGGCACCCTCTGTGAACGTAGACTGATTTCTCCACTATCATTGCATTGTCTATGTCTTTACACCACTGGTGAAGGGTAGGGGTTTGTCGGGGTCCCCAGCATTGTGCAATATTACGCTTCGCCAATGTCATGCCTAGTGTCACCCAGTCCTGAGTTGTATGGTTGAGATCCGTGGGCTCCCATATATTAAGGAGGCATCTTTTTGGTTCTGGGAGAACCGCAACCGTCGTGACCCGCGAGAGTGTGCGCATAACCGCCCTCCAGTAATGTGCAATCTCTGGACAGAGCCAGAGGGTGTGGAAGAGTGTGCCCGGTGCACCACATTGTCTAAGGCAGAGCGGTGTGTCTGTCTGGTCAATTTTGTGTAGGAGTGTCCGTGTATAGTAAGTGCGATGTAAAATTTTTAATTCTACCAACTTGAGCTTTGACGATATCGCTACCTCCTTAGGGGACGCAAGCGCCTCTTGCAATCTGCGTCATGTAACTCACCTACTTCAGATTCCCATTTGGTTTTAAGGGCTTCAGTGGGGTTTGGTTGGTTATTTATTATTTCCCGATAGGTTTGGGAGATGGCTTTTTTGTGAAGGTGATCTGTCAGGAGCCTATCCTCTAGTGGTGAAGATTCTGCGAGCTGCGTACCCGGCAGAATCATTGCCGTGAGCACGTGTCTGATCTGCATGTAACGAAATGTTTCGGTTTTCGCCAGTCCATATGTGGCCTGTAGTTGTGCAAATGTGACCATTTCCCCTTTCTTCCACAGATCTCCCACCCTTGAGATTCCTATCAGATCCCACTGCCGAAATCCTTTGGTGTTGCATAGTGTACCCAATCTTTTCGTGTCCCATAATGGCATGGCCTGCGTTAATACTCCCTCCCAGCCCAGCGCTCGTTGTGCCTCGAACCAGATTTGGATCGTGTGTGCCGTTGGACCTGTGAGGTTGCTCCTCCTGACCTTATTGTATAGTGCTCCCATAACCCCTACAGTTTCCAGGAGGTGCCTATCCATGCGATATGCAGGGTCGTCTTGGGATGTGTGCAGCCATTGATTTATGACAACGAGCTGCGAAGCTCAATAATAGACTCTGATATTGGGGAGGGCAATGCCACCGTCATACCAACTTCTTGTAAGTTTATGCATGGCTATACGGGGCGGTTTTCCGTCCCATAGCAGACTGGTCACTTCTGCATTTATCGCAGTAAAATACGGCGGGGTGACTGGGAACGGTGTATTCTGTAATGCATACAGGAATCTTGGGAGCGCCATCATTTTAAAGAGGGCTGCTCTCCCTAGTAGCGTTAGCGGTAAGGAGCGCCAATGTTTGACGTCGCGTCGAAATCGCATCAGGGGCTGTGTGAGGTTTTCAGCAATGAATTGTGTTTTATCGTGTGTTACGTATACCCCTAGGTACTTGAAACCTCTGTCAGCTATCTGAATTTCACATCCCGTGGAAGCCGTGGTGGGGGGCCGTGGAGTACATAAAGAAGCGATTTTGCCCAGTTTATGGTATATCCGGAGACTCGCCCATATGATGTACATATGTCCAACAGGCGACTGATCGAGCACGCCGGGGATGCCAGATACAGCAGTATATCATCCGCATATAGCGAAATGCGATCCTCCCAGCCCATGGCCCATTTTAATCCGCGGATAGACGGATCTTGCCGTACCCAGGCGGCCAATGGCTCTAACACCAGCGCAAAGAGGAGCGGTGATAAGGGGCAGCCTTGCCGCGTCCCCCTACCTAACGGGAAGTCTGTCGATATATGGCCATTCACAACAACCTGCGCCAATGGCTGCGTATAGAGTAACTGGACCCATGCGCAGAATTTGGGACCGAATCCCAGGTGTCGGAGGACCGCTAATAGGAAGGGCCATTCGACGAGGTTGAACGCCATTCGTGCATCAAGGGAGAGAATAACTGCATCCTCCTCTATAGTAGATCTGCACGCAATGACACTATGTAACCATCGTAAATTAAGTGCAGTGTTCCGATTTGGCATAAATCCGGACTGATCCGGGTGGATCACTGTAGTAAGATGCGGCTGTAACCTCATGGCCAGTGTTTTTGCAAGTATTTTCGCTTCAGCGTTAATTAAGGAAATCGCCCTATATGACATGCATTCATGCGGTGGTTTGCCGGGCTTGTGAATTGCCACTATGGTAGCCAGGCGTTGATCTCTGGGCAGGACCCCCTTCTCTAAACTATCTGTATACATATTAAGTAAGTGTGGTATGATTTGGGGTGCTGCTTACTTGTAGAATTCTACTGGAATTCCATTGGGCCCTAAAGCTTTCCCCGTATGCAGTGCGCCTAATGCCAGCGAGAGTTCTTCCGGAGCTAGGTCTTCTTCTAGAGCCTCAGCCGCAGTAGGGGACAGTGTGGGCATTTTTATGTCTCTAAGAAATTCCAGATTGTCGTCTATTGTGGCGGTGGCCGTTGGGGTGTATACCTTTTCGTAATGTGCCGCTAATGCCTCAGTTATTTGCTGGGGTTCTGCAGTTATCCTTCCATCTTCTAGCCGGATCTGTGCCACCCATTTACTAGCCCTCTCCTTCTCCAGCCATGCTAAGAGCTTACCCGCTTTGTCACCTAGTTCGTAAATAGTGTGTTGTGTTTTAGTGAGCTTAGTTTTTGCCTCTTCCCATGTGTAGGCCTTGTACTCTTGTTGTGCCAAGTGTACCCTATGTGTCGTGTCCTCATCAGTGTTTGCAACATGTTTAGCCTCTGCCAGGGATACTCCGCGCTCCAAACTTTCAATTTTTTGTTGCTGAGCCTGTTTATGACCCGTAACTAGGGAGATAGCCTGCCCTCGTAGTACTGCTTTATAGGCCTCCCACAGTGTTGTCGGGGATGGGACTGATGATTGGTTTTCTGCAAAGTAGTTCTTTGTCGTTTTAAGGAGATCTTTACCGATCTTGCGGGTTTTTAAGGTATCCGGGGTGCAGCGGAAACAGCCTGCGCCGTCTCGGGGTGGAGACTGTATATGTAATAAGCACTGGAGAGTGGTCTGATTGCCCCTAGATAAGTGTGTAATCTCTGTCACCCCCGCCAGCCCCGTCGCTAATGTGAAGATGTAATCTAGTCTGGAAAGGCTATTATGCACTCCTGAACGGAATGTGTATTGCTGCTCTGTCGGGCATCTGGCCTTCCATACGTCCATCAGGCCGAGAGCCTCAATGAACTCTACCAGTTTGAGGTTTGCGCTGCTGGGATCTCTCGGGGGTTTCCTGTCCATGGATGCGTCCATGGTCGTATTGAAATCTCCCCCCATTATTAGTTCGCCGTGTGGGAGTGTCAATAGGAACTTCCCCAGGGCCGGGAAAGTTGTCTGGTGTAGCGTCGGTGGGATGTAAACTGTCACTAGGTTATAGATTCTACCGTCCCATTGACATGTTATCGCTGCAAATCGTCCTTGGTCATCCTTCCGGGACCCAGTTATTATCAATGGGAAGCGTTTATTAACTAGGATCCCCACCCCTCTAGAACCGGAAGTAAAATCAGAGTGTACTACCATTTTAAATCCCCACCTATCTAAAGCTTTACAAGCTGTCCCCATCAAGTGTGATTCCTGGAGAAGCGTAACAGTGGGACCCTTACATTTGATGTATTGTAGGACTAATCCTCGTTTTATTGTATCTCCATGGTCATTCACATTCCATGACAGCACCTTAAATGGAAGGTATGACGGCCGGGAGGCCTGTGTCTGGGGGTCCGCGTCATCAACAATCGTGTTTATTTGCGTCATATTTGTCATCTGCTGTGACGAAGTGTTGTGTTGTCCGTATGATACCCACTGCGTTGTCGCCATGTATGTCCTCTGATATAGCACCGTGCATCAGGATTGAAACTAGAACTGAAAAAAAAACCCTTAACTGTACCCATCCCCCTCCCTCCTCCCTGCTTCCCCGCACAGCGGATTTAAAACTACCCGCCACCCAAACTCAGCAGAGTGCTTTATCCCCATAACTTTGTACTTGCGTAAGGGGAGAGAGTTACTCCGCGCTCTCTGTCCAGTCCCCTCGATTACTCGTAGTCCATTGCGATCAAACTGCACCTCTAAATGTTCAGGCCCAGTCCTCAAGTGTCCATAGGGTCAGCACGTGGGATCTGCAGCGTAAGTCCATCAATTTGTAGGAGCTGTAATTGCTGGATCAATCTGAGTTCTCTGCAGCATTGTGTTGTGACCCTTCCGATGCTTCTAGCCCTTTTCTGTCTTGCGGCTCTGTTGTCGTGGGTTGTTGCTTCTGTCTGAGTCCCTGTTTTCTTGGGCCTCCCGCCGGTCGCCATCCCTCTAACCAGTCAGCAGCTTCCTCGGGTGTTCCGAAGAACCAGGTTTTTCCTTCTGCCTCTACTCTCAATTTTGCGGGGTATAACATTGCGTACTTGAGTTCACAGTTGCGGAGTTCTCTTTTGACTTCCATAAAGTTACGGCGCTGTTTGGTCACTGCCGCCGTATAATCCGGATACAGGGTCACATTGCAGTTGTCCACTTGTATTGGGGGGGCTATGCGCGCCGCCTGTAAAATGGTGTCCCGATAGCGAAAGTTGAATATGCGCGCCAATATCGGTCTTGGGGGAGCCCCCAGCCGGGGTCTCCCTCTGGGCACCCTGTGAGCTCTCTCCACGAGAAGAAGCTTGACAGCCCCCGTGGCTGCAGTTGGTTTTTTATAAGATCTTCGACAAAGAGATCTAGAGCCGGTCCCCTCACGCTCTCTGGTACCCCAACCAGGCGTACATTGTTCCTTCTTGATCGACCTTCCTGGTCTTCGAGCTTGTCCGCCAATTGTTTCTGCGCCAGCTCCAGTGTCTGGACCTTCTTTTTCAGTGTCCCCGTGTCCATGGAGAGAGCCGCCACGGTGGTTTCCACCTCTGTTATTCTGGTGCTCATTTTAGAGACATCTGCACGTAGTAGTGTGATATCCGTCGAGATTGTTCCTATGGACGTTTGCATCTGATTTAGTGCAGCCATCACATCTTGGAGAGTGCCCTCTTTGGGTTTTTGAGGCGGAGTGTCCGTGCCTCCCGTAGTGGGCGGAGGTGGTGCGTCTGTCTGTTCCTTGTGGTAGGCGTATTTGTCAAGTTTGTTGCTGGGCACTGTACGTTGTCCCCTGCCTCCCATGGTGGCTGAGGCGGGAGGTGTTGCAACAGGCCACTCTGGGGGGGGGATCCAGTAATCGCTGCTGCCTGCCACGGGAGCGTCATCCGCGCGCGGCCTTTCGGTTTTCCTGTTCCCGGTGATAGGTCCCCCCTGTCAGGCCTATCGCTCAGGGATCGGGCTAGGCCTTGGGGAATTAAATGTTCAGCCCCCAGATGGCTCGGCGGCAGTGCCGGTGTCAACGATGTGTGTTGTTGGGCTCTGCGTATAGCGTTAGTTTGACTTGTGTAGTACGGGGAACCACTACAGTTCTTTCCCCGGCGGAGCCTCCGGTAGTAGCCTTATTTTGATTACCGGTGCCGAATTCAGCTGCTGGCCTCGTCACTCCATCGTCCTTTCACACCGGAGTACTCCTCAAGGCCGTCTGCTGGGGTCTTACTTTGGATTCTGTATAGTGTGGGACCCTCCAGACCCCCGAATCAGTGCGTCAGCCTGCCTGCACTGATGCTGCTGTCTTCTTCACTGGCACAGGCCCGTTCCCCTGCCAGGCGTGGGAGGCAATTAGTGCGGCGATGGCGTCTGGGCCGTCAGTTTATGAGCGGGGCCACCCTCTAGTCTACGCCCGCGTCTCTTCGCAACTTGCCGCTAGGCCGTACTTCGCACACACCGTCTGGCCCTCGGCGCGATGCCTCAACGTTATCTTCTCCCCTCGCGCGGTCACTCGCACCCGGCTGCCAGGAGTGTCTTCGTTCGTGTCCACATGCACATGCCACCGCAGAGGTTTCGGGTCTTCTAGGGCGTCCCGGCGGCTGTGGGGGCCCTCCTCGGGGGTTCCAGGTCGTGTCGATCCCCACTGCAGTCGGCACTTAATTTACGCGAGGCCCCGGCTTCGCAGCTGTTCCTGGGCCTCAACCGCGCCACACGGTCGCGTTGCTCTCCGGTCTCTCGCCCGGGGTTCCAACCTTCCACAACTGTTCCTCCGGTGTTCCGGTGCTGCGGCACACGATCTGTGCATGTTTTCACGCCGGATACATGACAGGATTGACTGGGGGAAGAGCTTCGAGCGCGGAGTCGTTCTAGGCTGCGGCCATCTTCGTTGGCTGCTAGCCACACCCCCCGGTGGTGGATTTTTTATTAAAATATCCTCTAACAACTCATCATCTGATTCACCATATCCTGCTGAGTTCATGTGTTTCGTTTTCTCCTTACACTTTCCTCCAGACTGTTCCTCAGCCTTTAACACTGGATATAAACCTTCTGATACCATAGCTCTCCTCCATTGTTTCATCTGTCCTTCGCGTGACTCATGCAAATGTCTGGGAAAGAATCCTCTATACCTTCCACCTCTGCACTTCTCTCGTTCATATGACTCAGTCTCCCATTCTTCCAAAGCCTCATATTGAGTTAACCTAAGTCTAGGTTCCAAAACATTCATTTTCAATCTCAAATTCTGAAGAATCCTCCCATTAAACGTACCATCTTTAGGAAATGCTAACACTCCATCATCCTTTGTATATTCTATCCAATTTTCCAACCACATGCAAGTATGATATCCTCTTTCCATCATCATAAAAGATGCTGGTGTCTTCGGTGACAGAATAGGAATTCCTTCTCTAGTCAAGACAGGCTTATCCTTTACAAAGAAATTCTTAATTTTCTTTAAAAATGACATTTTTCTTTTCTCTCCATACATCCTTGAAGAACGATGTAGGAAATTGTATTCTGCAAACCCTTGAAATCTTCTACCTGTACGTCTTGCACTAACAGTCAAATCAAAATCCTGCATACAATTTTTCTCTCCATCAATCGTAGCGCGGCTTCTAACTAGCTATCCAATCAAATCAGGCTCACGCCCGTGATCCGACCAATGCCAGCGCGGCCTTTTCCTGACGTCAGTTCTGCTCCTTACTACTGACCCCTCCTTTACAAAGCTGCTCCTGTCACACGCCCGCTGTTTCTACCAATCCCAGCGCGGCTCACTGTGACGTCAGTACCACTCCGGCAACTGACCCTCCCTTTACAAGGTAATACGAAACTTTATTTTTTCTTTACAAATTCTTTATTATTAACGATACAAAAACATTCGCTACTCTGTCTGTTCCGCTAAATCAAAGGATAGTTTATTTCTTTCTACAGCGAGTAAAACCTTCCGCTTACTCTTCATATAAGCTCCAGAGAACCTGCTACTCCTCCGATGTCACCCGTTTGGGAAATTTGAGACCAAAGTTTCACCAGCGAACTCCTTTTGCTATCAATCTAGCTTGGAAACACCTGCTACTCCTTCAGGGTTACCCTTTCTAGGTGATATAATGCCTAAAGTTTCACTAGCGAACTTCTTTGTTATCAATCACTCTCACTTTTACACAGAAAATAGTCCCTACTTTAACACTGCCAGCCCTACCTAGCTTCTCAGTGTTATTCCAACGGACGAGTAACCTCACCGCAGTGTGGTTTCTATCGCCACCTGCTATTCATTCCCCGGGAATTTTCCAGACGACATAAAACAAGGACGCTAACTCTTTTTGTTAAACATAAATCAATAATCTATACTTATCACCAAACTAGTCAATAATAACCATAACTCTGCTACCAGAAAACTGATCCAGCGGCGTACTAGCAGCAGATACTCCACTACCATATACTCACCTGGGCCCATATAACTACTTCCACTAAATAGCAAGTAGACCGCTGGAACTTTAGTTTATGATTTTCATACTTCAAGATCTAGTTATTTCTTTCCCTAACTAAACCTTTTCACTGATCAAATAGTTCTTTCCTCTGGTCAATGGACCATTAGTTGGAACTAGTTGATGGTGATAATTAACATAACTTATTAAACATTTCTCGATTAAAATGAAATAATCACAGACTCTGGAAGTTTTAAAATCTTTATCTAAATTAATTGCAAGTGAACCATCTCAAAGTTTCAGTACAAACACCCTCATTCGCAAGAGTATCAATTCAGTCAAGTTTCAATAGGCAATAGCAATTCAGATCCACACAATAACTATGCTCCGAAAGAAGAGGACAGAGAGAGAAGAACATCTATCAATACGATGAATTTATATTTACCAAGTATGGTGTGAAGACCAACCCCCTGGCCAAAGGGCTGGTAAGGGTTCCCCGGGATAGATCAGGAGACAAAGACTTCAGGACAGGAAATCAGGACAGGATACTTCACCTCTCTAAATACCGACGACTGCGTCGCACCCCTCTCTGACACTCTCTTCCTCCTCGTGGTTCTTCCACGATCTTCTTTCTAACCCAATTAAGTTAAATAGATGGTTCTGCATTTGATTTTCTTCATCAGCGTCTCACAGCTTCAGCACCACCCCCAGCACCGACAGCATCCCGAGCTCTCGACTTCCAGCATAGACGCTTCTCCCAGTGTCTGCCAAACTAACTAACTAAAACTACCTCAATTATACCTTTTCATAACCATGTACCACCCATTAATGTTTCAATTTCACAAAATACTAACTCTGATTGGACAGGCGAGGGGGGGATGATCATCACACCATGCTTACATTTCACATATTTCATTAAACCATTGTTTCAAACCCCTCCCCTCAAACTTTTATTAAATCATTTCCTTTCCCATACATCTCCAAACTTTATTAATACAAAATGTTGCAATGTTATGAATAAAGCTCCTTCATATGATCTCTTCACCCTCATGTTCCCAGGGCACATCTTCGCTGGCCTTGGACGTGTGACAAGTCCTTACTCATCTTTCTTTATTCTCTCTCTGGCACGCATGCGTAGGGTCAAGTCAGTCAACTCAATTCAGACAAGTGTAGAGGGCCCAAATGCGCACTAATAATAAAGTCAAAAGAAGAAATTTTATTTTCAAAAATAAATGGTTTCACTGTACACCACCAACCTCTACTCTAACCCACTCTATTTATTATTACCCTTTCTGCATTTGCGTTAGTATAAAACTTATTTTCTAATTCAGCCAAGCAGGTGCCAGGCATGTGAGCTTTCAAGCAGCCATTTTATCGTCTTATGCGCAGGCGCAAGATTTTCCCACCAAGCATTAGTACGTCATACTACGTAGATGCAGTGGACGCATGCGCAGTAAAGATCCCTTGTTAAAGTGCGTTTTAGTCCTTCGTTCATGTTATTGCAGTTAGTAAACACATAGGCAAGCTTCACTGTCCGCGTGTCTTTTTCTAAATGCGAATTATTAATTACAAACACGTTGTTAGTAATTCGTTAATGAGTTAAACGAAAAGATTGCTTCCGAGCAAGTCTCATTGACGAGTCCTTGCTCCATCAGGGGCCCAGGGCATCCCCACTACAAACATGGAGGTGGGTCATGAAAACAAGCCACTCCAGGATGGCTCCCATAAATTTACAAGCATAATCGCCGGTCAACTTTTGAAGAGTTTCGTATGTTATTTACAAACTCTATTTCAAAACAGCCCATGTCCACACACAGCATTCATCTTCTAATTTAATTTGTTGTGATTATTTGAAAACTCCATTACAATATGGTCGCCGTGCATACATGTGTATGCATGGAAAAATTGGGGGAAAACATTTGCAAAGCTAATGGGTGTGCGTCTTTATAAAAGGGGAGACTTATTGGGTTTGCCAGTGTTTAGTTAGTTCCTGAAAGCACCACATCCTTAGTGCAGATATCTGTAGTGCTGGAAAGCCATCTCTAGTGCTGGATTGTGACAATTTTACAGCACCTGAAAAGGCTACCAACACTAGATGCTTATGCCTGTGTTTTGATGAGATTTGGCTTGGTCAAATCAAAATCAAATCAGGTACTTGTTAAGCGCGACTACTCACCCGTAAGGGTCTCAAGGCGCTGGGGAGGAGGGCGGGGTGCAGGTTCCAGTCCATCAAGGAGGAGGTCTATTGAAGAGCCAAGTTTTGAGGTTTCTCGTGAAGATGGGGAGTGATGTAGTCTGTCTGAGGTGGAGCGGTAGGGCGTTCCAGGCTCTGGCCGCGAGGAAGGAGAAGGAGCGGCCTCCCACTCTGGTCTTTCTGGCATGGGGGACCATGGCGTAGGAGAGCTGGGCTGATTGTAGGGTCCTTTGGGGTAAGTGGAAAGCGAGTCGGCTGTTGAGGTATGCTGGTCCGGCGTTGTGGAGGGCTTTGTGTGCGTGGGTGAGGATCTTGAAGGTGATTCTAGCCTCGATGGGGAGCCAGTGGCGTGTGTGTAGGTGCTGGGAGATATGGCAGTGTATTGGCAGGTTGAGGACCAGTCTTGTGGCGGCGTTCTGGATGTTTTGTAGCTTTCGAGTGAGGTTTTTGTTTATTCTGCTGTAGGATGCGTTGCCGTAGTCAAGTCTGCTGGTGACGAGGGCGTGAGTGACGGTCTTTCTGTGTACGAGGGGGATCCATTTGAAGGTCTTACGTAGGAGGCGGAGGGTGTGGAAGCAGGAGGATATGACGGAGTTGATCTGGCGGTCCATTTTGAGCTCGGAGTCCAGGATGATTCCGAGGTTGCGTGCGTGGTCCGTGGGGGTGGGCGGGATTCTGAGAGTGGGGGGCCACCAGGTGTCATCCCAGGCGTCGGGGTGTGGGCCCATGATGAGTACCTCTGTTTTGTCCGTGTTGAGTTGTAGGCTGCTGTTTTTCATCCATTTGGCAACTGCTTCCATGCCTTCTTGAAAGTTGTGTTTGGCTGCGTTGGGTTTGTTGGATAGGGAGAGGATGAGTTGGGTGTCGTCTGCGTAGGAAACAATGTTGAGTCCGTGGGTTCTGACGATGGGGGCGAGCGGAGCCATGTAGACGTTGAAGAGCGTGGGGCTGAGGGAGGATCCCTGGGGGACTCCGCAGGCGGTTGGTGTAGGGTCCTAGAGGAAAGGAGGGAGTCTGACCCGCTGCGTTCTGCCGGAGAGGAATGAGCGGATCCAGTCGAGGGCCTTGTCCTGGATCCCTGCTTTGTGAAGTCTGTGTGTTAGGGTGCAGTGAGAGATTGCGTCGAAGGCAGCTGAAAGGTTGAGGAGGATGAGGGCTACTGTCTCTCCTCTGTCCAGGAGGGAGCTGATGTCGTCCGTTGCGGCGAGGAGGGCGGTTTCTGTACTGTGGTTTTTTCTGAAGCTGATTGGGAGGAGTCGAAGATGTTGTGCTCTTCGATGAAGGTGGCGAGTTGGCTGTTGACGGCTTTCTCGATGACTTTCGCTGGGAACGGGAGCAGGGAGATGGGTCTGTAGTTTTTGAGGTCAGTAGGGTCCGCCGATGGCTTCTTTAGGAGGGGGTTGATCTCGGCGTGTTTCCAGTCATCGGGGAAGGAGGCATTCGCCAGGGAGCGGTTGATGGTGTGTCGAAGCATGGGTGCGATGGTGTTGGTGGCTCTGTTGAAGATGTGGTGGGGGAAGGGGTCCGTGGGGGCCCCGGAGTGGATTGCCTTCATCGCCTTCAGTGTGTCTTCGGTGGTGAAGGCTGTCCAGCTGTCGATCGTTGGCTTCAGGGTGTTGGGGGCGGCTGGTGAGGGTTCAGTGTGTTGGCTTTCTTCGTCGAAGTTGTCGTAAATGTTCTTGATTTTGTGGTGGAAGAAGGTGCTGAGTTTGTTGCAGAGGTCTTGTGAGGGAGGGATGTCAGTAGATTCGCTGGTGGGTTGGGCGAACTCTTTGATGATGCTGAAGAGCTCTTTGCTGTTGTGCACGTGTGTTGAGATTCTGTCTTTGATAGCAGTTTTTCTCATATTTCTGATGAGTTGGTGGCGGCTCTAAAGTTGTTGTGGGCTTCGGTGGATTTGGAGTTCCTCCAGGCCTTTTTGAGGTGGCGGCATGTGCGTCTAGACTCTCAAAGTTCGGCGGTAAACCATCTGGCTTTCTTGGCATGTGTGTTGTTGTTCTTCTTGCGGGGGGCTATGGTGTTGGCGCTGTCAGAGATCCATCTGTGCAGAGTTCGGTCTGCGGTGTTGGGGTCGTCGTCTTCTGCGGTGATTGGGGTGGAGTTTCCGAGTGAGGAGGTGAGCTGGTCGTCAGTGATTTTGTTCCAGTTTCTTCATGGGAGCAGGTGCTGGTGTCTGTGGATGGTGGGTGTTCTGAAGGTGAAGTGGATGCATCGATGGTCAGTCCACGGGAGTTCGGTGGTGTGACTGAAAGTGATGGAGTTTCCTGTTGTGAAGAGGGGGTCGAGGGTGTGTCCTGCTAAGTGCGTGGGTTCGGTTATAATCTGGCGGAGTCCTATGTTTTGGAGGCTGTCCAAGAGGGATGTGGCGTTTGGGTCTTGTTGGTTGTCGAGGTGGAAGTTGAGGTCTCCCAGCAGGGTGTAGTTGGTGGACGCAATGGCTTGCTGGGAGATGATGTCCGTGATGGAGTTGGTGAATGGTCCGCGGGGTCCAGGGGGTCGGTAGATGAGAGTTCCCTGGAGGGTGGTGGTAGGGCTGGCCTGTATCTTGAAGTGTAGGTGTTCCATCAGGTCTGTGGGCTCGTCGGGGAGTGTGCTCAGCCGGAGGGTGGATTTGTGGACGATGGCGATTCCTCCTCCAGGGCGGGTGGGGCTGTCCTTCCGGGAGATCTTGTATCCTTGGGGAATGGCGATGGCGATGTCCGGTCCTGAGGTGGTGTTGGTCCAGGTTTCGGTGAAGAATGCGACGTCCGAGGTGGTGCTGTCGAGGAGGTCCCAGATTTCGGTGGCGTGTTTGTGGAGGGATTGGACGTTGAGGAGGATGCATTGCAGGGTCTTCTGTTCTGTTGTGTTCTTGCGGGCGGGTTGCGCTGGATTCGTGGTCTTGGCGGTGCTGCAGGAGTGGCGGCAGCAGTGACAGCTGAAGGGTCCGTGGGTGTCGGCTGGTGATGCTAGCTTGCAGTTGTTGTTGCGGCCTGGGTTGAGTGCGTGGAGTGCCGCTGGGTTGTAGCGTTGGCGGTTCGGAGATCCAGGGTTCCTGGCGCTGGTCGCGGTCGGGTCGCGGTCGGGTCGTGGACGGGCGCAGACAGGCTTGCCTTTGGCGCGCCTTTGGTGTGCCAGCAGCACGGCCGCACAGCGGCCGCCATCAAGTAAGGGTCGGGGAGGGCTGGACAGCTGGGAGGCGGGAGCGGGGAAGGGAACTGGAACGGGCTGGTCGCGCTGGGGGGAGGGGCCGCGGGGGCAGCAGCAGCGGGAAAAACGGGGGAAAGGAGGCCAAAAGAGCGAGGAAAAGTGAAATAAAGAGAAAAAGTGCAAAAAGAATAAAGGGTGAAGCGGAGCAGAAAGCAGAAAGCAGAGAAAAAGTGATGAAAAGACTGAAGGGTGAAGAAGCTAGAGGGTGACACGGAGCAGAAGGAGAGGATGAAGGGGGCAGAAAGCAGAAAGCGGAGCAGAGCGAGAGAAGGAGTCAGAGGTCCACTGGACCACCAGGGATGAGGCCAGGTATAACCTGCGGGTGGAGGAGGGCCTCGAACACCAGCACTACGGGAGTGCAGGGGCTCACAGAGGGCCTCACTTAATGGTGGAGCTGCGAGGGTGGGATAGCAGTTTCACTGACAGTGAGTCAGTGGTCTTGCTCGCCTGTCCCCGCAGCGGCCGCCATTAAGTAGGGGTCAGAGAGGGCTGGACAGCTGGGAGGAGGGGAGGGGAACTGGAATGGACTGGTCGCGCTGGGGGGGAGGGGCCGCGTGGGCAGCAGCGGCGGGAAAAACAGGGGAAAGGAGGCCAAAAGAGCGAGGAAAAGTGAAATAAAGAGAAAAACTGCAAAAAGAATAAAGGGTGAAACGGAGCAGAAAGCAGAGAAAAAGTGATGAAAAGACTGAAGGTTGAAGAAGCTAGAGGGTGACACGGAGCAGAAGGAGAGGATGAAGGGGGGAGAAAGCAGAAAGTGGAGCAGAGCAAGAGAAGGAGTCAGAGATCCACTGGACCACCAGGGATGAGGCGCAGGTATAACCTGCGGGTGGAGGAGGGCCTCGAACACCAGCACTACGGGAGTGCAGGGGCTCACAGAGGGCCTCACTTAATGGTGGAGCTGCGAGGGTGGGAGAGCAGTTTCACTGAAAGTGAGTCAGTGGTCTTGCTCGCCTGTCCCCGCAGCGGCCGCCATTAAGTAGGGGTCGGAGAGGGCCGGACAGCTGGGAGGCGGGAGCGGGGAGGGGAACTGGAACGGGCTGGTCGCGCTGGGGGGGAGGTGCTGCGTGGGCAGCAGCGGCGGTAAAAACAGGGGAAAGGAGGCCAAAAGAGCGAGGAAAAGTGAAATAAAGAGAAAAAGTGCAAAAAGAATAAAGGGTGAAGCGGAGCAGAAAGCAGAGAAAAAGTGATGAAAAGACTGAAGGTTGAAGAAGCTAGAGGGTGACACGGAGCAGAAGGAGAGGATGAAGGGGGGAGAAAGCAGAAAGTGGAACGGAGCAAGAGAAGGAGTCAGAGATCCACTGGACCACCAGGGATGAGGCGCAGGTATAACCTGCGGGTGGAGGAGGGCCTCGAACACCAGCACTACGGGAGTGCAGGGGCTCACAGAGGGCCTCACTTAATGGTGGAGCTGCGAGGGTGGGAGAGCAGTTTCACTGACAGTGATCAAGCCTAATGCATGTAAAAATTATAGCTTATGTTATTATAAAGCTCAGTTTTATGAAGGAGTAATTATTAACATTTATTCTAACAAGAGTATCAGTGTGTAGCTCAGGATGTTTATGGCTAAAGTGTGTCATCTTGCCTATGAGAATCAATAAAACCTTTCTGTAAATAAGTATAATGAGGTTCATAAAATTATCATTTTAAACAATCTGCAAAATGTTTTTAAAGTGATAATCAGCCCTCAATTATGTCTGCCACTAGACGTCTGAGGAAAAGGATTCACTAGTCAGAATAGGGTTGAGATAGTGGGGTGGAGCGGGTTAACAGACTATGCTGAGCCTATGCTACCTTGAAATAAACAAATCACACTTGCTACAAAATTGTGGTTACTGGAATATACCAAGGATGGAACTCAAAGTATGAGGATGCCACACAGTCATATCATGGCTGAACTGTTGTTCGTATCATTTATATATGCTCAATTACGGGCACATCCTACACCTTTGGGAGATGTTCACTGGTCATATGGTCGCTCAGGAACATCCAATATATAAATTAGGGTGCACAATTTGCCAAAATATTGTCAGGGTTCACTATCCAGAAATTTCAAAAATGCGATCAGAGGCAGTGCACCAGGCTGTTTCCATGTGAAGTCAGGTTCAAGCAAGGTAAATCTGATAACTTACCGACTATGCTAAGTCCTTTGCATATAAAATGAATTATTACCAGTTGAATACATTAGTTATGCTATCATGTATAATCAAAACGACACCTTCAAAACAAAAGAGCGTCTTTCTTACATCTGAAACTGCAGCACTCAATAGTGATCTACTCCACATAACGATTACACTAAAGAGCCACCACATTTACTGTAACTCCAGCTTTTCTCCGTCTTGCTCCTCTTTCAAAGCGAAAATTTGAATAAATCATTGTTTAATGTTTCCTTCTGGAGCAATGCATTGGAAATCTCATTTAAACTGGAGGTGTGATTACAGATTACATATCTGCCTCTGAATAATGGAAATTAAGCTAGTTGAGATTCTCTTTGCCGTGAGAGAGTTAAAAAAAAGCTCAGGTGTCCTATCAACTCAGGGCTGTGGGGAAAAAGTGACACATTTATCTCGCCGTTCTCAATTATTATCTTTCATTCTTTTTCTTTCTGCTTAACATTTGATCTCCTAAATGTGATGCAAATGCCAAGTGGCAGATTGACAGCACTGGAAGTTGAAGCCAACAGTTTTTCTTTATGATGTTCTTGCTAGCAAGAAAACTCGGAGTTAAGTTTAGAACACCTTGCATCGTTAAATCTATTATTTTATTTTCCTGCAACTCATAAAAAAATGAACCTGTCGGGCTGAGAAGTCCAAAACTGCCCATTGGGCTTTGTCCATGGGACAATGTTGACCCTTCTTTTCGAATAAATGTGATTGAAATAGTCAATAAAACAATTGTTTCATAAATTACTACGATTTTTGTCATACAAACTTAAAAACAAATATCAGCAATCATTTAATCATAACTTTTATTGTTTTGTGTGTTTTGATTCAAGCATATGCTGTTTAGGGGTGGTGGAACAATCAGAGTTTCACTCCGTGGGATTACTCAGAGTTACATAAAAACCCAGTGAGATTCCGCAGAGCTCTACCAATGGCTGGAAATAGGCAGGTCACGATGCTCGCGCTGCAATTTAGCGCCGGTAACGTGAGCAGCACTGAAAAATCAGCGCAAATGGCACCATGTGGTGCACATTGAGCGTGTGGCCATTCAAGGTGATTTTGCTGCCACTCGAGTAGACTATCTACTCAAGCAGCAGCGAATCTACCCGAGGAGCAGCGCTCTCACCACGACTGCCCACTTTAGAAAGTGGCACTAGGGGATGTCAAATCTCGCTTGCAGAAAACAATCCCGCCTTGGTGGATTTTGGCCAGAATTTGTTTTTACAAGAATAACACAGAATCGCCAAATTCCACCAGTTCTGCAGGCAGAAGGAAACATTCTGGCCAACCCTAATGCTAATGTATAAATAAGGAGGATTGGGAATGAGCTAGCATTTTTCAAATGCCATGAACACAGTGTGAGTACATTTTAGAAGAACACAATTAGGAAAATAACACAGGTGTACCATACATCCCATAGCTACATTTCGTAGGCTGTATAAAGTCTTGGAAATAACACATTGGAGGAAAGTGGGCATGAAACTGATTAGGAAAGAGGGAATAAACCCTTTTATATGATTCACAGGTCACATATCTGGGTTTAGCCTTTACTCATCTCTTGAATACATGATTACATCTTTATATCGAGACTGTAGCCATGGGCTGAAAGGTACTGCCATTTTTAGTTTGCCATCTTGCATAGTATTGTCAGCCAGAGGGAAATTCACTCGCCTACGCACAGAATATATTTCAACAGCTAGTAGTACTTTTTTGAAAAATTACAGGGAAAATAATTATCAGTGGAAACAGCATAGCTGTGGAATTCAACAACCTCACCTCATGATTTAAAGAAAAGCTGGTAAGACATGTCTTTATCCTCACTATCAAAAGGAACAATCGATGGACAGAATGCTGACCAATGCAAACAATTCACCCCAGTCACAAAGATCTGGGTTTAATCCATCACTCCTTTGCTTACCACACCACCCCAGTTTGGACCCAGCCATATGCAAATCAGTCTTGACCCTGTTCCTCATGGGAACAGTCCAGCCCGAACTGCCAAGCCAGGTCCTCCATGGACCGGAAACAAGGATCCTGGGACCGATTACGGGGCATCACCCCTCACCAACCAGGCTAGCTTGAATCCAGTGGTGCAGTGAGCACGGAACCCACTTTGGGGCATACTCTTCCCACTTAGGGCGGAAAAAGCAAAAGGAACAATTGATGGACGGAATGCTGATCAATGCAAACATTCACCCCCAGCCACAAAGATCTACATTTAATCCATTGTTCTTTTGCTCACCACACCATCCCAGTTTGGAGCCAGCCATATGCAAATCAGTCTTGACTCTGTTCCTCATGGGAACAGTCCAGCCTGAACTGCCAGGACCGGTCCTCCCTAGACCAGGAAACAAGCATCCTGAGACTGGTTTCAGGGCATCACCCCTCATCAGCCAGGCTAGCTTGAAAACGGTGGCGTAGCGAGCACAGGACCCAAGTCTGGGCATACCCTTCCCAATTAGGGAGGCAAAAGCAAAAGGAACAATTGATGGACAGAATGCTGACCAATGCAAACATTCACCCCCAGTCACAAAGATCTAGGTTTAATCCATCGTTCTTTTGCTCACCACATCATCCCAGTTTGGACCCAGCGATATGCAAATCAGTCTTGAACATGTTCCTCATGGGAACAGTCCAGCCCAAACTGCCAAGCCAGGTCCTCCCTGGACTGGAAACAAGCAGTCCTGGAACCAGTTTCAGGGCATCACCCCTCATGAGCCAGGCTAGCTTGAATCCAGTGGCACAGTGAGCACGGGACCCACGTCTGGTCATACCCTTTCCACTTAGGGCAGCAAAAGGAACAACTGATGGACGGAATACTGACCAATGCAAACAACCACCTCTAGTCAAATAGATCAGGTTTAATCCATTGTTCTTTTGTTCACTACACCACTCCAGTTTGGACCCAGCCATATGCAAATCACCCTTGACCCTGTTCCTCATGGGAACAGTCCAGCACGAACTGAAAGCCAGGTCCTCCCTGGACCAGAAACAAGAATCCTGGGACCGGTTTCAGGGCATCACCCCTAATCAGCCAGGCTAGCTTGAATCCATTGGTGCAGTGAGCACGGCACCCATGTCTGGGCATACCCTTCCCACTTAGGGTGGCAAAGGCAAAAGGAACAATGGATGGATACAATGCTGAACAATGCAAACATTCACCCCCAGTCACAAAGATCTGGGTTTAATCCATCGTTCTTTTGCTCATTACACCACCCCAGTTTGGACCCAGCCATATGCTAATCAGTCTTGACCCTGTTCCTCATGGGAACATTCCAGCCCGAACTGCCAAGCCAGGTCCTCCCTGGAGCATCCTGGGACCAGTTTCTGGGCATCACCCCTCATCAACTAGGCTAGCTTGAATCCAGTGGCGCAGTGGGCACGGGACCCACGTCTGGGCATACCCTTCCCACTTAGGGCGGCAAAAGCAAAAGGAACAACTGATGGAAGGAATGCTGTCCATCATCTTTTTGTGTTGCATTTTCACCCTAAGTGGGAAGGGTATGCCATGACATGGGTCCCGTGCATGCTACGCCTCCATTTTCAAGCTAGCCTGGCTGATGAAGAGTGATGCCCCAAAACCAGTCCCAGGAAGCTTGTTTTCCCGTCCAAGGAGTACCTGGCCTGGCAGTTCAGGCTGGACTTTTCCCATGGGGAACAGGGTCACGGCTGATTTGCATATGGCTGGGTCCAAACTGGAATGTCGTGGCATGCCAAATAACGATGGATTACACCCAGATCTGAGACTGGGGGTGATTGTTTGACAATGTTCATCATTCCGTCCATCATCTTTTTGTGTTGCATTTTCACCCTAAGTGGGAAGGGTATGCCCAGGCGACGGTCCCGTGCTCACTACTCCACCGTTTTTAAGCTAGCCTGGCTGATGAGGGGTGATGCCCTGAAACCAGTCCCAGGATTTTTGTTTTTCGGTCTGGGGAGGACCTGACCTGGCAGTTTGGGCTGGATTGTTCCCATGAGGAACAGGGTCAAAACTGATTTGCATATGCCTCGGTCCAAACTGGAATGTCATGGCGAGCAAAATAACGAAGGATTAAACCCAAATCTGTGACTGGTAGTGAATGTTTGACAATGTTCAGCATTCCGTCCATCATCTTTTTGTGTTGTATTTTCGCACTAAGTAGGAAGGGTATGCCCAGACGTGGGTCCCCTGCTCACTACTCCACCGTTTTCAAGCTAGCCTGGCTGATGAGGGGTGATGCCCGAAACCATTTCCACGATGTTTGGTTTCCGGTCCAGGGAGGACATGGCTTGGCAGTTCGGGCTGGACTGTTCCCATGGGGAACAGGGTCAAGGCTGATTTGTATATGGCTGGGTCCAAACTGGAATGTCCTGGTGAGCAAAATAACGATGGATTAAACCCAGATCAGTGACTGGGGGTGGATGTTTGACAATGTTCAGCAGTCCGTCCATCATTCTTTTGACTAGCATTTTCACCCTAAGTGGGGAGGGTATCCCCAGATGTTGGTCCCGTGATCGCTACACCACCGTTTTCAAGCTAACCTGGCTGATGAGGGGTGATGCCTCAAAACCAGTCCCAGGATGCTTGTTTTCCTGTCCAGGCAGGACCTGCCCTGGCAGTTCAGGCTGGACTTTTCCTTCCCATGGGGAACAGGGTTAAGGCTGATGTGAATATGGATGGGTTCAAACTGGAATGTCGTGGCGAGCAAAATAACGATGGATTAAACCCAGATCTGTGACTGGGGGTGAACGTTTGACATTGTTCAGCATTCCATCCATCATCTTTTTGTGTTGCATTTTCACCCTAGTGGGAAGGGTATGCCCAGGTGAGGGTCCCGTGCTCGCTACTCCACTGTTTTCAATTTAGCCTGGCTGATGAGGGGTGATACACCGAAACCAGTCCCAGGATGTTTGTTTTCTGGTCCAGGGAGGACATGGCCTGGCAGTTCGGGCTGGACTGATCCCATGGGGAACAGGGTCAAGGATGATTTGCATATGGCTGGGTCCAATCTAGAATGTTTTGGCAAGCAAAGTAACATGGATTAAGCCAGATCTGTGACTGGGGGTGAACGTTTGACAATGTTCAGCATTCCCTCAATCCCCTTTTTGTGTTGCATTTTGACCCTAATGGGAAGGGTATGCCCCGACGTGGGTCCCGTGCTCGCTACACCACTGTTTGTAAGATAGCCTGGCTGATCAGGGATGATGCCTCAAAAACAGTCTCAGGATGCTTGTTTTCTGGTTTAGGGAGGACCTGGCATGGCAGTTCAGCCTGGACTGTTCCCATTGAGAACAAGGTCAAGGCTGATTTGCATGTGGCTGGGTCCAAACTGAAATGTTGTGGTGAGTAAAATAACGATGAATTGAACCCAGATCAGTGATTGTGGGTGACTGTTTGACAATGTTCAGCATTCCGTCCATCATCTTTTTGAGTTGCATTTTCACTCTAATTGGGAAGGGTATGCCCAGACGTGGGTCCCGTGCTTGCTATGCCACCGTTTTCAACCTAGCATTGCTGATGTGGGGTGATGCTCCGAAACCAGTCCCAGATGCTTGTTTTCCGGTCCAGGGAGGGCGTGGCCTGGCAGTTCGGGTGGACTGTTCCCATATGAACAGGATCAAGTCTGATTTGTATATGGCTGGGTCCAAACTGGAATGACGTGGCGAGGAAAATAATAATGGATTAAACCCAGATCTGTGACTTGGGGTGAATGTTTGACAACGTTCAGCATTCCATTTATCATCTTTTTGTATTGCATTTATCTTCACTTTGTCAGTTCTGTTTGGAACGTGTATTGATGACCTCTAATGCCAAGAAACCTGCAAGTGTACACTGTGCTTTAAAAAATCAATAAAAACACAAGTGCAAATTAAACAATTATATAGTTCCTTTCCCCATACAAAACAGGTCAAGGTAGACTGAACTCTGAATTGTGGCTTCCAATCGTCTTCTGCCAAGATATTAATATGACACTTTGGAGGAGGAGCCCATCATGACAGTAGAAGAGAAGCTTTGACTCTGACTGGAACATGGTGGAGTCCAACCCTTTCAACATCCAATAAAAACCCATCTCACATTTCTTTTCAAATGGAAATTATTCTGGCCTTGTGGAATGGATCTAAACTGAGAGGATCATTTAGACCCTGGGTGATTGTCGCTGTTCCACCAAGGCAGCAGACATCAAGAACTCCAGAGCACCATGCACACTATTTAGAGATTTTCATCTGTCTGGTGGTAATCTTGGTGCTGTGGACTGTGCCACCACTGTAACAGCTCTCCTTACAGTATTGCAGGATTGCTGAGCAAGATCTATGCTTAAAGCACTAACTCAGCGAAGTTTTTGTGCAAAGAGAACAAACTCCCAAAACAAAAGACAAATGGCCTCAACATACAGGAAGAAACAAGCAGAGAGTTTTCTCCCAGGTCAGCTGTGTGATGCATGCGGGAAGTAGGCATGGACAATCAGGAACAGTTGCCATGCCCTCAGTAGGTCAGCATGACTATCACTGTGACCGGATACCACCGTGTCCTGATGACCTTTTGTCAGATATGTCTCAAGAGGTTTACACTGAAGGAACCAGCGCGGACTCTGCCAGTGTAAATGTGATGCTTCCCTTGATTCTTAAGAGAGGTGAGTAGCTGCACATTTGTGGGTGGAAGAATCACCAATTTACTGTGGTGCTCCCACTTTGTCAAACTGTAAATAAGACCTTTAGTGACTTTAATTTGTTCGTAGTGCCTTAGAGTACCTTACTCCAAACTGCTTCCAAAAATATGACCCTACCCCCAGGAATCCAGTGCACCAGAACCAAGTTCTTATTTAATGTACCAAACATGAGGCAGACTAGAAGGGGTGGCTACAACATTTCCTTCTGAGCTAAAGACTTGGGGCCTCATTTATGTGTTTTTGCTGTAGGGTAGCGCAGCAGGCCTTCCTGCTGCTCTGCCCTACGGCAAAAGAAAAGGGCAGGAATGGGCCGTATCTATGAGATACGGTGCATTCCTGTCCTTTTTACCCGCGCCGGTGCACAATAGGCTGCCGTGCACCAATGCAGGCACCTTTGCACCACGGTGCAAGTTTGCCTGCGTTGAGGGGATGATTGTTTTTGTGCAGGAAGGGAAACCTTCTTGCACAAAAACAATCACAAGAGGCTTTTCCTTTTTCTATGTGTGCTGCATTCTGCAGCACACATAGAAAAAGGAAAACGATATATATATATATATATATATATATATATATATATATATATATATATATATATAGATATTTCTCCTCATTGTGCCTCCCTTTCGCCTCTCCTGGGGAGGCGTACGTTTTTGACGCTGCCTCAGATTTACGTTTTCTCGTAAATCTGGGGCAGTGTCAAAATGCCATGGATGTTGCTGGGAACGCCTCCAGCAACACCCATTGCACGCCCCTTTAACGCAGAAACCTGCGTTAAAGGGGACAATATTTACGAGGTAGCATAAAGCCAACAAAAGTGGCTTAGTGCTTCCTCGTAAATATGGAGCAGGCTCCTGCGCCACGGAACGTCACAAAAAGTGACGTTCCAACGGCGCATGGGGCCTCATAAATGAAGCCCTTGTATTCCCTGCACTTCCATTGAACGCTGTTTATAATCTCCATCTGTTCAAACACAGATTAAAAACATGTATATTTGAGTTTGATTATTCTAACTCTATGTATGCCAGTACATCCTCCAAATCACTTACTTTCCTGACGCGCTAGCTTCTCAGCGCCATGAGACTTTGTGGTGTAGATGCATTCTAAAACTGGAGTTACATGACATAACACAATTGCTTCAGAGCACCATGCAGGAAAATATCATCAGAGAGAGGATATCACACTTGTACCTGGTTAGAAAATGGGGTAAAATATACAGAGAAAGATGTTTTTCACAGTATGGGATGTTTAATGTAAGAATTTTAGAAAATTTGAGAAGACAAATGAATGATTTGAAACCTAGCCCAAGACCTATACAATATGAAGCCCTTGAGGAGTGGGAACACGAAGCACATTGGAGAGAGAAAGAGAAATGTCAGGGAAGATACAGAAATGCACTGAATCGATATGCAGACGCAAAATGGGATTCCCAGAAAAGGTTATGGAGACAAGATGTTGCTTTGGGATCCCGAATGTATCCGGTAATGGTAGCTGAACATAAGGAAGGAGAAAAGTGTAAGGAGAAAAAGAAACATATTAAAGAGCCAAAAGTCTAACTACTTCCTGTAACAGATGAGAGTCTAGAAGATATAGATGATGAATTATTGAACAAACTTTTATTGAATAGATATCCACCTTATAATGAAGAACAAAATGATTCAGGGACAAATCCGTTCGTGGGTTCAAGGCCAGACGCTCCACCTGCGAATTTAAATCCAGCTTATAAAAGAATTTTCCTGGATGAAACTCAGACTCCTGAAAGAGCAGGATTTTCAAATGTAGTCATGACAAATAGTCCTAATGCATTATCAGTTCCCGTAACCAGTAGTCCAGTTGTTCCTCTTTATCAGACAGGGCGAGGAGGTTCACAGATCCATGCAATAACAGTTACAACTGAAACAGAACGAGAAATTCATTGTTTACATGGAACAAGAGAGGTTGTGAGAGATCAGGAAACATTGTGTACTGCAGGAAGAACTGAAACTCAATAGAGTAGTGTAGAAATGTGTAATAGAATGAATTCCACCATGTAAGGGGGAATAGAGCCATTAATAAACATTTCAGAAAAGAGTCTTGAAACGCCAAGTAGAGCACAGCGAATGATTGCGGGAACATTTTTCAAATGGAAAATCAGAGAACAGAGTCACAAGTGGTGCAGAAAACAGGAGAAGTTAGTGGAGAATCTCAGCAATTAGAAAGGAGTACTTCGATAGGGACATCCCCAGAAGAACTTAATGATTGGATTAGAGACATAGCTCCTACTGGTAGTGTATCAAATAATGCAAATCGAGGTATGACTATAGAGGTGAGCAAATTAAAAGTGGAATTAGAAGAAATGATATGGGGAACGATTAGTCCAGAGAGATATCAAAATATCGCGATGAGGAATTATTATTCATGTGTAAGGATATAACACGGAAGGCAAGAAATAACCATGAGAAATTTGCTGCAGTAGCACAGAACTATGGGGTGGGTGTAGAAAAGTCTAAAGCATTACAGAAAAGATATCAATTGGATTTTAGTGACAAAGATTTGGAGAGTTTTAATCTCTCTGGAAAAAGACTACAAATTAAAGAGTTAATAACGACTCTGAAGCGATGGGGTGAAATAGAAAGATGGGAAGAGAGATGGGCTAAAAAGAAAGACGATACCACAATGCTTCTGCCTCTATACCCAATGATGGAAAAGGAAAAGAGTGAGGCAGATGCATTGGCATATCCTATTAGAGAAGTACCAGGAGGAGGGTATGAACTTGTCCCCTAGAGTAGACAAGACATGATGTCCTTTACAAATGATTTCCCGAGGTTGAGGGAGAAACCAGTCGAGTGGTATAAGCAAGTGGAAAGAGTTGTGAAGGTTTCAAAAGTTTTGTTGAAAAATTTAGATGCTTTATTTGATATTGTGGTCCCTACAGATTTATTGGTGGAATGTAAGATTGCTGTTGATTGGCCAGAGACAGAGTATGCTAGAGATTTAAAAACAGGTGCGCCATCAGCAGAGGTGATGAAAAAATACAATCAGGTCATTGCGTATTTGAAAGGAAAAATGTTGCCGAAAGAATTGGATTGGGTCAAAATAGATAGGACTACCCAAGAGCTAAAAGAATCAGTGCATGCATACTACGAGGGATTTTTGCAGGCATTCAGACAGTATAGTGGGATTGAAAATGTGTCGGAGAAAGATATGGGACATTTTGTGTATTGATTTGTCTATGGTTTGAGGCCTGAGATTAGTACCATGATTCAGCAGCATTTGAATTGCTGGCAGAGCAAGTCAATAGATGAAATACTTCATTATGCAAAGTATTGTGGAGATGATATTGAGATGCGACAGAAAAAGTTGAAGGAGAAATTGATGTTGGCACAGATGAGGGCAGCCAAGAAAGGATTTGTGGGTTTTGATTCAGATTTTACAGGTAGGATACAGGGAAATGGTCAGACTACAACTGGAATGAAAGAGGTAATGGTAAACCCCATGCCAAATCTGATGCCTCAAGGAAGGGGACGTGGATCAAATATAGAGATATTGAAAATGACATTCCTGTGTTACAGTTGCAGCAAGTTCGAGCATTGGAAGCACGAGTGTAAATCTAATTTGGCTAATCAGGTGAATGGACAAGCAAATGTGACAAGTACAGATGGAATGGTACAATCACAGGTGACCAATGATATGTTAAACCAGACGATGTTGAATGTAAGGGGTCAGAATCAGAAAATGCCTCAAGCTCCTGTGCAAAATTTGAATGGACAGGTACAGATATACAATGTGAATATGGGTTTCCATACCAATGACCAAGTAAATCTGAATATACAAGTGGCCTCACAATATTTATTACACATGGATGACAGTGATTCAAACACTTCCCAATGACGGTGCCTGAAAGGGGAAGAGGAATGCGTGCTTGGCACATCCTTAGAGGTAGATCAGAATGGTCCGTATGTGGATGGCAAGGTAAATGGAACACCAATTTCATTCCTTGTAGATACTGGTGCTACCTGATCCACTGTGAGAACTGTGGAGATTCCCAACCTACCCCTCACGGGAGAAACAGTCCAAGTAGTAGGAGTATTGAATCAATTGATCCCAACCCCAGTGACAGAACCTGTGCAAGTACAGATTGGAACACTTGAGGACAAACATAAATTTGTGGTGTGTGTCTCTAGTCCAGTAAATCTGTTAGGGCGAGATTTGTAGTGCAGATTGAATGAATTGTTCCATTTATTGTACCCCAGAAGGGATAGAATTTCATACCGAAGATGAGGATGTAGTGTTTAAAATGGCTAGGCAAAAGACAGAAGTAAAGAGTTTGTATCCCTTAGTTACTGAAAATGATTTACCTCCTGTGTTAAGAGATACAGTCTTACTTGAATTGCGGGATTTTTCAGGAAAAGACATTGGATTGATGAAGGGAGTAGCCCCAATTTGAATCACAGTAAAACCAAATGCAGAATACCCAACAACTCCAGCATATAACTGAAGTCCAGAAACTATTGCTGGAATAACTCTATTGATTGAGACTCTGAATGAACAAGGAATTTTGAGAGACATTTTGGTCAGTCCATGTAATTCACCTATAATGGGCATACGAAAACCGAACAGGAAATATAGAATTGTTCAGGATTTGAGGAAAATCATTCAGATTGTGATACCTTGTTGTCCAATAGTACCAAATCCTGCTGTAATTCTATCTAAGATTTCATGTGAAGCTGAATTGTTTTCGGTGATTGACTTGTCTCAAGAGTTGTTCTCCATGCCCTTGCATCCGGATAGCCAATATTTGTTTACGCTCCTGTCCGGAAACCGTGTTTTGGCATGGTGCCATGTTCCACAAGGGTATACGGAAAGCTCCACAATTTTTTTATCAAATACTGAAAAAAAATTGGAATCCTTGGAAATGCCAAATCACTCTGTGCTGGTACAGCACATTGATGATTTATTAGTTGCATCTGGAACTAAAGAAGCTTGCGTTTCAGATACTGTCGCCTTACTGAATCATCTAGCAGTGAGTGGACATAAGGTGTCACCAGCAAAACTCAAGAGAGAAGTTCTCTATTTGGACATCATATTGAAAAAGGAGTCAGAAAAGTGTCACAAGGTCGAATTACTGCTGTATTGCAGATGAATCCACCGAGTACACAAAAGGAAGTCTGTATGTTTTTGGGAATGGTTGGCTATTACAGGCAGTGGATACTCATTTTTTCTCTGATAGCCAAGCCACTTCAGAGATTGGCACACAAAGACGTTTCAGATCCTGTTCCATGGGATGAAGAATGCATGCGCTCTTTCCTTGAACTGTGAGACAGTTTGTATCGAGCTCCAGCATTGGGAATGCCCGACTTTAACAAGAGTTTTACTCTGTTTTGCAATGAGCGCAAATGTTGTGCACTATTAGTTCTAACGCAAATGCATGGAACTGCACGCAGACCTGTTGCCTATTTTTCTGCTACATTGGATCCTGTAGCTGCTGCTTTATCTGGATGTTTGAAAGCCATTGCTGCAACGTGTGTGAATTTTAAACAATGTGAAAACATTGCGATGGGTCATCCGTTGAAAGTGTATGTGCCACATTCAGTGGACATTTTGTTAGCACGAACTCGAACAGAGCCTCTCACGAGTAGTCGGTGAAGAAAATATGAGCAGGTGGTTTTGGGTGCAGAGAATGTGACTGTAACGAGATGCACAAGTTTGAATCCAGCTACCTTGATGCCATTGCCAGTACATGAAGTCGTGATGGAAGAAGCTGATCATGATTGTCTTGATGTGACTGAATTGAGTGACTCCAACAGAGGAAGAGACCCCCCTGTTTTGTGGTCCAGATGGATCAATAAGCTCTGGCCATGATTAATCTAGGATATCCATAGTGTTGGTCGTTAACGTTATCTGCCTTTAAAATTCTATACCATCCTGTGGACATCGCAGCAGTTTATATCCATCGCCAATAATGTCCGTGAAATATACATAACCACGGAATCGCAGCCAGAAGCCACCACGTTGTTTGTTCTCTCGCTATCCCATTGTTCTTTACCTTTGGTCTGTCGTTTTCATACTGACAGTATCCTCGTCATGATTGACGTAAATCCGACATTATGACTCCTCAGGAGGTTGAGCATCTGGATTGCCATATTAATCGAATTATATATATACCCATGAATGTACTGTGATAAAGAGCCCCTCACACCACGTTATATATATATATGTTCATAACCTACGGATGGTATCTGACCACCAAGTGAATTGTGTCTGCTGCGCCCTGACGAAGGAACTGTTGGCAAAAGTTCCACTCCGAAACGCACGTCAGCGCTGTTTTCTGTTTTGAAATGATTTTTGAATTGTATGTATTGTAATTGTCTATTTAACATAGTTTGTTGTGTGTAATTTTTGTCTTTTTCATGTGAGTTATGTATGGTATGATTGGTGTCTTTGTGGTCTGTGGTGGTATATTGTTTTTGTATATCTTTTGTAATGTTTCTTTGGGGCTGTTCTACTTGAATTTTGTACACTAAAGATTTTTATATAAATGAATTTATATACAAATTTAAAAAAAAAGAGATTTTTGATATAATAAAAAATTTAAAAAACAGTGGTATTGTGGGACAATGTTGTTGTTTCTAATTTAGGATGTATCACCTATGTAGTAATTAATGTATAGGGAGAGGTTTGTTGTTATTGTTTCTGGATTTTCCCTGCCCTCCTCTCCCTACATTTAGAAACCCAGGGACCCTCCATTGTTTTTCTAGTTGAATTGTGTACCAAACCTCGTCCTGACATCCAAGATACTCCATTGCCTGAGTCAGATCATGTTCTGTTAGTGGATGGATCGTGCTTGAGAGATTCTGGAGGTACCTTGCGAGCTGCGTATGCAATCTGCACTGTGGTGGGTGTAGTTGAAGCATTGTGGTTAAAAGGAGTATATTCAGCACATATGGCTGAATTGATTGCACTTACCAGGGCTTGCAGCATCACAGAACAAATGAGAGTAACCATATTCACAGATAGTCAATATGGTTTCGGGTGGTGCATGACTTTGGGCAGTTGTGGACTCAACGTGGGTTTATGACCTCTTCGGGTTCACCTATATGAAACAGAGTGTGTGTAAAAAACCTATTGATGGCACTACAACTGCCGGCTCAGATTGCGGTGGTGAAGTGTTCCGCCCACCAAACTGGACATGATTATGTCACAGTTGGCAATCGTTACGCTGATGAGACTGCGCATTATTATGCCCTAAATTCTTATGCATTCAATGGGGAATCTTTGAAGGAACAGTCTAATGACACAGAATGCAGTTTTGATGTTTTCACTTGTTGAAACTTGGGAAGAAATCAGAGAACTACAAAATTCAGTACAGCAAGCAGAGAGAGAAGGGTGGATTAAAATAGGATGTAATCATAGACAGGAAGATGAGGTGTGGGTATACACAGATGGGAGCCCTGTGTTGCCAGATAGCCTATCGTCTCTGATGGCAAGGTTTTGCCATGGACCTGTACATGTAGGTAGAGATGCTATGTTACGTCTCTTTCGTCAAACGTGGTATACTCCACAATTTAGAGCCATTACAGAGAGTCTGTGTCAAACATGTGTGATTTCTCAGCAACAAAATGCAGGAAGACAAACAGTGGACAGTACGAGTCACATTGGGAAATCGGGAGGTCCTTTTACAAGCATGTAATTAGATTTCATAGAGATGCCCCTTTGTAATGGATTGAAATATGTCCTTGTGATTGTGTGCTTCTTTTCTCGTTGGGTAGAGGCTCACTCCACAAGGCGTAATGATAGATAACAGTAGCTCAACTGCTTCTTAGAGAGTTAATTCCGAGACTCGGTTTTCCAGTCTTGTTGGAATCGGATAGAGGTACTCACTCCAAGAATGAAGTGATACGAATGCTCTGTGCTGCATTGCAAATTGAGCAAAGACTACACTGTGCTTATCGACCAGAGGCATCTAGTGTCATTGAACAAGTGAATGGAACGATTAAGTCCATACTAGCAAAGTTGTGTGCATCTACATTACTGAAATGGTCTGATGCATTACCCCTAGTGTTGATGAGTTTGCGAAGCATCCCAGACAGAAGAACTGGACTGTCCCCTCATGAGATAATAATGGGGAGGGCTAGGAGGCAGCCTACAGTCCCAGCAAATCAGCTTGGGAATATTTCTGATGACTTGTTACTCGATAATTGTAAAATACTGGCTGATGTGGCACGTTCTGTGTCTCAAAAAAACAAAGAAAGTCCACTCTTATTTGAAAACAATACTGTCCTTCCAAAGGTTGCGCTAAAGTGACTAATAAAGAACTATTGGGTTTCCTAAATAGGAAAAATAATATGTGTTCTAAAATAACCCTCACCCACCAAAAGGTCCCTTGGTGGCATGCTTCATCATCGGGTTCTTCCCGCCCCGCTGCGGGATGGGGCGTGCTACGACAGACGAAGACGTGGGAGCCCTTAATAGTGAAGTGATACTATGTGTTTGATGTGAGAGTGGAAGGGTCAGAAAAATTGTGAGTTAAAAAATACCTGGCTGCGTGGAAACTAAACTTTAATACTCCCTATAGCTGGTATTAATAAAAATGGGGAAAACGGAGGAAAGGGTGCTGTAATGGGCTGTTTCCTCTCAGGTCTACATGGTTCAAAGCCTACCACTAAGCTTCTCTTCAGGACAGCGTTGGGTCTTCCGCCTGGGCACTCATACTAGGGGCCTGAATGATGATATTCCATGGGGGCAAATTAAGTAGATGTCATTAAGAATCCTCTCCCCAAGCAATCATTAATTCAGAACACTTTTAAGTGTACTTCCTCCTTTCTTTGAACATCAAAGGGCTCTCTAGATACTCTGTTTTTTCTAAATTGTAACTAACGACTCTATGTAATTTTTAACAACCTTCTTCATAGTTTTCAAAATACCTTTTTGGACTGTTCTGACAGTCTTATGATATGCCATATACTTTAATTTTCAATTCTCACTCTTTTGGCAAAACAGGCTAAGCTGAGTGCATCCGCGAACACCTATTCGCACGCAATAACCAACCAGGAAGTAGTGCCATATCAGGGCGGCCATTTGTAATATCAGCGTTCCAGTTGTTTAGCGCGTGCTCTTCTCACAACAGGAAGTCAGCTATACCTAAGACAGGCGGCCATCTTGGGGAGTTAGCATTCTAGCGTTTAGATCTACACGAACGCCCATTGCAGAATCAACCGGATACTTATACCGGCATTCGGCAAACACTCCTTGTTCATCGGAGCCACGGGCAGGCAGTGCTTGGGTGAGAGAGTAGCTTTGACGAAGTGAGTAGGGCATAGCCGGCACCCTGGGCAACTATTCCTATATTTTACCGGGTTTTTTCATATTTTGACTTAATCCTTCCTTTACCCACAGTGTTTGACTACAAGCGCTCCTCCCCTTCCGTGATCAAGCTCATGGGGCCTGAGTTAGGCACCTTAACTGTACGTTACCTATTTCTATGACTTTCTTAGAGATGTTGAGAATTTGTCAAATTATGTCTTTTCTCCTACGTAGATAACAACTGGTTAACTGCACTTATGCATCAAAGACGGCACCGATCTCTGTCAGATGACAACTCACTTAGAGTGTGTGTGTGTTTTTTGTTATATTTTTTGTAATGTCTTGTACGTCTTAAGAACAACAAAAGGGCAGCACGACACGCACGTGAAAATAACAATGAGCAGTCGTGCACTAAGTGAAAAATATATCACTATTTTACCTTCCACGAGTGTGGTGAAGTGGTTTTATTAGAGTATATATTACGAATAATAACTATGGGCCAGATGTAGGAAGCCAAATTGCGATCGCAAACGCTGAAATTCGCAGAATAAGGAATCGCAAAAATTGCGATTCCTTATTGTGCGCAAGCATTTAGAGAATCGCAATTTGCGATTCCCTAAATGCTATGCTAGTAGGCATCGCAAATTGCGATATTGCCTTAAGGAATCGCAAATTACCACCAACTTCAAGTTGGTGGTAATTTGCGATTTCCTTTAAAAAAGCACTTTTTTGCTTTTTTCAAAGTGCCATGTGGCACACATACATGCCCTTAGGGCATGTATGTGCGCCACATGTGCACACATGCACATTTCAGGGGTGCAACAGGGTGTCCTTTTGGAACCCTTGCACCCTTGAAATTGCGCACGCAATTTGCGAGTACCTCTTGGTTACTCGCAAATTGCATGTGCAAATCCCATTAATTCCTATGGGCCTCTTGGCCCATAGGAATGAATGGGAAGGTATTCCTTGATTGCGAATCTCAATTTGCGATTCGCAATTAAGGAATATTATGGAATCGCAATTATTATTGCGATTCCTACACACATTCCATTTTGCGACTCCTTAATAGCGATTTGGTAAAAATCGCTATTAAGGACTCGCAAAACTGACTTTACCTACATCTGGCCCTATGTTCTTACTCTATCCTTCCAGATTGTGTTTTTTTTTACAGGAAAATACCAAGTAGGTACTAGATCAATGCATGTTCACCTAATGTATACTAGCCCTCGACATTGACCAGGCTGACCATATAGGTTATAAAGTTAGAGTGGTACAAGGGATCAACCCCCTTGGTCCTGAAGAGAAGCTTAGGGGTAGGCTTCGAAACATGTAGGCCTGAGAGGAAACAGCCCATTACAGCACCCTTTCCTCCTTTTTCCCCATTTTTATTAATACCAGCTACAGGGAGTATTAAAGTTTAGTTTCCACGCAGCCAGGTATTTTTTAACTCACAATTTTTCTGACCCTTCCACTTTCACATCAAACACATTTTATCACTTCACTATTAAGTGCTCCCACATCTTCGTCGGTCGTAGCACGCCCTGTCCCGCAGCGGGGCGGGAAGAACCCGATGATGAAGCATGCCACCAAGGGACCTTTTGGTGGGTGAGGGTTATTTTAGAACACATATTGTTTTTCCTATTTAGGAAACCCAATAGTTCTTTATTAGTGACTTTAGCACAACCTTTCGAAGGACAGTATTGTTTTCAAATAAGAGTGGACTTTCTTTGTTTTTTCATAACTTGTAGAGGAGGCAGAGTCCACGACTTATTGCACCTCTTCACTCCCTCTTTTGTTTTTTACGTTCTGTGTCTCACCAGGTTGGAGAAGTCACAACTACCATTCAACAGGAGCAGTGCCATGACCTGTGGCCAGGTGACTGGGTACTCGTAAAGAAGCACGTGTGAAAATCCTGTTTGGAACCTCGAAAGTGCAGGGTCTGTGGTGGATGAACCAGTGGTAACAGAGAGACGTCCCGTTCAGACTGAGCACAGAGTAGAGAGGGTGCCAGCTACTGGGTCTCGAGACACTGTTATAAACAAGAGTCAAAGAGAGTTGTTCCCAGTTGGTATCGAGGGTCAAAGTGAAGGGGATCCAACTAAGAGAAGTGTTGACTCAAATGATGTGAACAGTCTACCGGAAAAACGAGTGCGAAGAGGAGACCATTGGCCCAGAAAATCTGAAAGATTGAGACCCATACTGACCAAAGGAAGAATACCTTCCACTGTGATTGAAGTCTCCAGTCAATCTGAGCAAAGTGACACAGACGGAGAAGAGTCTACAGTCTGCAGAACAAAAAGAGCAAAGATATGCAGCTCCAGAGTGGACATATGTAGCTGCTGCAAATGACTGGGAGAAGGTTTTATGCATTGTGCTCTAAAAATTGCAGCTCATACAAACCGCCAAGAAAGAACTGTTGTGGAGAATCAAGAAAAATAAAGGCCAAAAGAGAAGCAAAAGGACAAAGGTGTGACCAGATGCTAACTTAAAGCTACCGCTCAAAGCCTATTGCTATAGACTAGTTTTATAAAAAATAAAAAAAATGAATGCTTCTAATCCCGAGATGGAAAATCGAAATCGGGTTTCATTAAGATGTAGGTGTATATGTGCTGGCTATCTTACTCCTTTTGTTCTAATCCTTGTCTTTTTGTTGATAATACTAAATCTAGCTTATCATGTTTATTCAAATAAAAATACTAATTTACATGTGATCACAATTACTGTAGTGACTAATGTGCAAGAAGGAGTGGTAATAACTAAAGATTTAACAAGTGATGCTTTACATCATGATCGTTCAATTAATGATTTTTCACGAAGTGTGTTTACTAAATTGCTATATTAATATGTTAACACTATGGATGCAAGAGATTGTTATGTGTGCATGCAATCACCTACATCTGTGTCTGAAGGGGTGACGTACCATTACCTTCCTTTAACATATGGTATATCTTGTAGTGTACTAACAAGTCTGTTTTATGGTAAAGGGCAATTTCAATATTATTATTTGAATTATGACTTGAATTTCTCAGAAGTTCCAGTAAAGAAAAATTTGAATATAGTACCAGATGCACGAGATGCTGAGATAATGGGACAATTTTTCCATCCTACATCACCTATAGATGCTGTATATGCGAATCGACATAATTTAACTTGTGCTTTGCATAGTGTACAAAAAGAGTTTATTAATTAAGTAGAAGGCCATTGGGAGGAAACTAAGAAGAGATCTGAAAAACAAATGAAAACACCTCCATGGGCACATAGGAAGGGTGATTATAAAAAAGGAGAGAATAACGCTGCAATGACTCTAGATTGGCAACACAAAGGGAAGCTTTGCATATAAAGATGCAAGATAGAACATAATAATAAATTCATTGGTTCCAGTGAGTGTGAACATACCTTCCTACTTATGGGAGGTTGGGGATTATTTTTGGCAGGACTGGATCCAGTATTTCCAGGAGTGTATTTTGTGTGTGGGAAAAATGCTTATTATAAATTGCCCAAACATTGGAATGGGTGTTGCTACATGGGAATAGTATTTTCAAAAATGTATCATGTTGATGAACAAAATGGGATCAATGAAAGAAAACTTGCACACTTTAGAAGAGGAATAAGTGCTGCCGAAATTATTGAGGATATTTTTAGAGCAATAATACTAAGCCTGGGCGTAGTTCGCGAAGTAGCGCTACGCGAAGCTACGCAAAGTGCAGTTTGCACTACGCGAGCTACGCGTAGCACTACGCGAACTGCGTAGTGCACTGTTCGCAATGATTGCACAGTGCCGGATGCTTGTCCGCACTGTGCAATCATTGAAAACGGGATCTTGCACAATGCGAGCTGTCTTTTACTGCCGCTCGAGTAGATTTTTACTCGAGCGGCAGCTTCTCAACGCGGACTGGTAGTTTCTCATCGCGAGCGGTCGCGAGCATACGCGACCACTCGCAATGAGAAACCTGACCTCCCCGCGTTGAGAATCTTGCCGGGAGGTTTATTTTCCACGCTCGCGATCGGCAACTTGATGTTGCTGATCGCGAATGAGAAAAAGTCTCGCCGGGATGTCATTTTGCTTGCTCGCGGTCGCCAACTTGACGTTGAGGACCGCGAGCAAGCAAAAAATGACCGCTGCACTACGCTACGCTACGCTACGTGTGTTTGCACTGTGCTACGTGCAATTCGCGTTGTGCGAAGTAGCGCAAACTTCGCAAACTACGCGAGCGTAGCGTAGTGCTTTGCCCAGGGTTAAATAATACCCTCAGTTTGGGTAATATTGAATTCATACAAAGTTCGAAAACTGTCAACAGTAGTAGATCGATTATTGACAGATACTGCTGGTCGATTTTGAGTAATTGACTCGGAAATGCTTGCTATTAGAGCTATGGTTTTACAAAACCGACTTGCTTTAGACGTACTCTTAGCAAAAGAAGGCGGAGTCTGTCGCATGCTGAAGGTTCAACAATGTTGCACTTATATCCAATACAAAAGTAAAGATTTGAAGGGATATATAAGCAATAGTACTAATTTAGGAAAAGAACTAACTGAACTAAAAGTAGATGGTGCTTGGGAGAAAATATGGAAGGGATTTTCTTCTGTGAGAAATTAGTTTGCAGCACTGGGAGAAAGCTTAGTGGGAAAAATACTAACACTAATAATAATGATTATTGCTGGCTTATTAGTAATAATACTAGTGTACCGATATTGTAAACATAAAGGAGGTTCTAAAGAAACTAGAGTGTGAAAAAGAAATAGAGCAGAGATTGAATCAGAAGACAGGAAATGTGGTTTTTATGACAATATGAAAAATTTGGAAAAGGTGAGACTGAAACAAATGAAGATGACTGTATTCTAGTGTGTCATCAGAATAAGATCAAATGATAAGAAAAGATTGTGTGATGGCTTGATTCGCCAACAAAGGGGGAATTGGTGGAGCATAAAAGTTAAATAATGGTTGCCTCTATCAATTCTCACCGTTAAAAGAGATTTACGATAATGAATTCTTGATGAAATCGTGGAAAATGGTTGAAACGAAAAACATGAGATTTCATACTGCATCCTAAAAGCATGTAGGAGAGTTTCAAAACATGGAATTGTGAAAACGTAAACAATGAGAGAAACAAATATTATTTATCTATGCATGTAATCACGTGGTTTGAAAAACTAAACTTAATTAACATAGAAAATGTGCTGACGATAACTTTAAAGGATATCAAAATGAAACAATATCTACGTAATACAGAACCTGAAATGATTAAAATGCTTAATTTAACAATAACAGATAGTAGGAAAGCTTGCAGCTTAGTCTAGAATTGTGTGATAAAAACGTGTACTTTAGAATGGAAACGTAAATATTTTGTTTTGAAAATGATAAACATGCAAATAATTTTTGGTAGTGCCTAATATTGACAAGTAACTTCTAATAGAATAATAATGATTGAATTAACTAAGAAAAATTGAAATACTTATTTTAATGTGTGTTTTATATTAATCATAACATGGTAATGATTCAGCGAATCTTCATGAAGGCCTCGGATGCTTTTCTTTCCTTGTTCGAAAGACAGAATCTAGCTGAAGTAGTCACTTTAGACGCTGTGAGAACTTTTCGTGAAGTTTCCTTTTGTGCTCTAGCACAAAAAACTCTCTTTTGATTCAGCAACACTTTTGACAGAAATGTATCGAAAAAATTGCAAACCCAGAGAGAGCTTCAGGGGACAGACAGTGAACAAAGTGAATCTTCTTACTTCCGAGGAAAGGATGGAAATATAAAATAACTGAATTTGATGATTTTGCAAATGGATTACTTAATGCTTCCCGATTTGTTAGTGAGGTATTGATCACACCATAAACAGCCCACTGTGGATGACCGATGGAAATCATATGGGATGACAAGAACTGATACTTTGTGGGTGTAAACTTAACCCTTTGGAAGTATAATTGCCCCATGGAGGAGGAGTCAGGGCTGGCTGTCATTATCTATTTTCCTGACTGGCAATGTGTCGGACTGAACTCTGATTTCCGTTTAATGCCAAACCCATTTGAACTGAACTTTCCTGAACTGACTCAACCATGCACTTACCGGTTGGTAAAGTGTGCAGGTGGTAACCTTTCGGCTGAAGGGTTTACAGACTCTTTCTTGTGGCACGTTGAACTTCGACTCTGCATTATTTGGTTTTTATGATCTAAACGCTGAATCTCTATTTTTTCCCATGTTTCTCTCTCATTTCCTTCCTAGAAAACCAGCATATGTTTTCTATATTTGCATCTCTATGACATTGTGTGGCTAATTTACTATTATTAAATCTTATTATGAAATGCCTTTTTATGTTTCCTGACCATTTAAATTGAGGCTTTAGATAAATGATTTACATGAGCAAACTTTATCGTATTTCAGTCATTCTTGGAGTGAACTACATGGTTTTATGAACTATAATTGTTGGAGGCAAATGTGAATATGTTGGAAATTAGCATGTTTTTGACATTTCTTATCCAGGTCCTCATAAGGAATTGCCTCACATTCTCTGAGTGTCCAAGTCCCTTTTAGCTCACATAAAAGATCCTTTGGAGCACTAGTGATTGAAGTAGATTATGTTATGGGCCCAGTGAGTGATAATGATCTAATTGAAGAAATTGTGGTGAGTAAAAAATATTTCCGAGTCTCCCCGCTGCATCAGGGGATAGGGGTAACATTATGGACTTAGACCAGTTTATATTAATACCAGACAAGCCTCCATTCTGGTGAACTCATGGATTAATGGATTCCAAATTGTCTTGCAGGTCTCCAACATATAATGTCACGTCATCCGCGTACATGGAAACCAAGACTCCTCGATGTGTGAAACCTAATCCACGATGTGAGTGATGCTGCTGCAGCATTGCTGCAAGGGGCTCCATGGTGATGGCAAACAGTAAAGGTGGCAGGGGGTGCCACGAGCCACTGGAAAAGAAGGTGTTATTATGCCATTGACACGCAGTCGAGTGACAGGATCGGCATATAGGAGACCAATCAAGCAAATGCATTTGGGGCTCAGGCCAAGGCGAGGCAGCAAGGTGAATAGATAGGGCCATTCCAGAGAATCAAAAGCCTTTGTGGCATCTACAAAGGCCGCAGCAGCCTTCTGATCAGGATTAATAGTTTGAATGATCCTTAAAAACGAGTGCAGGCTATGAGCTGCCGCACGTCACAACACAATGCCCGCCTGATCAGGACAAACAATGAGCGGTAGAAGAGGCAGTAGTCTGGAGGCAATCAGCTTGGCAAGAATCTTATTATCTAATTTGATCATTGATAGGCGGCGATACGATTCACATTTCTGAGGGTCTTGATCCGGTTTGGGTATGGTTACAATCAAGGCCTCCCGGAGGGAAGGCGGCAGAGAGCCAGTCTGGAGGGATTCCTTGTACATCTCAAGAAAATGGGGCACGAGAATCTGGGCATACTCTTTATATAAGGCTGCAGTTAGGCCGTCTAGCCCAGGGGCTTTGTCAACTGGCAGGGCATTGATAACCTCTATGATCTCTTCCTTGGTGAAGGGTTCATTGAGGTATTGCCGGTGCCCACAATCCAACCAGAGGAGTTGCATCGTGTCTAGACAGTCAATGAGGTCAGGGGAGGGCTGAGTTTGTTGGGACGCATAGAGCAAGGAGTAGAATGCAGTCATTTCCCTCTGCACTGCCACCGTGCCAACGTGGCATTCGTTCAGGTCATATTGTATTTTGGTGATGTAGTCGCAGACCCAGGTCCTGTGCAGCAGATTAGGTAGGGTTTTGCCCACCCTGTCCCTCTCTCCAAATCTGCGGGTGTGCACCTTCCTCCCCAAATAGTGCATTTCTCTCAGCGCCATATCCTAGTAGGATGCCAACTTGTTTCTAATGGTCGCCAACACATCTTATGAGCAATGCTGGAAATAAAGTGTCTCAAGTGCATGGATTTCGGCCTCAAGGCAGCTCAAGTCCGACAGCAGCATCAGCAGCATCAGCAGCACTCCCGCCTGTTTTGATATGCAGACCCCTCATATTACGACCTTTAAAGCCTTCCACAGCATGGCTGCAGAAGAGATGGAATGCTGATTGAGCTCAAAATTGTCTATGATAGCCTGCCTTACCTCTTCATAAATACCTGGTCTCGTAATGCCCCAGACAAAAGCCGCCATGTGAATGTCCGCTCAATGCAACCAGGTGGGTGCATTTCCAGCAAGACTGGCACATGACCAAATAGCGTTCTGGCCAAGTGCTCCACCCTCGGGATCCAGGAATCTATATTGTGTGAAGCTAGCCAGAAATCCATGTGCGACCTGGTAGAGTGGGTGGATGTAATGCAAGAGCCCTCAGCACTACACCCATTCCTAGTACTCTAGAGGTCTGAAAGGTGATTGTCCTCAATTAGGCAGTGCAGTTGTACAGCTGCATTTGGGTGTGTACAGCCTGTATCGCTGGAGCGACCACCACTGGGTCAAGGACCACATTGAAATCCCCGCCCCAGAAGATCGCTCCCGGTCCGAGAGTTTCAGCAAGTTTCCAGACCTCAGAGAAGAAACAAGGGGTGTCAACATTAGGGCCATAAATCATGAGCTGCTTCAGTAGGATACCCTTCAGAGTGCCAGCAAATAAGACATAACGGCCTGCAGAGGACCTGACGGGGGTGCCAAGGGAGCACCCTGCGGAATACAATATCCACTCCCCTTGCGTAACTCGAGTAGTAGGCTACGTGCTGTTCCCCAATCCGCCACGCTCATAAGCGAGCCCTAGTGTGGTCATTAAGGTGGAGCTCCTGCAGGAAGCCTATATCTATCTGATGGCATTGTAGGTAGGCCAGCACCATTCACGCTTTGCGTATGTCATTAAGACCGTGGACATTCCAGGTTAAGCATTTAAGTGGGTGCATTAGAGTAGGATAGGAATAACAGTCACACCTGGCATGTACTGGGCATGCAGTCAGCTTGGGAGTTCATGAAGCGATGCTGAGTAGGCAAGGAAAGAAGGAAAGGGACTACATCGCAACATCTAACAGCTGTAATCAACAGCATTACGCCAACAATCCACCCCCTCCCACTTTGATCCCCGATTTAGGCCAGATACATCCAACCCTCCCATCTAGCAAACCCAATTAGTTAAACATAAGAGCAAAGAAATCCTACCTACTACCCACCACCCACTCCAACCCCCAAACTTGGTTGAATGCAGTGATTCCACCCGCCACCCATAAACCCTTCCCAAAAACATTTGAATAGCATGAGAATCATCCCTGAGGGCGGTAGTCATCCAGGCGAACTTCCCAGTCTAGAATTGACTGGTTGGCCGATGGAGCCCGAAGCTCCCAGCATGTATTCAGAGGGTCCCAAGTTAGTTCAGCTACAATAATGACAGTGGCAGTCACAGGTTTATGCAAAGTCACATGCCGTGCAGCGTGGCCGTCTGTTAGTGCCGGTCCAGCCCCCTCCGGGTGGGGGGGATCATAGTCCTGCCAGCGGCGCACTCACGCTTCGCCAGCCATATAGAGTTAATCGTTATCGCTGAGATGCGCGTCTTCCTGGCTCTGCATTGATCTCCGAGGCGATGTTCTCCCAATGGTGATGTGCTTGGTGAATTTGAGGGCAGACCTGGCATCTGTGAAGTAGTGAGGTTTCACCTGGTGTGGCATGCGCAATTTGGCGAGGTGCAGGAGCGCATACTGAATCACAGCCTTTTGTAGGAGCTTCTTGGCTGGTAGGAACTCTCACCAGGCAGCTTACACTGTAAGTGTAAAGTCAGGGTAGAATGAGAGTGCATTTCCCTCGTATTGTACCTATTGGCGCTCCCTGGCCACGCGCAGCACAGTGTCCTGATCCCTGTAGTTGAGGAGTCTGGTGACTATTGGCAGGAGCCAGGGCCCCCGAGGGGGGGACACGGACCCAGGGAATGGTGGGCATGCTGCACAGTGAAGACCGGAGATAGGGCCTCGCCAAAGAATGCGTGGAGCATGGACTCGACATAATCTTCCATTTTTTCAATGGTGATAGACTCTGGTATCCCTGTGATGCAAAGGTTGTTGTGTCGTGAGCGCACTTTGAGTTCTTCAATCTTCGCTTTAATTAGGTTGAGGACTTTGCCCATTCATAGGAGATGTTCACTAGAGGTGGCGTGAGCGTCATCCACATCTGACACTCGAGCTTCAAGGTGATCAAACCGGTCTTCATGTTTATCGACCCGCTCCTTGTCAGGAGGACAAGTTTTACATCAATGATTCGGAAACCAAAGCCACCCTAGCAGTTTTTTCAGGGAAGCCCTTGTATGGTGTGCAGTCAATGAGCACAGTGAGCAAGCCTGATGACTACAAGGGAGGTTTGGGGGTAGGTTCTCCCCCAAGCAAATTTTGGAAAAAATGACAAAAATGGTGCATTCTACAACACATTTTTCATTACACATTCAATTGTATTAACTTTTAAAGCATAGTAAATGATGACCTTACAGTGCACCAGAATGCCCAACCACTTAAACAATTATAATTAGGCTTTTTTTCCTGTGTGAGGGTTATAGGTCCAATTAGGAAGTCTGCATATAAAATGTGAAAGTTAATTTAAGACTCACCTTTCGATGAGGCACATATCTTTGTGCAAAAAAAGACACTGTGGGCATGTTGAAAAGCAATTTCTCCATTGATATATTAGCAAAGAAACAGAGTTTGTTAATAATGTCATTGTCCAATCACACCAAAATTTGTTTTGCTGTGATTTACAATTCTTATATTCCTGAATTACAAAATCGATAGGTGATTAACACAAGAACACCTGAAAAGGCAATTTAGCCTCTGAGGCCTGATCACGAAGACAAGGTCACCTTGCAACAATTTGCTGGTATGGGGCTTCTTACTGATGGAGGACCAGAGCTGGCTTTATCCTTGACAGAGCAACAACCTTTGTTGTGGTCCTACAACGATTTCCTCACTATCACCCTCCAATAGGGCCCCACATCTGGCCATAGCCCCTCTCTCAAATGTAATTCATTTGTATTATAGTGCTTCTCATACCAGTGTAGGGTGTTGGGGCGGTTTATGCTAGGGCGTTGGTCAGGGCGACTGCCTTTGCACCTTCTGGTTCTCCACCAAATGCCCTGTGGTCAGAGCTGACACAGGTGGATGAAACTGGGGGAGGTTTGCCATCACATTGTAGCACAAACATCACACTGCTTGTATGCCTTGTGTTTGTTGTATATGTCCTAATCTGCATCTCCTTCTCCTCAGGAACACGAGCAGAATCCTCTTCCTAGGGACTACATGTACCAGATTTCTGTGCGCTTGTGAGGCTCAGCGGTAATCTTGGGCGGGGATCTTATATACAGAGGTCCCCCCCCTGGGGGGGGGGCCCCCAGTGCAGATTCATGTTATTCTGGATCCATCGTGTAAGAGGGACCTCTGTAGGTCTTTGCGCCTCCCTCACCATCATAAATAATTATTGCGTCATACAGTGGGCGTGGCCTGAGTCCAAGGTAATGAGCGCTCTGTACTCCACTTGATTTCGTGCAAAACCGAATGCGTTTATGACTTTTGTAGTGGAGAGCAGACTATCTCTCCATGTTTACAGTTAAAGAGTGTACGAGCACTTCTTTTGAGTTGGCTGGCTAGCATTTCTTGTTGTAACGTGGGTATTCACTGTAGAATTGGCAGTGCTAGTGATATATAACTAATGGCCAAAACCAGAAACTTTGTGAAAATAAAAAAACTATTGTTCTTATTTTGAACTCTGTTATCTTTAAGTCTTCATCTGGCGAGTAAAGAGCCAAAGCTCAAAGGCCACATATCATGAGTCCCCAAGCTGAGCTCTCCCAGTGCTGCTTCATTGCTCTTGCTCCTGTCTTTTCCTTGCTTTTTCCCACTTTTTGAGTAACTTCTCCTGGCTTTTACCTCATTTTCACTGCTTTCTGCTTGCTTTCCTCCCATTTGTGAGTGCCTTCTCCTGCTTTTACCTTCGTTTTCATTGATTTCTCATTTTCCCCCATTTTTTGAGTGCCTTCTCCTTGCTTTACTCTCATTTAAAAAAAAAAAAAGGAGTTAGTGACTCCAGCGCCTTGAGACCCTAACGGGTGAATTTCTGTGCTTTATAAATCCTTGATTGCTTGATGAGAAGCCTATCATTAAAAGCCTTGATTGAGGAGAACCCTAATACTCTAATCTAAATACTGAGTCGTGGTGATCCAGCGGGTTACTAGCAACGAGCATTCATACACAAAATACTCACTTGGGCCCATACATTCATACTACGCTAGCAATTTCCGCTGGTGGGTCAGTTGTACTCTTTATCAAATCCCTGCTACCAATTACTTTTCTGATTGAAGAGTAATGACTTACCAATGGACCTTTTGCTAATTGGGAAGTTTAAAATGAGTGACATTCATTACATTTCATAATCCTGAAATAATCACTGAGTCAGGAAGTTTTAAAATATTTATCTAGATAGAGACAGCAGCACAACTAAAGTTGCATTTATATTTACCTAAAGGTGCGAGAAACCAAACCCCTTGGCCAAGGAGTTAGAAAGGTAGGACCCAGGAAGGATGAAGAGCAAAGACCTCCTCCAGGTTCAGGACAGGACCGGTGACCTCTCTATCAACGACGCCTGCGTCGTTCCCCTTTCTGATACTTCACTTCTCCTTGATTCTCTCAGGTAGTCTTCTAAGATTCCGCCGCCCCCACCTCAGAACCTCTCTGGACAGCGGTTCAGTCTGCAATCGATCAGCTTGTATGTCTGGAGCTTATGCGTCCTAATGCCAATGCCTGTTCTCTGAGCTCCTCTGCAGCTAATTAACTAATTCTATATCTATTATACCCTTCTGCGCCCCTGTACCTCCCCTTAATGTTGCAGAATTATGGGCTCACTACTTCTGATTGGACGGGGACAGGGGGTTGATCCTCACACCATGTCAATTTAGTTCAATTTCTTTAAGCCCATTGTCTTTAAAATACCGTCCATCACAATTAATACATTGGCTTTATTTCCCACCCATTTCTCATTGATTCAGCAACAACTTTTTATATACAATTGTATCGAGTGCAAGTACATTTCGGTTGAACTTGTGAACCAGGCTTCGCGACCTTGGAGAGCTTCCAAGTTGACTTCATCGCATTCTCTGGTCAGCCTTTCAGGGCGCATGTGCAGAATCAATGTCTCTCGAGCTGCAGTTCAACCAACCCAGGCCCATTTTACGAACTAATAAAAGTCAAAGAAGAAAATATTAAAATCACAATATAAATGCTTTCACTGTATACCCACTTTGTCTACTCTATTCCCATTTATTTATAAATCTATCCCGCATTAATAGCGTTAGAATACCACAGTTTAATTGCAACATATGAGCAAGCTGCAGCACGTGAAAACATTAAGCAGCCATTTTAATACACACTGCGCAGAAGCAAGGATTTCCCTCCAGGCAAAGAAAGACATCACACCATGTGGTATGGTTGACACATGCACAATAAGTTTCCCGCGCTTTGGCGGACATTTTAGATTAGACAAGCGTTAGTTTAAACACATAAGCAAGCTTCTTTCTACTTGTATTCATGTGTGCATTTGTTATTACAGACATTACAAAGTTTAATAATTTAATACTGTGAGAAGATTGCTTTCGAGCAAGTCTCATTGTGAGTCCTTGCTCCATCAATCCCCTCTCTGATGGCGTTTCTGAGCCATCAAAATACTACCCACAACCAGATGCCAACTTTTAGCATAAAATTGTCTCAGCTTCATTTTTACACTTTCTATTTTTCACGTCTCCTTTTAGTTTCTTGTATAATTCACTTTTCAGATCTTCTAGTTCAATTTCATCAAACTTTCGTTTCTTTCCTTTTCCCGTCACTCTATACATCTCATTCTTTCTACAACATTTGCACCATATTATTATTGAGATTACTATTATTGCTATCCCTGCTAAGGGTACTAATGTTTGACCTATAAGTCCTTTCCCTATATTAGCAAACCAGGTACCAATTGACGTAATACTATTTGTCAATCTTTCCCATACACTATCAACTTCCAGTGGTTTTAGTTCCTTCTCAAGTTTGGTTATATTTTGTATATATGTTCCAATTTCTGTACTTTTATCAGGTATGTAAGTGCAACAGTGTTTCGTCTTCAATAATTTACAGACTCCGCCCTCTTTTGCCAGTATTATATCAAGAGCAAGTCGATTTTGCATAACCATAGATCTAATCGCAACCATTTCCGCATTAATCATCAGAAATCCTCCAGCAGTGTCCGTTGATAAACGATCAACCACTGTAGATAATTTACATATTTTCCTTGAGTTCAGAATTATTCCCACTGAAGGTATCAATGCACCGAATATATCACCTACAATTTCAGAAAAACTAGCTCTTTTACTACGTGTTAATTCACTATTATTTTCATTGCTCCCAGTGTTTCTTTTCACGTGGTATATCTTTGGAAATACTATTCCAAAATAACAACTTCCATACCACCGTGCAGGAAGCCTAAAGTAAGCCTTATTCCCACACACATAATAGATTCCAGGAAAAACTGAATCCGTTCCTCCTTTTAGTCCCCAACCTCCAAGAATTAAGAAATTATGTTCACATTCACTGGTACCGATGAAAATATTGTTATACTCAGTTTTTAACCTATGTAGACAAATTTTCCCTGTCTTTACAAAATCTAGAGCCATAGCAGCTTGAGCCTTGCCAGGTGTGTAACTACCCTCTTTCTCAGCCCAAGGTGGCAGATGAGCCTTATGCTCAGAAGCTTTCTTTTGGAAATCTTGTCTTCTATTCTCCACTAAATTCAAAAATATCTTTTCTTCTTCATGTAATGAACATGTTAGATTGCTTCTATGTGCATGTCTTATGTCTATTGATTTCATTGTTAAGAAAAATTCTCCCATAAACTGTGCATCTTGACTACTCAGCACTGGATTCATATTCTTTCGAATCGGAACCTCAGAAAATATCACATCTATATTTGAATAATAATACTGAAGTCTCCCTGTTCTATAAAATAGACTAGCCAATACACTACATGATATGCCATAAGTTAATGGTAAATGATGATATGTTAACCCTTCTGCTACGGATTCAGGTAATTTCATATAGACATAACAATTACTAACTTCCATGGTATCTACATATTGAAACAATAATTTTGTGAAAACATTCAAACTAGTGTCGTTATCTGTTACTTCATGATGAAATTCTGGTTCATCTTCTGACTTTAGTTCTACTCTATTACCTTTCAAGTTATCTGTCCTTGCCTTCGTTTCGTTGTTAATCTCTTTATCCATTATCAGAAGGTAAGGAATTGCTATGATCACAACTAACCATACTATAAGCACCACTACCAGACTACATATGCATATAGCAAAGCATCTTTTACAACATTTCTGTTTTGGTCTCCCAGAAACTCTATCGTCAGGCATTTTTGACAAGGAAGATTTCTCTTCTTATCGTTATTTCAAGTCTCTTTACGTTATCAAGGTGGTTTTATTTCTTTCTCATAAGTCAATTCTGCACTTGTTCCTTCGTCACCACTTTCACTTGACTCTGAGCTCTCGTAGTCTTCAAGGATGATATAAGTCCAATCGGGACCTTTAAATTTGTTGTTCACAAGTTTCAGTCTTTTGCTTTTTTGTTTTTCGATTCCACTTGTTTGTCCCGTTAGGCTTGTCACTTCATTTAGTTGTTCTGGATCTTCACTTCTAGTTGTTATGTGGTATTTTACTCTTTTAATGACACTAGGCCAACGATCACCTTTTCTGACCTTCTTTGTTTGCACTGTCTTTTCACTTCTTATTTCTTCTTCAGAAATTCTTTTATTTTCAAGTTGTGGCACAATTTGGTTTTCTTCAATTTCAGTTTCTTCTACTTGTTCTTTTTCAGGTCTTATTGCTTTCTCTTCAGCTGCTCCACTGTGAGGTTCCAGTAACTGACCTGGTTCAGGATTTACATCTTCATGCTTGTGATTCTCGTGATCTTCTTCTTGAGTGTATTTTCCTAGACCTAACTGATTCTGATCAGGGCTTATTGCACTTTGTACTTCTGCAGCCTGACCGCGTTCTTCTAGACCTGTCTGTCCCTGCTCAAAATTTGTTGGTTCGTTGTTGATTTGAGCCCAATTTCCTCTCCCTATCTGATCCTGCTCAGGTTCTATTATTGTTTCATTTTCCTCCTCCTGAGCTGCTTCTTCTTCGCCTATCTGATCTTCTTCAATTTCTTCTAAATTTGCTTGGCTTCTGGTTCTGTTGTAATCTTCAGGTATTTCAACCACTGGTATCCAGTCCTGACTTGTGCTCGGTTGTTCTTCTTCAGCTTCCCTGGAATCTCGCACCTGAGATTCTTCAGCTGGGCAACCTTCAGCTTCCTCAGTTATCGATGCTGTCTGAGGATTTTCTTCTTCAGGGTCTGGTACTCTTTTGGTGTGGCTTACATGAATCCAATTAGGCAATCCTGCACATTTTACTGCTGAGTTCGTAATTAGTATGACCTGACAAGGTTCGCCCCACCTGGGTGATAGATACGTTTCTCTGGTGTGATGCTTCACAACCACCCAGTCTCCGGGATTCAGATCATGCTCTTGTTCAGGCTGCCTGGAAACTGCATCTTCCCCAACCTGGTGAGAGACAGAACGCACTAGGTCAGCCAATCCTTTGCAATAATCCAGAACCATATCATCAGTTATATTCAGCAGTTTATTTGTAGGAACATGTGCTTGTCTCATTGCTCTTCCCATGATTATTTCGTGCGGACTCAATCCGGTATTTCTATCAGGAATGCCTCTGAGTCCCATTAGAATAATTGGCAATGCATCCGGCCAATCTAACGATGTTGATGCACACATTTTTGCCAGTCTTGATTTTATTGTGCCATTCATTTGTTCAACAACTCCAGAAGCCTCTGGACGATATGCACAGTGCAATTTTTGCTCAATTTGGAATGCTTCACAGATTATTCTAATCACATCATTGTTGAAGTGTCCTCCTCTATCTGATTCCAAAGTTACTGGGAAACCAAATCTAGGAATGAGTTCTCGTAGCAACAACTTTGCGACTGTAATACTGTCATTCCTTCTGGTAGGGTAAGCCTCCACCCACTTTGAAAACAGACACACTATGACAAGTACGTATTTCAGTCCTCTACATGGTGGTAACTGAATAAAATCAAGCTGCAATCTCACAAATGGACCTTCTGCCTTTCCGATTTTCCCAAAACCAATTATTGTTTTTCTTCCTGGATTATGCATTTGGCAAGTTAGACATCTCTGGCAAAGACTCTCTGCTGCAGCCCTAAACCTTGGATTGTACCAATTTTGTCTAAAGAGCCTAATCATTGCGTCTCTCCCTATATGTGTGTCTCCATGATACATTCTGGCCATTTGTGAAATCAGACAGTCGGGCATGACTGGTCTGCCATCAGCATAAATCCATACATCGTCGTCTGCCCTTTGACAACATCCCATTTTAATCCATGCATTTCTTTCATTCTCATCAGCATCATCTTGCAGTCGTTTCACATCATTCCATGTTTCAGGAGGTGCATACAGCATAAGTTGGCAGCTGATTCCCATTCTTTCAACCCTTTTATTGACTGACAACCTGTTTTTAGCAGTGTTGAGCCACCAAATCTGCATATCTGTTACCGACTACCACCCAGTCATCTCCTGACTGGTGTGCGGCACATTTCACCACAGCCAATTCTTTTGGTGATTGTATTGCTTCCAGCAGTTCCTTTACAAACTGTCCATTTTTAATAGGGGATCCTGAAGAAGTCATGAAATCCCTCTGCAGCCATAATTGGCCAAAATCATGCACAACCCCGTAACCATATTGACTAACTGTAAATATAGTTACTTTCTGATTCTTCCCAATTTTGCAGGCTTTTATTAAAGAAATTAATTCAGCTACTTGTGCAGATTTTACTCCTGGTAAATAGGATGCTTCGACTTTTCCAGTTAATTCACATACTGCATATGCTGCACTTAGTTTACCATCTTCATGCCTTTGGCATGAACCGTCCACAAACAGCTCCCTGTCTGGCACTCTGAGGGGTAGTTCCTGTATGTCAGGACGTGGTTTTGTGCACAACTCTGTGACTTGTAAACAATCATGTTCCTCTTCATCGTCTTTAACTTCTTCATGATACGGGTCTGGTAATAATGTAGCAGGGTTTACAATTGTGCACCTGACAATAGTTACATTTTCAGCACCTAAAATTATTCTTTCATATTTAGTCAGCCGACTAGGCGTAAGATGCTGAGTTCTGGTTCTTGTCAGCAGAATCACAACTGAGTGAGGAACAAACACCTTTACAGGATGTCCCATTACAATTGATTCACTTTGCTCAATGCTCAAACAGGTAGCAGCTACTGCTTTTAAGCAACCTGGCAACGCTGCTGCCACTGGGTCCAATGTAGCAGAAAAGTATGCTATAGGACGTCTGTCCAAACCATGTCTCTGAGTTAGGACTGAAAGTGCACAATTTTCTCTCTCATGACAGAATAATGTGAATCCTCTTGTATAATCAGGCATGCCTAGGGCAGGTGCTTCACACAAAGCACTTCTCAATTTTACAAAAGCTCCTACGCTCTCATCATCCCATTCAACTGGGTCCTTTGCCTTCTTTTTTGTCATTTGAATTAAAGGCTTTGCTAGCAGAGAAAACCCTAGTATCCACTGCCGACAATATCCCACTATTCCAAGGAACATTCTCACTTCTCTTTGAGTTACAGGCATTTGCATTCTTTTGATTAATTTTACTCTTTCAGAGGTTATCCTTCTTTTTCCCCTCTCAATTTGGTGTCCTAGATACTTAACTGCTGTTGTACAAAACTGCAATTTTTCAGGTGAAACTTTATGCCCTTTTTCTGCCAAGTGATTTAATAGTGCAATGGAGTCGACAACACAGTCCTCTCTAGTGTTAGATGCCACTAGCAGATCATCTATATACTGCACTAAGACTGAACTTCCTGGCATCACTAGTTTCTCTAAGCACTTTTTCAATATTTGATTAAAGATGGAAGGACTCTCTGTGTACCCTTGAGGAACACGATTCCATACATAGACTTTGTTCTCAAATTTAAATGAAAAAAGATACTGGCTATCTGGATGTAATGGTATGGAAAAGAATGCTTGGCATAAGTCAATCACAGTAAACCATCCTGCACTCCAGGGAATCTGGTATAAGATTACTGCAGGATTCGGCACTATAGGACAACAAGGTTCCACAATCTTATTTATTTTGCGCAGATCCTGAACAATCCTATACTTTCCACTAGGTTTCTTCAAACCCATTATTGGTGAATTACAAGGGCTACTCATTACTTCTTTTAATATGCCTTGTTTTGCCATTCTGTTAATTTCTTCAATAACTCCTGCTTTTACTTCTGCACTCATTTTGTACTGTCTGGTATTTGGGAAAATTGCACCTTCCTTTACAGTGATTTTAACTGGGTCTATTTTGGCCATAAGTCCTACTTCTTTTCCCGTAAAATCCCATACCATGGAATTTACTGCAGTTTTTAATTCTTCTGGCAATTCTTCTTTTGTTATCAAAGAGAACATCTCATCTACTTCTGTACCTTGCTTTGCAATCATAATTTTATATACATGGTCTTCATCCGGGGTCTGAATTGCAACACCATCCGGTGTGCAGAAAATTGTGCAGTTCATTTTGCACAACAAATCTCGGCCCAATAAATTTACTGGACTGGAATCACACACGACAAACTGATGCATTTCTCTAAAATTTCCAATTTTTACTTCCATTGGTTCGGTAAGAGGTGTTCTAATCTTTCGATTAGCTACACCCACAACTTGGATAGCTTCTCCAGAGAGAGGAAGGTCTGGGATGTCTGCTGTTCTCACAGTAGATCTGGTAGCACCAGTGTCCAAAAGGAAAGTAATATCATTACCTCTTACCTTCCCTTCAACATATGGACCTGACTGGTCTACCGGCAAGGATGCGTCAAGTACGTACTCCTTCTCCCCCTCTCCTAGGCACCGTCATTGTCTATATGGACAAAAGTCGTCCTGTAAAAGAAATTGTGAAGTTACATACTCATTCTTACCACTTCCTCCTTGATATCCGACGTCTGTACCGTGCTTTGCTCTGCTTACATTACCCTGTATAGGTGCAGGTGGCCACTGACTCTGAGGATTTATACCCTGCTGTGAGTCCTTCTGCGTCTGTGGATTTAAATTTTGATTTGGGCCATTATTATTTCGAATCTTTTTACATTCATCCTTCCAATGCCCCAATTTTCCGCATCCATGACAAGGAAATTTGTTTTTAGCCTCTTCTCTACTCATTCGTCCTCTCATTTTACCACCATTCCCAGTGTCACCATTCATTCCAGAATCTTTTCCCTGATTATCATTTGGATTATCCAAATTAATTCCTTGTCGCTCAGCCATTTTCACCTGAGCCCACATCACTTTTTCTTGTAGTTTCTTGTGCCTATCCTCAATGTCGTCTCCACAATATTTTGCATATTTCAAAATTTCATCTATGGGTTTCCCTTGCCAGCACAACATGTGCTGCTTAATCATCTGACAAATCTCTGGTTTTAAACCATAAACAAATCGGTAAACAAACTGACTCATGTTTTTGTCTCCAATGTCCTCGAATCCACTATACTGTTTGAATACCTGCAATAAACGTTCATAATAGGCATGTACCGATTCACTTGCTTCTTGGGTAGTTCTGTCTATTTTCACCCAATCCGTTTCTTTCGGTGGTATTTTCCCTTTCAAGTAAGTTATTACCTGCTGATACTTTTTCATTACATCACTTGATTGAGCACCTGTCTTTGGATCTCTAGGATACTCTTCACTCGGCCAATCAACTGTGATTTTACAATCTGTCCATAAATCGGCAGTTACCACTATGTCGAACAAACCATCCAAGTCCTTCAACAATACCTTTGACACTTTCACAAACCTCTCAACTTGCTTGTACCATTCAAGTGGCTTTTCCCTCAACTTTGGAAAATCATTCGTAAATGACAAAATATCCTGATTACTCCATGGGACATGAACATAACCTCCTCCAGGAACTTCTCGCATCGGATACATTTGATCTGCTTTCCCTGTTTCCTTCATTAAGTATTCAGAAGTGGTTCTACTGTGCCTCTTCCTTTTTCCTTGTCCATCTAACTTTCCATTTATCTAAGTCTCCCCATTTCTGTAAAACTGTCATTAATTCTTTTACTTGTAATTTTCGACCTGAGGCATTCATGTTTTCTAGATCTTTGTCAGAAAAGTCTGCTCTATATGGTTTTTGTAATACCTTTGACTTTCCTATTTCAATCCCCATCTGTAAGGCCAAATCTGATAATTTCTCATGAAATATTTTTACATTTCTAGTGATACTTCTGCATACGAACAATAGTTCTTCTTCGTCGTAAGTATTTAGCCGATCTACCCCTACATTTCCTGCTATCATTTCTTCTAACTCGACTTTTAATTTGTAGATGTCCATGATCTTTGGGGGTGAACTTTGTCTGTCTGATCCTTGTGCCCACCTTTCTAAGTCTTCTGGCGTAACTACTGTGGCACTTTTGGTTCCCGATGAGGTTACTATGTTTACATCTTTGGAGCAACCAGGTGTTACTCTTCTAGGAGTGGTATTTACAGATCCTCGAATAGGTAAATCCATTAAGGATATCATGCTTTCACAATCCTGATTTGATCATCAATTATTACAGGTTCAGGTTTAAGAATTTCTACCGGTGTGGGCCTTGCTAATGGGTTTGGATAATTTACCTTGTCCCCATATAAGGGAACCACGGGACCAATTGTTACAGGTATGGTCAGGGAATCAGGATGTGCATTCAACTGTGTTATTTTCTGTATCAATTCTGCTCTGTTTCTGTCTATAGCTCCCCTTTCCTTATCCTGAAGTACCCTATTAACTGGGGGATTATGCAATACTTACGGTACCAATGGTGTCTTTAACAGTGGTGCACTTGGGGTGCATCCACTTGTCCCTTCCTGATATGGTGGCGGGTTCTTTAATATTTCTTCCATAAATTCGTCTTCGGAATCTCCAAATCCTGTCAAATGTTTTGTCTTCTCTGTGCATTTGCTCCCTAACGATTCTTCTGCCATTAATATTGGATACAAACCTTCTGTAAGCATCGCTCTTCTCCACTGTTTCATTTGACCGTCTCTTGACTCATTTTGGTATCTAGGAAAAAATCCCCGATAACCCCTACTACTCCGGGATCTGTCACGTTCGAATGCCTCAGTTTCCCACTCTTCTAAGGCTTCGTATTGAGTTAATCTTGGTCTGGGTTCTAAGTCATTCATCCTCAATCTCAAATTTTGAAGAATTCTCCCATTGAAAGTGCCATTTTCTGGGAACGCTAATATTCCATCATTTTTGGTATATTCTATCCAATTCTCTAACCATACGCAAGTATGATAACCTCTCTCCATCATCATGAATGAAGCGGGCGTTTTAGCTGGTGGAATGATAATTCCTTCTCTAGTTTTTATGGGTTTATCCTTTTTAAAATAATTCTTAATCTTTTGTAAAAATGACATTTTTCTCTTCTCTCCGTACATTTTGGGTAAATCTCGGTGTATAAAATTATTTTCTGCGAAACCTAGGAATCTCCTATCCGGACGAGTTCCTATTAAAGTCGGATCACATTTCAACATATAATTTTCACTATCCACTAGGATTTTGACTACTATGCTAACAAACCAATTAAAATCCAGCTAACAATTATCTCTGAACCAATTCTAGCGTGGCTTTTCAGTGACGTCTTTTCTGACGACCCCTCCTTTACAATCTGCGCTTCTCTGTCCCTCGCTGTTTCGACCAATCCCAGCGCGACACCTGTGACGTCAATACTACTCCTGACTACTGACCCCTCCTTTACAAGAGTCGTTCTACGCCCGCTGTTTCAACCAATCCCAGTGCAGCGTTTTGTGACGTCAGCTTCCTCTCCGGCAGCTGACCCTCCCTTTACAAAATCGTACGCAAAACTTTTATTTTTCCACAATTCTTATAAAAATTCAGTAACAACATAAAACATTCGCTATCGTGTCAGTTTCGCTAATTTGAAAAGTTAGTCTCTCTCACACTTAGTAAAACCTTTCCGTTTACTAAACATACACTACGAGTAAAAACCCTTCCGTTTACTCTTCACGTAAGCTTCAGAAATACCTGCTACTTTTTCAATGTTACCCTTTCTACGTGATATAACATCAAATTTTTACCAGCATATTCCTTTTGCTAGTACTCACACTCATAGAGTCCCTAACAAGTACTGATAGCCCTGCTTAACTTTTCAGTACTATTTCTGCCTGACAGATAACCTCACTGCAGTATGGTTTCCACTTACCATCCGCTATTCAATTTTCCCTGGGGAATTCTGGACAACATAAAACAACTTATGAACAAACGGATGTTAGTTTAAAAAAATAAAATTCTCATTACCCAATTAACAATACAACCATCCTCTGATAACCAGAAAACTGATCCAGCGGGTTACTAGCAACGAGCATTCATACACAAAATACTCACTTGGGCCCATACATTCATACTACGCTAGCAATTTCCGCTGGTGGGTCAGTTGTACTCTTTATCAAATCCCTGCTACCAATTACTTTTCTGATTGAAGAGTAATGACTTACCAATGGACCTTTTGCTAATTGGGAAGTTTAAAATGAGTGACATTCATTACAATTCATAATCCTGAAATAATCACTGAGTCAGGAAGTTTTAAAATATTTATCTAAAGATTTGCATAGTAAAATACAGAACCACATGATACTTAATCGTATATCAAGGATGAAGCATAATAATCAATTTCCGATCAATGATGGTCCCTCAGAAAGGAGAAGATAGAGACAGCAGCACAACTAAAGTTGCATTTATATTTACCTAAAGGTGCGAGAAACCAAACCCCTTGGCCAAGGAGTTGGAAAGGTAGGACCCAGGAAGGATGAAGAGCAAAGACCTCCTCCAGGTTCAGGACAGGACCGGTGACCTCTCTATCAACGACGCCTGCGTCGGTCCCCTTTCTGATACTTCGCTTCTCCTTGATTCTCTCAGGTAGTCTTCTAAGATTCCGCCGCCCCCACCTCAGGCGCTCTCTGGACAGCGGTTCAGTCTGCAATCGATCAGCTTGTATGTCTGGAGCTTATTCGTCCTAATGCCAATGCCTGTTCTCTGAGCTCCTCTGCAGCTAATTAACTAATTCTATATCTATTATACCCTTCTGCGCCCCTGTACCTCCCCTTAATGTTGCAGAATTATGGGCTCACTACTTCTAATTGGACGGGGACAGGGGGTTGATCCTCACACCATGTCAATTTAGTTCAATTTCTTTAAGCCCATTGTCTTTAAAATACCAGCCATCACAATTAATACATTGGCTTTATTTCCCACCCGTTTCTCATTGATTCAGCAACAACTTTTTATATACAATTGTATCGAGTGCAGGTACATTTCGGGTGAACTTGTGAACCAGGCTTCGCGACCTTGGAGAGCTTCCAAGTTGACTTCATCGCATTCTCTGGTCAGCCTTTCAGGGCGCATGTGCAGAATCAATGTCTCTCGAGCTGCAGTTCAACCAACCCAGGCCCATTTTACGAACTAATAAAAGTCAAAGAAGAAAATATTAAAATCACAATATAAATGCTTTCACTGTATACCCACTTTGTCTACTCTATTCCCATTTATTTATAAATCTATCCCGCATTAATAGCGTTAGAATACCACAGTTTAATTGCAACATATGAGCAAGCTGCAGTACGTGAAAACATTAAGCAGCCATTTTAATACACACTGCGCAGAAGCAAGGATTTCCCTCCAGGCAAAGAAAGACGTCACACCATGTGGTATGGTTGACACATGCGCAATAAGTTTCCCGCGCTTTGGCGGACATTTTAGATTAGACAAGCGTTATTTGTTAGTTTAAACACATAAGCAAGCTTCTTTCTACTTGTATTCATGTGTGCATTTGTTATTACAGACATTACAAAGTTTAATAATTTAATACTGTGAGAAGATTGCTTTCGAGCAAGTCTCATTGTGAGTCCTTGCTCCATCAATCCCCTCTCTGATGGCGTTTCTGAGCCATCAAAATACTACCCACAACCAGATGCCAACTTTTAGCATAAAATTGTCTCAGCTTCATTTTTACACTTTCTATTTTTCACGTCTCCTTTTAGTTTCTTGTATAATTCACTTTTCAGATCTTCTAGTTCAATTTCATCAAACTTTCGTTTCTTTCCTTTTCCCGTCACTCTATACATCTCATTCTTTCTACAACATTTGCACCATATTATTATTGAGATTACTATTATTGCTATCCCTGCTAAGGGTACTAATGTTTGACCTATAAGTCCTTTCCCTATATTAGCAAACCAGGTACCAATTGACGTAATACTATTTGTCAATCTTTCCCATACACTATCAACTTCCAGTGGTTTTAGTTCCTTCTCAAGTTTGGTTATATTTTGTATATATGTTCCAATTTCTGCACTTTTATCAGGTATGTAAGTGCAACAGTGTTTCATCTTCAATAATTTACAGACTCCGCCCTCTTTTGCCAGTATTATATCAAGAGCAAGTCGATTTTGCATAACCATAGATCTAATCGCAACCATTTCCGCATTAATCATCAGAAATCCTCCAGCAGTGTCCGTTGATAAACGATCAACCACTGTAGATAATTTACATATTTTCCTTGAGTTCAGAATTATTCCCACTGAAGGTATCAATGCACCGAATATATCACCTACAATTTCAGAAAAACTAGCTCTTTTACTACGTGTTAATTCACTATTATTTTCATTGCTCCCATTGTTTCTTTTCACGTGGTATATCTTTGGAAATACTATTCCAAAATAACAACTTCCATACCACCGTGCAGGAAGCCTAAAGTAAGCCTTATTCCCACACACATAATAGATTCCAGGAAAAACTGAATCCGTTCCAACTTTTAGTCCCCAACCTCCAAGAATTAAGAAATTATGTTCACATTCACTGGTACCGATGAAAATATTGTTATACTCAGTTTTTAACCTATGTAGACAAATTTTCCCTGTCTTTACAAAATCTAGAGCCATAGCAGCTTGAGCCTTGCCAGGTGTGTAACTACCCTCTTTCTCAGCCCAAGGTGGCAGATGAGCCTTATGCTCAGAAGCTTTCTTTTGGAAATCTTGTCTTCTATTCTCCACTAAATTCAAAAATATCTTTTCTTCTTCATGTAATGAACATGTTAGATTGCTTCTATGTGCATGTGTTATGTCTATTGATTTCATTGTTAAGAAAAATTCTCCCATAAACTGTGCATATTGACTACTCAGCACTGGATTCATATTCTTTCGAATCGGAACCTCAGAAAATATCACATCTATATTTGAATAATAATACTGAAGTCTCCCTGTTCTATAAAATAGACTAGCCAATACACTACATGATATGCCATAAGTTAATGGTAAATGATGATATGTTAACCCTTCTGCTACGGATTCAGGTAATTTCATATAGACATAACAATTACTAACTTCCATGGTATCTACATATTGAAACAATAATTTTGTGAAAACATTCAAACTAGTGTCGTTATCTGTTACTTCATGATGAAATTCTGGTTCATCTTCTGCCTTTAGTTCTACTCTATTACCTTTCAAGTTATCTGTCCTTGCCTTCGTTTCGTTGTTAATCTTTTTATCCATTATCAGAAGGTAAGGAATTGCTATGATCACAACTAACCATACTATAAGCACCACTACCAGACTACATATGCATATAGCAAAGCATCTTTTACAACATTTCTGTTTTGGTCTCCCAGAAACTCTATCGTCAGGCATTTTTGACAAGGAAGATTTCTCTTCTTATCGTTATTTCAAGTCTCTTTACGTTATCAAGGTGGTTTTATTTCTTTCTCATAAGTCAATTCTGCACTTGTTCCTTCGTCACCACTTTCACTTGACTCTGAGCTCTCGTAGTCTTCAAGGATGATATAAGTCCAATCGGGACCTTTAAATTTGTTGTTCACAAGTTTCAGTCTTTTGCTTTTTTGTTTTTCGATTCCACTTGTTTGTCCCGTTAGGCTTGTCACTTCATTTAGTTGTTCTGGATCTTCACTTCTAGTTGTTATGTGGTATTTTACTCTTTTAATGACACTAGGCCAACGATCACCTTTTCTGACCTTCTTTGTTTGCACTGTCTTTTCACTTCTTATTTCTTCTTCAGAAATTCTTTTATTTTCAAGTTGTGGCACAATTTGGTTTTCTTCAATTTCAGTTTCTTCTACTTGTTCTTTTTCAGGTCTTATTGCTTTCTCTTCAGCTGCTCCACTGTGAGGTTCCAGTAACTGACCTGGTTCAGGATTTACATCTTCATGCTTGTGATTCTCGTGATCTTCTTCTTGAGTGTATTTTCCTAGACCTAACTGATTCTGATCAGGGCTTATTGCACTTTGTACTTCTGCAGCCTGACCGCGTTCTTCTAGACCTGTCTGTCCCTGCTCAAAATTTGTTGGTTCGTTGTTGATTTGAGCCTAATTTCCTCTCCCTATCTGATCCTGCTCAGGTTCTATTATTGTTTCATTTTCCTCCTCCTGAGCTGCTTCTTCTTCGCCTATCTGATCTTCTTCAATTTCTTCTAAATTTGCTTGGCTTCTGGTTCTGTTGTAATCTTCAGATATTTCAACCACTGGTATCCAGTCCTGACTTGTGCTCGGTTGTTCTTCTTCAGCTTCCCTGGAATCTCGCACCTGAGATTCTTCAGCTGGGCAACCTTCAGCTTCCTCAGTTATTGATGCTGTCTGAGGATTTTCTTCTTCAGGGTCTGGTACTCTTTTGGTGTGGCTTACATGAATCCAATTAGGCAATCCTGCACATTTTACTGCTGAGTTCGTAATTAGTATGACCTGACAAGGTTCGTCCCACCTGGGTGATAGACACGTTTCTCTGGTGTGATGCTTCACAACCACCCAGTCTCCGGGATTCAGATCATGCTCTTGTTCAGGCTGCCTGGAAACTGCGTCTTCCCCAACCTGGTGAGAGACAGAACGCACTAGGTCAGCCAATCCTTTGCAATAATCCAGAACCATATCATCAGTTATATTCAGCAGTTTATTTGTAGGAACATGTGCTTGTCTCATTGCTCTTCCCATGATTATTTCGTGCGGACTCAATCCGGTATTTCTATCAGGAATGCCTCTGAGTCCCATTAGAACAATTGGCAATGCATCCGGCCAATCTAACGATGTTGATGCACACATTTTTGCCAGTCTTGATTTTATTGTGCCATTCATTTGTTCAACAACTCCAGAAGCCTCTGGACGATATGCACAGTGCAATTTTTGCTCAATTTGGAATGCTTCACAGATTATTCTAATCACATCATTGTTGAAGTGTCCTCCTCTATCTGATTCCAAAGTTACTGGGAAACCAAATCTAGGAATTAGTTCTCGTAGCAACAACTTTGCGACTGTAATACTGTCATTCCTTCTGGTAGGGTAAGCCTCCACCCACTTTGAAAACAGACACACTATGACGAGTACGTATTTCAGTCCTCTACATGGTGGTAACTGAATAAAATCAAGCTGCAATCTCACAAATGGACCTTCTGCCTTTCCGATTTTCCCAAAACCAATTATTGTTTTTCTTCCTGGATTATGCATTTGGCAAGTTAGACATCTCTGGCAAAGACTCTCTGCTGCAGCCCTAAACCTTGGATTGTACCAATTTTGTCTAAAGAGCCTAATCATTGCGTCTCTCCCTATATGTGTGTCTCCATGATACATTCTGGCCATTTGTGAAATCAGACAGTCGGGCATGACTGGTCTGCCATCAGCATAAATCCATACATCGTCGTCTGCCCTTTGAGAACATCCCATTTTAATCCATGCATTTCTTTAATTCTCATCAGCATCATCTTGCAGTCGTTTCACATCATTCCATGTTTCAGGAGGTGCATACAGCATAAGTTGGCAGCTGATTCCCATTCTTTCAACCCTTTTATTGACTGACAACCTGTTTTTAGCACAGTGTTGAGCCACCAAATCTGCATATCTGTTACCGACTACCACCCAGTCATCTCCTGACTGGTGTGCGGCACATTTCACCACAGCCAATTCTTTTGGTGATTGTATTGCTTCCAGCAGTTCCTTTACAAACTGTCCATTTTTAATAGGGGATCCTGAAGAAGTCATGAAATCCCTCTGCAGCCATAATTGGCCAAAATCATGCACAACCCCGTAACCATATTGACTATCTGTAAATATAGTTACTTTCTGATTCTTCCCAATTTTGCAGGCTTTTATTAAAGAAATTAATTCAGCTACTTGTGCAGATTTTACTCCTGGTAAATAGGATGCTTCGACTATTCCAGTTAATTCACATACTGCATATGCTGCACTTAGTTTACCATCTTCATGCCTTTGGCATGAACCGTCCACAAACAGCTCCCTGTCTGGCACTCTGAGGGGTAGTTCCTGTATGTCAGGACGTGGTTTTGTGCACAACTCTGTGACTTGTAAACAATCATGTTCCTCTTCATCGTCTTTAACTTCTTCATGATACGGGTCTGGTAATAATGTAGCAGGGTTTACAATTGTGCACCTGACAATAGTTACATTTTCAGCACCTAAAATTATTCTTTCATATTTAGTCAGCTGACTAGGCGTAAGATGCTGAGTTCTGGTTCTTGTCAGCAGAATCACAACTGAGTGAGGAACAAACACCTTTACAGGATGTCCCATTACAATTGATTCACTTTGCTCAATGCTCAAACAGGTAGCAGCTACTGCTTTTAAGCAACCTGGCAACGCTGCTGCCACTGGGTCCAATGTAGCAGAAAAGTATGCTATAGGACGTCTGTCCAAACCATGTCTCTGAGTTAGGACTGAAAGTGCACAATTTTCTCTCTCATGACAGAATAATGCGAATCCTCTTGTATAATCAGGCATGCCTAGGGCAGGTGCTTCACACAAAGCACTTCTCAATTTTACAAAAGCTCCTACGCTCTCATCATCCCATTCAACTGGGTCCTTTGCCTTCTTTTTTGTCATTTGAATTAAAGGCTTTGCTAGCAGAGAAAACCCTAGTATCCACTGCCGACAATATCCCACTATTCCAAGGAACATTCTCACTTCTCTTTGAGTTACAGGCATTTGCATTCTTTTGATTAATTTTACTCTTTCAGAGGTTATCCTTCATTTTCCCCTCTCAATTTGGTGTCCTAGATACTTAACTGCTGTTGTACAAAACTGCAATTTTTCAGGTGAAACTTTATGCCCTTCTTCTGCCAAGTGATTTAATAGTGCAATGGAGTCGACAACACAGTCCTCTCTAGTGTTAGATGCCACTAGCAGATCATCTATATACTGCACTAAGACTGAACTTCCTGGGATCACTAGTTTCTCTAAGCACTTTTTCAATATTTGATTAAAGATGGAAGGACTCTCTGTGTACCCTTGAGGAACACGATTCCATACATAGACTTTGTTCTCAAATTTAAATGAAAAAAGATACTGGCTATCTGGATGTAATGGTATGGAAAAGAATGCTTGGCATAAGTCAATCACAGTAAACCATCCTGCACTCCAGGGAATCTGGTATAAGATTACTGCAGGATTCGGCACTATAGGACAACAAGGTTCCACAATCTTATTTATTTTGCGCAGATCCTGAACAATCCTATACTTTCCACTAGGTTTCTTCAAACCCATTATTGGTGAATTACAAGGGCTACTCATTACTTCTTTTAATATGCCTTGTTTTGCCATTCTGTTAATTTCTTCAATAACTCCTGCTTTTACTTCTGCACTCATTTTGTACTGTCTGGTATTTGGGAAAATTGCACCTTCCTTTACAGTGATTTTAACTGGGTCTATTTTGGCCATAAGTCCTACTTCTTTTCCCGTAAAATCCCATACCATGGAATTTACTGCAGTTTTTAATTCTTCTGGCAATTCGTCTTTTGTTATCAAAGAGAACATCTCATCTACTTCTGTACCTTGCTTTGCAATCATAATTTTATATACATGGTCTTCATCCGGGGTCTGAATTGCAACACCATCCGGTGTGCAGAAAATTGTGCAGTTCATTTTGCACAACAAATCTCGGCCCAATAAATTTACTGGACTGGAATCACACACGACAAACTGATGCATTTCTCTAAAATTTCCAATTTTTACTTCCATTGGTTCGGTAAGAGGTGTTCTAATCTTTCGATTAGCTACACCCACAACTTGGATAGCTTCTCCAGAGAGAGGAAGGTCTGGGATGTCTGCTGTTCTCACAGTAGATCTGGTAGCACCAGTGTCCAAAAGGAAAGTAATATCATTACCTCTTACCTTCCCTTCAACATATGGACCTGACTGGTCTACCGGCAAGGATGCGTCAAGTACGTACTCCTTCTCCCCCTCTCCTAGGCACCGTCATTGTCTATATGGACAAAAGTCGTCCTGTAAAAGAAATTGTGAAGTTACATACTCATTCTTACCACTTCCTCCTTGATATCCGACGTCTGTACCGTGCTTTGCTCTGCTTACATTACCCTGTATAGGTGCAGGTGGCCACTGACTCTGAGGATTTATACCCTGCTGTGAGTCCTTCTGCGTCTGTGGATTTAAATTTTGATTTGGGCCATTATTATTTCGAATCTTTTTACATTCATCCTTCCAATGCCCCAATTTTCCGCATCCATGACAAGGAAATTTGTTTTTAGCCTCTTCTCTACTCATTCGTCCTCTCATTTTACCACCATTCCCAGTGTCACCATTCATTCCAGAATCTTTTCCCTGATTATCATTTGGATTATCCAAATTAATTCCTTGTCGCTCAGCCATTTTCACCTGAGCCCACATCACTTTTTCTTGTAGTTTCTTGTGCCTATCCTCAATGTCGTCTCCACAATATTTTGCATATTTCAAAATTTCATCTATGGGTTTCCCTTGCCAGCACAACATGTGCTGCTTAATCATCTGACAAATCTCTGGTTTTAAACCATAAACAAATCGGTAAACAAACTGACTCATGTTTTTGTCTCCAATGTCCTCGAATCCACTATACTGTTTGAATACCTGCAATAAACGTTCATAATAGGCATGTACCGATTCACTTGCTTCTTGGGTAGTTCTGTCTATTTTCACCCAATCCGTTTCTTTCGGTGGTATTTTCCCTTTCAAGTAAGTTATTACCTGCTGATACTTTTTCATTACATCACTTGATTGAGCACCTGTCTTTGGATCTCTAGGATACTCTTCACTCGGCCAATCAACTGTGATTTTACAATCTGTCCATAAATCGGCAGTTACCACTATGTCGAACAAACCATCCAAGTCCTTCAACAATACCTTTGACACTTTCACAAACCTCTCAACTTGCTTGTACCATTCAAGTGGCTTTTCCCTCAACTTTGGAAAATCATTCGTAAATGACAAAATAACCTGATTACTCCATGGGACATGAACATAACCTCCTCCAGGAACTTCTCGCATCGGATACATTTGATCTGCTTTCCCTGTTTCCTTCATTAAGTATTCAGAAGTGGTTCTTCCTTTTCCTTGTCCATCTAACTTTCCATTTATCTAAGTCTCCCCATTTCTGTAAAACTGTCATTAATTCTTTTACTTGTAATTTTCGACCTGAGGCATTCATGTTTTCTAGATCTTTGTCAGAAAAGTCTGTTCTATATGGTTTTTGTAATACCTTTGACTTTCCTATTTCAATCCCCATCTGTAAGGCCAAATCTGATAATTTCTCATGAAATATTTTTACATTTCTAGTGATACTTCTGCATACGAACAATAGTTCTTCTTCGTCGTAAGTATTTAGCCGATCTACCCCTACATTTCCTGCTATCATTTCTTCTAACTCGACTTTTAATTTGTAGATGTCCATGATCTTTGGGGGTGAACTTTGTCTGTCTGATCCTTGTGCCCACCTTTCTAAGTCTTCTGGCGTAACTACTGTGGCACTTTTGGTTCCCGATGAGGTTACTATGTTTACATCTTTGGAGCAACCAGGTGTTACTCTTCTAGGAGTGGTATTTACAGATCCTGGAATAGGTAAATCCATTAAGGATATCATGCTTTCACAATCACTGATTTGATCATCAATTATTACAGGTTCAGGTTTAAGAATTTCTACCGGTGTGGGCCTTGCTAATGGGTTTGGATAATTTACCTTGTCCCCATATAAGGGAACCACGGGACCAATTGTTACAGGTATGGTCAGGGAATCAGGATGTGCATTCAACTGTGTTATTTTCTGTATCAATTCTGCTCTGTTTCTGTCTATAGCTCCCCTTTCCTTATCCTGAAGTACCCTATTAACTGGGGGATTATGCAATACTTACGGTACCAATGGTGTCTTTAACAGTGGTGCACTTGGGGTGCATCCACTTGTCCCTTCCTGATATGGTGGCGGGTTCTTTAATATTTCTTCCATAAATTCGTCTTCGGAATCTCCAAATCCTGTCAAATGTTTTGTCTTCTCTGTGCATTTGCTCCCTAACGATTCTTCTGCCATTAATATTGGATACAAACCTTCTGTAAGCATCGCTCTTCTCCACTGTTTCATTTGACCGTCTCTTGACTCATTTTGGTATCTAGGAAAAAATCCCCGATAACCCCTACTACTCCGGGATTTGTCACGTTCGAATGCCTCGGTTTCCCACTCTTCTAAGGCTTCGTATTGAGTTAATCTTGGTCTGGGTTCTAAGTCATTCATCCTCAATCTCAAATTTTGAAGAATTCTCCCATTGAAAGTGCCATTTTCTGGGAACGCTAATATTCCATCATTTTTGGTATATTCTATCCAATTCTCTAACCATACGCAAGTATGATAACCTCTCTCCATCATCATGAATGAAGCGGGCGTTTTAGCTGGTGGAATGATAATTCCTTCTCTAGTTTTTATGGGTTTATCCTTTTTAAAATAATTCTTAATCTTATGTAAAAATGACATTTTTCTCTTCTCTCCGTACATTTTGGGTAAATCTCGGTGTATAAAATTATTTTCTGCGAAACCTAGGAATCTCCTATCCGGACGAGTTCCTATTAAAGTCGGATCGCATTTCAACATATAATTTTCACTATCCACTAGGATTTTGACTACTATGCTAACAAACCAATTAAAATCCAGCTAACAATTATCTCCGAACCAATTCTAACGCGGCTTTTCAGTGACGTCTTTTCTGACGACCCCTCCTTTACAATCTGCGCTTCTCTGTCCCTCGCTGTTTCGACCAATCCCAGCGCGACACCTGTGACGTCAATACTACTCCTGACTACTGACCCCTCCTTTACAAGAGTCGTTCTACGCCCGCTGTTTCAACCAATCCCAGCGCAGCGTTTTGTGACGTCAGCTTCCTCTCCGGCAGCTGACCCTCCCTTTACAAAATCGTACGCAAAACTTTTATTTTTCCACAATTCTTATAAAAATTCAGTAACAACATAAAACATTCGCTATCGTGTCAGTTTCGCTAATTTGAAAAGATAGACTCTCTCACACTTAGTAAAACCTTTCCGTTTACTAAACATACACTACGAGTAAAAACCCTTCCGTTTACTCTTCACGTAAGCTTCAGAAATACCTGCTACTTTTTCAATGTTACCCTTTCTACGTGATATAACATCAAATTTTTACCAGCATATTCCTTTTGCTATTACTCACACTCATAGAGTCCCTAACAAGTACTGATAGCACTGCTTAACTTTTCAGTACTATTTCTGCCTGACAGATAACCTCACTGCAGTATGGTTTCCACTTACCATCCGCTATTCAATTTTCCCTGGGGAATTCTGGACAACATAAAACAACTTATGAACAAACGGATGTTAGTTTAAAAAAATAAAATTCTCATTACCCAATTAACAAAATACAACCATCCTCTGATAACCAGAAAACTGATCCAGCGGGTTACTAGCAACGAGCATTCATACACAAAATACTCACTTGGGCCCATACATTCATACTACGCTAGCAATTTCCGCTGGTGGGTCAGTTGTACTATTTATCAAATCCCTGCTACCAATTACTTTTCTGATTGAAGAGTAATGACTTACCAATGGACCTTTTGCTAATTGGGAAGTTTAAAATGAGTGACATTCATTACAATTCATAATCCTGAAATAATCACTGAGTCAGGAAGTTTTAAAATATTTATCTAAAGATTTGCAGAGTAAAATACAGAACCACATGATACTTAATCGTATATCAAGGATGAAGCATAATAATCAATTTCCGATCAATGATGGTCCCTCAGAAAGGAGAAGATAGAGACAGCAGCACAACTAAAGTTGCATTTATATTTACCTAAAGGTGCGAGAAACCAAACCCCTTGGCCAAGGAGTTGGAAAGGTAGGACCCAGGAAGGATGAAGAGCAAAGACCTCCTCCAGGTTCAGGACAGGACCGGTGACCTCTCTATCAACGACGCCTGCGTCGTTCCCCTTTCTGATACTTCGCTTCTCCTTGATTCTCTCAGGTAGTCTTCTAAGATTCCGCCGCCCCCACCTCAGGCGCTCTCTGGACAGCGGTTCAGTCTGCAATCGATCAGCTTGTATGTCTGGAGCTTATGCGTCCTAATGCCAATGCCTGTTCTCTGAGTTCCTCTGCAGCTAATTAACTAATTCTATATCTATTATACCCTTCTGCGCCCCTATACCTCCCCTTAATGTTGCAGAATTATGGGCTCACTACTTCTGATTGGACGGGGACAGTGGGTTGATCCTCACACCATGTCAATTTAGTTCAATTTCTTTAAGCCCATTGTCTTTAAAATACCGCCCATCACAATTAATACATTGGCTTTATTTCCCACCCGTTTCTCATTGATTCAGCAACAACTTTTTATATACAATTGTATCGAGTGCAGGTACATTTCGGGTGAACTTGTGAACCAGGCTTCGTGACCTTGGAGAGCTTCCAAGTTGACTTCATCGCATTCTCTGGTCAGCCTTTCAGGGCGCATGTGCAGAATCAATGTCTCTCGAGCTGCAGTTCAACCAACCCAGGCCCATTTTACGAACTAATAAAAGTCAAAGAAGAAAATATTAAAATCACAATATAAATGCTTTCACTGTATACCCACTTTGTCTACTCTATTCCCATTTATTTATAAATCTATCCCGCATTAATAGCGTTAGAATACCACAGTTTAATTGCAACATATGAGCAAGCTGCAGCACGTGAAAACATTAAGCAGCCATTTTAATACACACTGCGCAGAAGCAAGGATTTCCCTCCAGGCAAAGAAAGACGTCACACCATGTGATATGGTTGACACATGCACAATAAGTTTCCCGCGCTTTGGCGGCCATTTTAGATTAGACAAGCGTTATTTGTTAGTTTAAACACATAAGCAAGCTTCTTTCTACTTGTATTCGTGTGTGCATTTGTTATTACAGACATTACAAAGTTTAATAAATTAATACTGTGAGAAGATTGCTTTCGAGCAAGTCTCATTGTGAGTCCTTGCTCCATCAGTGGTATGTTTGTTTGTGGCAAAATCATTGTCTGTCACACACACACACACATACACGTGTTACCATCCTTGTGGGGACTATGTGTGAATACTAACCCTGGGCGGTGAACTACGCTACGCTCGCGGAATTTGCGAAGTTACGGTAACTTCGCGATTTGCGTAGAACGCAAAGTTACCGTGCACTACGCAATTTGCGGCGTAGCGTAGCTGCTTTTCTTCTTCGCGCGCTCAATATACGTTCTCGCGCGCGCGGTAACGACCTACCGTGATTCTGCGTTCGCCGACGCGACTTCCTATCCGTTTGTGGGCGCCGCGAGATTTGGAATCCGGCCGCACGATCCCGCGAGAGTGTGCGAACGCGAACACGTCATTCGGATGCGCGATCTGACTTCCGGCGGCAGTGTTGGTAAGATCGCGATCCCGAACGCGAAGAAACTACAATCTGGCGAAGAATATATCTCGAGCATCATAAAACCTTCTCGAAAATGATGAATTAGTTCATTTTGCACAAAAAACTCCTCAGGTTGTCATTTAGAGATGTAGTTTGGTGAGCAAGGAGTCCTTTTTCTTTTTCCAAGAGGAAGGAAGTGCCCCTGATTCTCAAACTTCCTGTTCCTGTCCAGCAGGCTCCTCCCAGTGTTTTGTCCATGTGCTGTTCACTTTCATTTGGATTTGGAGCTGGAAGGATCACTTTTTGTGTCTGTCTGCTGCATCATATCATTGGATTGGATTTGAGGACTCTTGGATTTGAGATTTTACAAGTAAGTTGGAGAATTGGTGTACTTGTTTGTTTGATTGGGGCTTGTTTGTACCTACATTTTTTGGGGGATTTCCATAGTTTTTAAAATGTATTGTTGTGGCCTGTAGTTTCGGCAGGGGCCTAGTTGTTTTTCTTTGATTGGAATTTCAGCCAGTAGGCCCGGACTAGAGCCAGAGGTACCCATGGGTGCATGTTTCTGTGGTGTCTGTTGAATTTAAAGTTTAAACATCATGTAGGCCGGGCATCCATGGATGGCATTGGTTTGAATTGGTAAAAGTGGCTTTTGGGGCGTATTTTATTTTTTTGGGTGTTTGTTAAATAAATAGGCCTTTTCAGCCAGTAGGTAACCCTGGGCGTTCAGCTCGCGGACTTTGGGCAAGTCCGCACTGCGCGACAACGCGGACTTACACTTTTTATCTTCTTCGCGCGCTCAATGTACGTTTTCGCGCGCGCGATAACGGCATTTTGTGACGATCGCGATGCCGAACACGCAGAATTTACAATCTGGCGAACAATATCTCTCGATCATCAAAACCTTCTCGAAAATGTTGATTTAGTTCATTTTGCACAAAAAACTCCTCAGGTTGTCATTTAGATGTAGTTTGGTGAGCAAGGAGTCACTTTTTGTGACGATCGCGATGCCGAACACGCAGAATTTACAATCTGGCGAACAATATCTCTCGAGCATCATAAAACCTTCTCGAAAATGTTGATTTAGTTCATTTTGCACAAAAAACTCCTCAGGTTGTCATTTAGATGTAGTTTGGTGAGCAAGGAGTCATTTTTTTTTTGTTTTACAATTTTTTCCAAGAGGTAGCAAGTTGCCCAGAGTCTCCAACTGCCTGGTCCTGTCCTTTGTCTTCACTTTTTTGTTATTTTGGGTGGCCTGGCCATGTGGGTGGTGGCCATTTTGTAAAGCCAGGCATTGTGCTTTTGCCATAGGCCTGCATTGTCTGTCTTGTGTTCCTTTTCTTGTTGTTCTGGGTGGCCTGGCCATGTGTTGGCGGCCATTTTGTGTGAACAGCCACTGTGCTTTTGCCATAGGCCTCCAAGCTTGCGGCCTAGTGTGCCAGTAGGCCCGGAGGTAGTCATCCTCATGGGTGCATAAAAACTGTTTCTGTGTTGTCTGTTGAATTGTAACATAATTTAGGCCATGGATGGCATTGGAATGATTTGCAAAATGTGGGTTTTGGGGTGGTATTTTATTTTTTTGGGTGTTTGTTAAATAAATAGGCCTTTTCAGCCAGTAGGTAACCCTGGGCGTTCAGCTCGCGGACTTTGGGCAAGTCCGCATGTCGTGCCCACAGGGTGGCACTAAGACCCTGGGGCTCAGGGTCAAAGGGGAACAGGGGACACCGGACACTACATCCGGTCAGGGGCGGGGGGATGAACTCACTTGCCTGCAGGACCTCGAGGCGAGAGGTCAGATCCGGGGGATCGCAATTGTACAAAGAATAAAGAGTTGATGCTGCTCACCCTGCCACGTCCTTGGTGTTCTGTAAGCCGCGCGACGCGACAACTGGCGACGAAGGTGGGATCGTGACCTCCGTGAGCCTGCACGGCTCGGTGAAAAGGATCCTCTCCAGGGACCGTGACCAGGAGTTTTGTCGTGCCCACAGAAGAAAGACAACGGAGCGCAGCGACGCGGGAGCCCACCCCGGCCGCTGCGAGGAAAGACTGCCTGCACCGGTAAGCGCTGCAACTGAAAGCGTGAAGATATAGAATTTGCCGCGAGCTCTCGCGAGAGTCTCGGCGGCCATTGGACAGTCAGGCGAGAGGGCAAATCAGCGAGCGGAAAAGACTCGGCGGCCATTTTGAAGTCAGGCAAGGCGCCCATTGGCCGCGAAGTCTCGCGAGACTATCGGCGGCCATCTTAGAATCAGGCGAATAAGCCAATCGGAAGCAAGAGTGACTCGGCGGCCATTTTAAGGCCAGGAAAAATCGATCTGACCAGAAAAAGGCAGAATTTCAAAAGAAAAAGAGGCAAAAGTGCACAACAAGCACTAGGAAAGGAAAGAAAAGAGAAAAAGAGACAAGAGGAAAGAAATAAAGGAAAAAGAGAAGAATCAAATCAAAGAACGAAATAAAGAAAATAAAGGCAACAGAACAAAGGAAGACAAGGAGCAATGGCAGACCAGAAACAAAGTGCGCAATACAGGAGACCACTGCCGTTCAGCCTATCTGAACCACAAACTGGGATAAGATGGGAGAAATGGCTCAGACGTTTTGAAAATTATGTTGAAGCAACAGATGTCATAGAGGCCAAAAAACGGGGACTGTTCATAAACCTAGTGGGCGACGAGATCGAAGACCTATTGGTGACACTGCCAACTGCAGACACTGACACCTACGACAAATTAACAAAGTGCCTGACGAATAAGTTTGATCCGCAACGAAATACTGATTTTGAGAGGTACAGCTTCATGATTTCCTTCCAACAGGCCGAGGAGTCACTAGATGACTTCGCAACAAGGCTAAGGAAACTAGTGACTCACTGTGAATTTGATAAATTTGACAACGAGCAGGCCATTCGACTACTAATCATCGCAGGCTGTCGGGACATAGACTTCCGAACAAGAATACTTAAAGAACCGATAGCGCTGGAGAACATCCTTGCACTAGGAAGAGCGGAAGCACGAGCCACAACACACGCGAAAGAAATGGAACGTGGAAAAGGAAGAGGTGGAGAACAAATTAATCGGATGGCAAGCAACAACAAAACAGGAAACTGGAGACAAGACAGAGGCGGCCAGACTGGGAAGAAGCAGCAAGAAGGAACGTGCTACAGATGCGGACTCGAGTTCCCACACCGAGGGCCATGCCCAGCATTTGGCCAGACGTGCCGAAAATGCAACGGACGAGACCATTACGCAAGTGTATGTCAAGGGGCACAGTTCAGAAATGACCGTGGAAGAACAAGCAGAGGGAGGATGCCGACACACAGACACATCAGGCATGTCGAGACTGGGGTGAGGATTTCGTCCGCAGAATCAGGGGAAGAGGGTGAAGAAGACAAGACTTCGCAACAAACGGGCGGTTATACCTCATGACAGAGGTCAACACAGACTCAGAAGAAGATGAAGAAGAGCGAGATGAAACAATATGCCTGGTGGACAAGAAGAAGATAAAGAGAACGGAGTCCGTAACAATAAAAGTGGGGCCACACGATACCACGTTTGTGTTGGACAGTGGCGCAACGTGCAATATCATGTGCGTCTCTGAATATGAGAAAATGAAAGTGAAGCCGACTCTAAAGCCATCCAGAGTGAAAGTATTCACATGGGGGGCAAAGCGACCAGTGATCAACTTGGGGAAATTCAAAGAGGAATTACGATACAAAGATCAAAGGCTAACGGAACAGATACATGTGCTCAAAGGAGACATCCCAGCGCCATGCTTGTTGAGCAACGTCACGGCACAAGTGATGGGGCTGATGGAAATGACGTATCAGATGTCAGAAGAGAAAAACATTCTAAAAGAATACCCCAAACTGATAGAAGGATTAGGGAAGCTGAAAGGACGGCAGATCACGTTACACATAGACGAAACTATAAGACCAGTTGCGCAACATCACAGAAGGGTACCCATACACCTACAGCCACAAGTTGAGGAAGAACTAGAGGCCCTGATGAGACAGGACATCATAGAACGAGCAGATGGGCCGACACCATGGGTGTCACCCATTGTGGCCGTCCCAAAAAAGGACAAATCAAAAATAAGAATATGTGTGGACATGAGGATCCCAAACAAGGCGATTGAACGTGAGCGACACCCAGGCCCACATCTAGACGACATGATCAGCTGTCTCACAGGCACGAGAAGATTCTCAAAACTGGATCTCTGCAAGGGGTACCACCAACTTGAACTAGACCCACAGTCCCGATACATCACGACGTTCTCCACCCACCTCGGACTATTTAGGTACAAACGTTTGAGCTTCGGGATCTCATCGGCCGCAGAAATATTTCAGGAGATAATTCGTCAAGTCATCAGACCGGTCAAGAACAGCCTAAATTACAGTGACGATATCCTGGTGTTCGGCAAGTCAGACGAAGAACATGACACGGCGTTAAGAGAGGTATGCTCACATCTAGAAGAAGCAGGCCTAACGTTAAATGAAGAAAAGTGCGAACTGGGGCGGAATGAGCTAGTGTTTTTCGGTCACATCTTTTCCAAAAAGGAATGCGGCCAGACCGCAGCAAGGTAGAAACACTGGAAAAAGCAAAGAAACCGACTGATGTGGCAGAAGTGAGGTCATTTCTGGGGTTGGCAAGTTACTGCGCACGCTACATTAAGGACTTCGCCACTGTCAGCGCGCCACTGAGAGAGCTGACGAAACAAGGACACAAGTTTCAATGGACCAGCGAGTGTGACAAAGGGTTTGAAGAGATAAGAAAGGCAGTGACAGCAGTGGATCATCTGGCCTACTTTGACCCGGAATTATGTACAGAGCTGACAGTGGATGCAAGCCCCGTGGGCTTGGGAGCAATTCTAGCACAACATCAACCGGGGAGAGACTCCCCAAGACACATCGTTGCGTATGGGAGCAAGAGCCTGACAGACGTCGAGAAAGGATATTCACAACCAGAAAAGGAGAGTCTAGCAGTAGTATGGGCCTGTGAACATTACCACATGTTCGTATACGGGAAACCATTCACAATCGTGACTGACCATCAGGCCCTGATAACAATATATGGCAACCCGAATGCAAAGATACCGCCAAGAATAGAAAGGTGGGGAATCAGACTGATGGACTACAATTTCAAAATCATTCACAAGCCAGGAAAAGAGCAAAACCCAGCAGACTATGTGTCAAGGCACCCCCTGCCACAAAACTCTCAAGCAACCACAATGGCAGAAGAGTACCTGAACTTCGCACTGAAACTAAGCACACCGGCAACAATAACAGAGAGTGAACTAAATAAAGAAACGAAACAGGACGCCACCATGCAGGAGGCAATGAGGATCAACAGGGCGCAACGATGGAGGCATGTAAACAACAACATGCACGTAGGAAGAGGAATAGACAAAGAAGAACTGCTGGCACTGAAAAGAATAAATGAGGAACTGTCAGAATGCGAAAACGGAACAATAATGAGGGGCACAAGAATAGTGATGCCCCAAACGTTAAGACTGAGAACAGTGGAGTTGGCACACGAGTCACACCGGGGCATGGTAGCGACAAAAAAGATGCTGCGAGAAAAAGTGTGGTTCCCGGGACTTGACAGCATGGTGGAAAAGATGGTGACAAAGTGCCACGTATGTCAAATAATAGGACCACCGTCCAAACCAGAACCATTGCAAATGTCCCCGCTACCACAGGCGGTGTGGACCGAGCTGGCAGCAGATTTCTACGGGCCATTAGAAACAGGAAGCTATTTTCTGGTCGTGATAGACGAATACTCAAGATTCCCCTTAGTAACGCCAGTGTCATCAACGTCGGCAAACGCTACGCTACCAGTGTTGGACGACATTTTTGCTGCATGGGGCTCGCCACAGACATTGAAAACAGACAATGGACCACCATTCTCAGGGGAGGAATTCAAAAGGTTCATGGCGTACCTAGGCATAAATCACAGACGAATAACGCCACTGTGGCCACAAGCAAATGGGATGGCTGAGCGGTTCATGGGGACCATCAAAAAGGCGGTGCAAAGAGCAAAGCTAACACAAGTATCGATCGGACAAGCCCTGTGCCAGGTACTGAGGGACTATCGGAACACACCACACAGCTCCACGGGGAGATGCCCCGCTGAACTGGTACTAGGGCGAGTGAGCAGGACAAGACTGCCGCAGACAAAAGAAAAAAAAAAAACAGACCAGGAGGACGTCGTCATCAGAGATATGGGACAGAAAGCAAAAATGAAAGAATACGCCGATCAAAGAAGACGTGCAACGCCTCACGAGCTAGAGGAAGGAGACATGGTGCTCGTAAAACAACGGCAGGTGAGGAAGTCAGACAGCGCGTTCGCAAAGGATCCGCTGAAGGTGGTGAAAGTGAACGGGCCCATGATTACAGCTACCGCCGGCCAGCACCAGGTCACAAGAAACAGCTCCCACTTCAAGGAGGTGAAAACGGAAGAAGAAGGAGACATGCCAAAGAAGGAACTGACCAGAGAGATTTGGCAGGAAGATACATCACCAGTTGTCGGAGAACAGCGACCAAAGAGGGAGTGTAAAAAGACCAAGAGACTAATCGAAGAGATGTAAAGAGACCACCAGTTCACAGAGATCTCTCTCTCTCTCTCTCTCTCTCTCTCTCTCTCTCTCTCTCTCTCTCTCTCTCTCTCTCTCTCTCTCTGATCACCATCACGAGTCGACAGGACAAGTGGCAAGAAACTTTTGTTTGCAACAAAGGGGGAGATGTCGTGCCCACAGGGTGGCACTAAGACCCTGGGGCTCAGGGTCAAAGGGGAACAGGGGACACCGGACACTACATCCGGTCAGGGGCGGGGGGATGAACTCACTTGCCTGCAGGACCTCGAGTCGAGAGGTCAGATCCGGGGGATCGCAATTGTACAAAGAATAAAGAGTTGATGCTGCTCACCCTGCCACGTCCTTGGTGTTCTGTAAGCCGCGCGACGCGACACCGCACTGCGCGACAACGCGGACTTACACTTTTTATCTTCTTTGCGCACTCAATGTACGTTTTCGCGCGCGCGATAATGACTTTTTGTGACGATCGCGATGCCGAACACGCAGAATTTACAATCTGGCGAACAATAGATCTCGAGCATCATAACAACCTTCTCGAAAATGTTGATTTAGTTCATTTTGCACAAAAAACTCCTCAGGTTGTCATTTAGATGTAGTTTGGTGAGCAAGGAGTCATTTTTTTTTTGTTTTACAATTTTTTCCAAGAGGTAGCAAGTTGCCCAGAGTCTCCAACTGCCTGGTCCTGTCCTTTGTCTTCACTTTTTTGTTATTTTGGGTGGCCTGACCATGTGGGTGGCGGCCATTTTGTAAAGCCAGCCACTGTGCTTTTGCCATAGGCCTGCATTGTCTGTCTTGTGTTCCTTTTCTTGTTGTTCTGGGTGGCCTGGCCATGTGTTGGCGGCCATTTTGTGTGAACAGCCACTGTGCTTTTGCCATAGGCCTCCAAGCTTGCGGCCTAGTGTGCCAGTAGGCCCGGAGGTAGTCATCCTCATGGGAGCATAAAAACTGTTTCTGTGTTGTCTGTTGAATTGTAACATAATTTAGGCCATGGATGGCATTGGATTGATTTGCAAAATGTGGGTTTTGGGGTGGTATTTTATTTTTTTGGGTGTTTGTTAAATAAATAGGCCTTTTCAGCCAGTAGGTAACCCTGGGCGTTCAGCTCGCGGACTTTGGGCAAGTCCGCACTGCGCGACAACGCGGACTTACAATTTTTATCTTCTTTGCGCGCTCAATGTACGTTTTCGCGCGCGATAACGACTTTTTGTGACGATCGCGATGCCGAACACGCAGAATTTACAATCTGGCGAACAATATCTCTCGAGCATCATAAAACCTTCTCGAAAATGTTGATTTAGTTCATTTTGCACAAAAAACTCCTCAGGTTGTCATTTAGATGTAGTTTGGTGAGCAAGGAGTCATTTTTTTTTTGTTTTACAATTTTTTCCAAGAGGTAGCAAGTTGCCCAGAGTCTCCAACTGCCTGGTCCTGTCCTTTGTCTTCACTTTTTGTTATTTTGGGTGGCCTGGCCATGTGGGTGGCGGCCATTTTGTAAAGCCAGCCACTGTGCTTTTGCCATAGGCCTCCAAGCTTGCGGCCCAGTATGCCAGTAGGCCCAGAGTTAGTCACCATGGGTGCATAAAACTGTTTCTGTGTAGTCTGTGGAATTTTGACATCATTTAGGCCATGGATGGCATTGAATTGATTCAATTGAATTGCGAAATGTGTTTTTTTTTTGGAGGGTCTGACTATTTCACTTTTTGGGTGTGTTAAATAAATGCCTTTTTTGCGTGTGTACTGTGTAATTATAATTGTGTTGTTGTAGTGGTTGTCTAACTTTCCAAAGTGTTTTTAGCCATGTGGATTTTAGTTTTTGCATTAAAGCTGTGTGTGTTTTATAAGGCATCCTTTGTCTGCCCATATATAGGCCTGCTTGAGTTCATTGTTTGCCGTGCCTTGTGCCTGTGAGTCACCATGTTTCTGGGGGCCATTTTCTTGTGGTAGTTATTAGTGTGCTGTTTTTGCCACATAGGCCTGCGTGTCTTTCCATTGTTCCTCTTGTCTTACTGCTTCCAAATCCATCCCCATTGCCAGCTGCAGCTCCCTGATGCTGCTATATAATACATCCCACGTGATGCACAAATTTAGGCCAAACATGCTCCAGTACATTTTAGTTTTTGTTCTTTACTATTCTTATTCTTCCAGAGTGTACACTAGCACTACACAGTAGCCAGGAAAGCCCTGGCCTTGTTGTCAACGTATCATAAATGGCTAGACTGTGTGTTGTTGTTCACAGAGTTTCTGAAATTTAATAATTGAGGCCACCACACACTAAGTTCTATATTCTATTTGTTTGATTTGTGCTATGTTTGACTGATGTTCTGGCTTTTTTGCTTTTAGGTGCACAAAGACTGAGGAGGAGGTGTGTCTCTCATCATTGCCTGTTGCACTTCCAGACAGACATCCTGCTGCTGTACACACAACACAACGTGACGTGTGACCTGACCAGACATCTCTGCAACTGAGTGCTGCTGACATCTGAAGAAGATGGGCCCAAAGAAAGCAGGTACCAGGTCCTCCAGTACCAAGAAAGTTGCTATTGAGAAGAAGAAGGAACAGAAGAAGCAAGTGACACTGAAGTCTGGTGTGCCGGCCAATACCTTTTTGGGAAAAAAAATTGCGCCTGCAGCAGCGGTGTCCGGGGGCAAGCTGGGGGCAGCACCTCCGCATCAGTGGACCCAACCCACCAACCCAGGCCCAAGCACATGAGTGTGGAAGAGGTAGCCAGCCTAATGGTGGAAAGCAGTGATGCTGAGCCGGAGATAAACTTATCGCTATCTCAAAGTAGTACCCAATCAACGCAGGAGGAAACACAGCAGATAAGTGGTCAACAACAACAGCCGCAACCACCGCCCGCAATAGTAGTTGTTGTTCCTCCTGAAGTAGGGGCAGTTCAGGAAATTGAGCCTCATGCAGAGGTAGAAGAAGAAGCCACTCATTCAGAAGATCCATTGTCTTCCAAATCCCCAGCAAGGAAAAGGAGGGGTAGTCCATCAAGTTCTTCGCCAAGCCCCCTTCTGATGATCTAGATGCCACTTGGAAGCCACAAACTGAGTCTGAGAGGGAGCCACGTTCCAAGACCAAGCTAGGGAAAAGGAAGGTTCCGGAAAGCCTTACACTTATGGAGGTCGATGTAGAACAGCAAGATGATGATGATGATGACGACGAGCCAGTCATCACGAACATCACTCCCGGCCCCGAGGAGATGGAGACCAACATTCTTACCCTATCCAAAATCGCTGCGAGGGATGTAGCACGCATACCTCCACAGGTAACACCAACACGACCTACAGCTTCCATATTTGCATTAGCAAAGGCCCGGCAGCGACCTACATCCAGCACAACCACCACCTCTGTAGGAGTAGGTAGTGGTACAGCAGCACAGAGTCAAATTCAACACACACCCTACAGATCATCCGGCATTGGAAGTGGCACCTCCAGCAGGAGGCCAAAGTTAAGCTCCCCAGTTTGGGACTTCTTTACGGTTAGCAAAAAGGAGGAGAACATTGCTATATGCTCCATTTGTAATACCTCTGTTAGTCGTGGTAAGCTTGGTACAAACTATGGTAGCGGAGGCCAAATGACCCATCTGAAAAAACACCACTTGATCAGCTGGGAGGACCACCTTCGCGCCAGAAAAAAAACTGCAACCATTGGTGTTGGTGGGGATAAAGGAGTAGAAGAAGAAGATCCGATCACGGTGGAAGAGGAAGGACAGGGAGACATTCTCTCTGGTAGTGGTACACAAGGTGTCCCTGACCCCAGCAGTGCAGTCTTAACGTTGCACACATCTTCAGCAACATCTCAGTGGCACAAGAGTAAGAGTCAGCCGGAGACACCAAGAAGTACCAGGTCCGCACTACCAAAAAGTGCGTTGAGCCTAAGAGAAAGGAAAACCATGCAGCCTACCATTATAAGCATGTTTGGGGGTTGAGGGGCAGTACGAACGCAACCACCCAATAGCACGTTTGTACAATGCAAAGCTGGCTAAAATGTTAGCACTGGACCTTCTCCCTTTTTCTTTTGTTGAAGGGGTGGGTTTTGTGGAATTTGTGTCAACCATCTGCCCAAAATGGCATGTTCCCAGCCGCTACTATTTTGCCAGAGTTGCAGTTCCAGCACTACATCACGACGTGCTGGAATTGCTAGGAAAGGCCTTGAAGCAGAGTGCTGTTCACAGTATCCACCTGACTACAGACATGTGGACCAGTTGCCAAGCCACAGATTACATGTGCATCACTGCACACTGGATCTGTTTTGCGGGGTTAGAGAACAGGTATCTGCTGGTGTTGATACTGCAGAGATTTTTCATGCCACTCGCAAACATGCAACTGTAGCCATGTTTGCCATGGAGAAATCTCATACTGCTGCAAACATTTTGGAAGAGTTTAACACCAAGGTCTTTGAGTGGCTGCGCCCAAGAGGGCTTACGATTGGTTTTGTTGCCACGGACAATGGCAGTAATGTAGTTTTGGCCATGCGCAATGGTGGCTATTTCAGGGTCCTGTGTTTGGCACACTCCATTAACATTGTTGTTCAAGACTTTTTGAAAAATGAATCCAAAGTCAGCAACTTACTGGTCACCTGCAGAAGAATATGCACACATTTCAACCATTCTTTTAAAGCCTGGAAGCAGCTGAGGGTCATTCAACGTGAGCATAAAATGCCAGTCAAAGCGCTCATCCAGGAGGTGCCAACACGTTGGAACTCAACTTATTACATGCTTGATCGTCTGTTTGAACTGTACATACCACTCAATGCTTATGTCATGCAAAGATTAGGGGAACCTACTGTGAAAGGCATGACCGTTGAGATGGCTCAATGGGACCTCATTAAATGCCTGACTGAGATGCTACTTCCTTTTGAGATCTTCACACGTGAAGTCAGCAGGGAGGACTGTACTATGGGCCAAGCTATCCCATTGTTGCACATGCTAGAGCAACAGCTGAAGGATGTGTCTGAAACGTACGCAGGTGTGGATGACAAACAAGACGCATATCATTTGGCGGAGACCTTAGCCGCTCGCTTATCGGAAAATACAAGGATTAAAAATAAAATTTTGTCACAACCATATTACATTAGTGCCACAATTTTGGATCCACGGTACAAAGTATTTCTGAACAGCAAGGCAGTAATTCCTTTTTCGGAAGTGGATGTTGCCAACTACAAAACTTTGATAGCTAAGGAAGCCACTATTTTCGAAAGAGAACGGCTGTTAATTACAGGCCCCCCACCCCAGGCCACAACCAGTACTACAGGGCATCCAGAGTCAAGTTCTACTTCGGAGCCTGAGGGCAGTGCATTTGCCTCCCAGCAGTCACCTACACCAACAATAACATCAAGAACAGGATCATCCACAGCACAATGTGCAACTGATTGGTTTCTACAGCAGGGGTATGGTAAGTCCAGTGCTGATGCAAAGGCAAAACAGGCCGAGCACATCGGAGCACCCCTGAACATTGAGCGGATGGTCCAGGCCTATCTGGATGACCCAACAGAGGTCTTCATGGATCGAAACCCATTGGTGTATTGGTATGGGAAAAGAAGCCAATGGACAGTGCTCAGCAGGCTGGCGATAAAGTATCTGGCTTCCCCTGTCGCAAGTGTCTCTTCTGAGCGTGTTTTCAGTGCTGCTGGTGCCATTGTAACTTCGAAAAGGACCAGTCTCTCGGCCCAAAGCGTGGAGAGGTTAACCATGATCAAAATGAATCAGCACTTTATACCACCGGATTACAAAATACGTGAATCACAGCAGGAAGAGGAGAGCGACTTGGATGACGTAAATAGTGCGTTACAGGACCTACTTCTGTCCGAACCACCAGAGTTTGAGGACGAGCTCCTCTTCCCTGACAACTAGGCTTTCAAATTGTTACTTTCTTCCTTCCTTTATGTGTCTGTGTATCTGTCTTTCTGGTTCAAATCACAACAAATCCATCACCACCGTCTTCTCTTTTTATTTCCCTATTGGAGTTGGATGTCTGTGCATTTAACTGTCCACTCTTCAGAGTCCTGCTTCATCTTCCTGTCTCGCACAAGTACATTTCCATCAAGCCAGACATTAGTACAAGAAATGTTGCCTTTACCAGTCCCGCCTCCATAAGAAGTGAAACGTGACTATAGCTATCCTCCGTTTTGTTTTCTAGCCGAAACTCATCAGTGTCCGAAGGCTACAGCCTCAGCAGGCATCCAAAGGTCCTCACTGTCAGGACAGAAGGTACTTGGCAGAGAAAGACAAGAGACTCTTTGAAGAAACTTGCTGACATTTGTGCAAACTCAAATGACCATCAATGAGCGCTACCCAGGCCGCGGCCCATCATCACAGTGCTGACCATGGGAAGCAACTTAAACTGTGACAAAGTGCCACAGAAGAATAAGACGAAAACCGAAACAGCAACTAACACTCAAAATGAATGTGGACTGGAGTAATGATGAGGCCACTGCCCCGTAAAAAAAAAATAACAACTGTCAGAACTAGGCATCTGATGATCTGACAGCCAAAGAGAAGAGCAAGACAGGTAATGATGGAATGCATTGGATGCTTGCAGACTCTGAGCGATTGCTGTTGTTTGTTGTTGATGTTGTGCATGAAGTCGAACTCTACTCTACTAGTTAATCTACAAAGTGACTCAAGTCAGTGACAGTCAATGTTTCCCTTCTTGTTGTTTAATAACCAAATTGTACTCCTACTACTGCAGGTGCAGGCCAATATCTGTTGCAATTTTTTAATATGGAATATGGACTTAATCGGAGTCACTACAGACTGAGTTGTAGTTGGACAACACGTACCACACCATGATGATGACCATACTATCTTTGCACGCAGTCATTCAGTTGGATCGGAGATGATTCAAGGAATAACTGCATTTCATGAAGTGGCATAAGGTAAACATAAACACAATTCAACAAGAAAGTAAACACAGCAGACCTACATGTCCATGTAGTGGTGTGTAGTCGAGTGTAGTGATGACTCACAGCGGCGCATTGATTTTGTCACTTAATTAGGAAAATGCTAAGTTGCTGTGTATGCCTTTTGTCTGGCTATGTCAAAACATAAGGTAAATGGAGGTTGGGTCACGGGCTGGTGCTGTGGTGGGCCTGTTCTGTCCTGTTGTTGTTGTAGCTTAATGCTGTAAACAGAATCTACACGATATATCCAAGCCGCCTCACTCTGAAAGTGTTCTCTCTTCTCTTCTTGGACTCCACCGTAATTGATGTTTTTTTTTATTCATTGATTTTTCAATACCCCTTTTGTTTTTCCATCTAGACGTTACAGGCCGGCCTTTACCCTGTGCTTGCTATACTGGGAGACACAACTCACATTTACCTTACCAATCGGCATCAGGAAGGCCACCAAGATTGATGTGCGGAGCATCCATGGAAGATAGGACCAAGAGGAAGGACGAGATTCCACTCCACAATTTGAGCATGATAATACAGTAACTTTAGTATCATTCATCATTCATCTTTTAATTAATTTGAATCCTTTTTTCTCTTCAATCATTAGGACTGTGTGTTGTGTGTTTGTTTGCTAATTGATCCCTACAACTGTGTTTTCTTTTAATTGTCTTTGCTATCTTTACAAGTAAGCCCAGTACAACATGGAATTTGGGTCTCTGAGGGCATATTACAGGCAAGGCAAATTGCATAGAATATACTGCTGCCCTGTACTGTCTAATTGTCTAGTAGGAGTTATTAAGTACTACACACAAAGCCTACGCACACGCTATAATATTCATTTGATGGTTCAAGTGAGTACACATATATGAAAAAACTTTTATGTGTTATTTATTAGAACATCACGACGAGGTCCAGCCAACACGTGTTTCGTCCAAAGGGAAAGTAACCCTGGACTTCTTCAGGGCTGATATGAAAAAGGAAATTCTAAGACCTAAAACCGGTGTAAATTCAAACCGGCCGGTACTGCATGATGTAGTCTTAAAAAGTGAGACCAGGTAAATCTAAAATCGATTAATTCCAGACCGGTAGGTTAAATGGCACACTCCAATACTTATTGTAAGGTATTGTCAACAAATCTTGAAGCGAGTACGCTACAGTCCTGCTACACAACACTCCCGGTAGCGCGTAAAACCGGATAAGTCCAGGGTTACTTTCCCTTTGGACGAAACACGTGTTGGCTGGACCTCGTCGTGATGTTCTAATAAATAATACATAAATGTTTTTTCATATATGTGTACTCACTTGAACCATCAAATGAATATTATAGCGTGTGCATAGGCTTTGTGTGTTGTATATGGACCTTGGTCCACGTTTCAAGGGGTTTTGTGGTTTCTTTCCCCTACCTTGTGCACCGCAGAGATAGCCATAAAGAATACTGGGCGTGATTAAGCGTGCGCCATTTGCCTTCTGGGTAGAAACCGCCTTTTGTCTTTAGTTATTAAGTACTACTCATTAACCATCAAGTTATCTTCATCATCATGCATGCATTTCCCTTTTCTCCCTTTATAGATTTTTTGTATAAGATCATGACCGTCTGTCAAGATTGCGCTTTGCTTTTGTTGTCCATGCGTACTGTTTTTCATTCTCAAACCTTTCCCCAAACCCCCCTTCCCATCCATTCATCAAACCCTAACCCTCTTCCCCGGGCTGTGATTTATATTGAGGTGTGATGTGACTACATAAAATGTACACCAATTGATCACACGCTTGCTGGGGCAGATGTGGTGAAAGCAACACTAATTCAATTGCAAGGCAGGGCGAGGAGCTTCTTCTGCTTGCCCACCCATGCTCAGTCTATGTGCAAGCCGTCACCGGCTAATAGTAGTACATCATAATTAATTGCCGTCATTGATTGGATTAATCATCAAACTCCTACCACACAGCAGTAAAGGTTACGAATTACGATTGTGTTAAGTTAAGTGACTCAATCGACACAACTACAGTTTGTAACTTCTTGTACTAGGCTGTCCCCGCCACCATTATGTTTAATTTGACTTTAGCAGTTGCAACTGCAATATTGTTTGTTTGGCAGTCTTCTTCTGTACTGTATTTTACTTCGTTCTACTACTCCTCCCACAGTCGCTCTCAGGAAAGTGACTGTCTCTTTTTAATTTTTTAGCAAATGCTACTGCCAGGGTCTACTCTACTACTACCACCACAACCATGGCATCTTCTACATTCTCTCTGGAAACCATGCATCCATCGCTGTGCCGAACGTAATCATCAATCACAGGTAAGATAAGTTTGGTGGGAGGTATAAATGGACTAGGAGGAGAGACTGACAGTACTAGTTGGACAAATAACTCAGTGAGGGGTACCGCATCTATCTGTTTGTGTTACATCATCGTCGGCAGATTATTTAAATCAAACACTGGCTGCGGCCCTGCAGCAGCAAGGAAACCAATATGACGTTAATTCGTAAAACAGTAACCCCCCACAAAACATTAACATTGTATGTTTAAGTATAAATATAATTTATTACCCTAACAAAAATAAACTATCCCACACCTGACCCACCCTTCTCCCTAACCCCAACAAATGTCCAAAACGAAAAAAGTCCAAAGAATGTCCCGAAACCCCAACGCCCAATTCCCACCCACCAAAACAAGGAATAAAAAGGGGCAAATCAACAGGGTCCTCGATGTTACATTCGGCGGGCTTTGAGGTGTTTGTCCACCATGATTTTGACCCACTCCTCCATTTGCTCCTCTAGACGTGCCATCCGGAGGAGAATCTTCTTGCGAAATGCCCTGCAGTGGCATCCAGGGTGGGGGACAGCAGTGCTGGCTGCTAGTGAATTGCGGCGGCGGCGGGCGGCTACCAGACCGCGCCGCCGTACCGCTGGAGTTGTGGCCTGGCTGGGGCCCAGGGCATCGGACGAGGCTGCAGCTGCTGCTGCCGCCTCCTCCTCCTCCGCCTGAGCCACCAGCCGCCGGTACTCCTGGCATATGGCCTCCAGTTTCCGGTGCCGGGCCCTGGCTGCCAACTCCTTCCGCGATGGTTTGTCTTGGGAAGGAGTACCATCTATATCAAGAAAGAAAAAAATATTGTTGTAACCAGTACTCTTAGCTAAACAGTAACACAAAATTAATTCAACACATAATGGCACAGTAGCACTAGCAAGAAGCACAGTACATAACATTTGTGGTAATAATCTATCTATCCTCCCACTTCCTCGGCCTCTAACATTTGTGGGAGTTTCAGGCATTATTCTAGCGCTATGGACTCCAACCAGTACACAGTACACCAGTGTTCTTCTTTTCTCTAGTTTAGCGAAATGACATAACCTGGTTGTAGCCGGCATTGCCAGCTCGGTCATCTATGCTTGCACCCAAGACAAACATACGAGTCATGAAGCAGACTCACGTTAGTTGGATTTACTACTGTTTGCAGGTGGGGAAGCTCGTATTTTTCTATTACGGGTGGCACTGGCCATACTCTCTCTGTTACATGGAGGGCAATTGCTCAATTATTTCACAGTGCCTTGGCTACTACAAAAGGCAGATTATATATCTGATCCAATGATCGTTGCTTTTATATGGGACAACGACATAAGGTCAGTAGCGGTCGGTGGTGGGACTCGGGGAGTTCGGCCGGGCGGTGATGTGGGTAGGGGCAGGATGGTGGTAGTAAACTATGGATTACGGCCAATTACAGGTAAGTAAACATATAAATAAATGAAACTAATTTTGTTGCGCACACTGCATCGCATTTGGCGGTGCAGTGCGCACAATGAAATTCGCTTTATTTATTTGTATGTTTACAGTAAAGTTACCTGTATTTGCCCGCGTAATACATTGTTTACTACTACCCCCACCCTGCCCCTCCCCACATCGGCTTTGCTACTCTGGCGCGGTTTCTTTTACATTCCCTAAAACTGTGCATCCCGTGACAGTCTCCACCTATGCTGTCTATGATGAATACATACAGGCATCCATCCATTCTAAGTAAATGTCAATCATTCTTCTTAATCTCTCCACCAACCTTACTTTGTTTCACCAACAACAACGCATGCGTCCACTCACTCCGTTGCTTGCCTTGGCTTTGAGTTTCACCAAAACACCGCTGATGATTCTTGCTATCCACAGTATCCACCCACACTGTGTCGCCCACCCAGGCAGGCATCCATTCTTCTTTCACCTTCTTCCACCCATCCTTCAACAACACATGCATCTGATTCCTATCAGCCACCTATCCATGCTTCCAACGTATCCTTCTCTGCCAGTCATCATATTAAATCTCGCCCGCCCTTCCTCCTTCAACCCTTCTTTCCCTTTTTGTTCAACACATCCATCAAGGTCATCTGATCTGACTTTTAGTCTCCTCCATAAAACTTTCACAGCTGAGTTGGAGTCAGATATAAGAGGCCATTGGTTAATCAAGTCACGCTGGTAATGCTATTGCTACTGCATTGCTCATGCTAAGTAAAGGGTGTCTTCTTTAACCGTTGTATAATGTTCACTACAACTTCATACCTAATAATAAGTCTCAACAACAGTACAGTGAGTGAAGTCCACACACCCTTCCAGCTAGTGCAATGTCAATAAGTCATGAATATAACTTACCACCGCCCGCCACCGCTGCTGGCTCCCCCCTGTAGCTCCTGCAGGTGCCGCATCTTCTCCTGCCCCCTCCGGAAGGCTCGAATCGCCGGTGGCCCCGCCGCCACTGGTGGTTGCTAGTCCGCCTAGATAAAAACATGACACATTTTTAGATGCCTGTACACCTCCCCCTATTTATTCTTTTTCATTAGCAAGATTGAAAAAAAAGTTATTACATACATATTATTATAAATCACATTCAATAGTCCAAATCGGGTACTAGAGTACAGTCAGTAGACACTAGTAGTGTTATGGTCCCTAGGGTCATTATTATACTATACTCTACTCTTTGCAAAGTTAGCCTGAGCCATGCAACCATTTTCCGCTTCATGTCTTTTGCGCATTTTACCTCGCAGCTTGTTGCGCAGTAACAGTAAGACGCCTTTTGAGCCCACATGAGCACATACAGCTACTGTCTGAGCGTTGCGTACAAGAGGTCGAAAAACAAGCCACTTTGTTATGGAGTTCGGTTAGTCCGTATTGCTTAGCCATAGGTAACATGTTACACTTTTTGGGCAGGACTGAGAAATGCTTGCATTATACTATAATAACACGCACCATTTTTCTCAGGCAGAGGATTCCCTTCTACGAACCAGAGATTTGCAGAGCTTATGAATGATGCATGTAACCAGTAATTCTACTTTCTACGGTGAGGAGTCGCCCAGAATTCGCACAGATCTTTTGTCTTATATATCATCAATGATCATGCACTTGTTGCAAGTGCAACACTGTTTATTGTTTTAATCTTATGCATTTTGCTGTTGGAGCTGGCTGGAGTACACTGAATTTTATAGAACATACATACAGAGCTTGTTAGTTGAAAAATAAACCTTTTGAACTTACACATAGACTCTGTGGTATTTTGTGTGGTGGTGGTGGTGGACTTACACGAGTGAGTGAGCGAAAGGGTGTTATGTTCTGGGTTGTGTAATCATAATCATTGGGTATCTTCGGGTGGGGGTTCGGGGACCTAATGAGACACTATAGCTAGTCGTTCAGGGGATTGTGGGTTCACTTCTGACTGAGGTGTGAGGAACGTCCAAGTTCCAAACTCGCATCACCAACATCCTATTTCATTGTGCATAGTTCTGCATGGGGCTGTGCATAATCCAAGTAGTATGTACTATATCCTATCAAAAATAGTCAAATATCTGGTTGGGCATTTTGTTTGTGGTAATTGTCAAAGCCTCAAGATTAAGAAGCCTAGAAGAGGACAACCGAAAGGACTGGACTAAGTGGCTAGAGCTATTAGTATTGGTCAATCTGAGTTTTATACAAAACCGTACAATAAAGAGTGGCAATGCAAACTGGGCAAGCTTAGCGACAGACTAATATTAGTAGTACAGAGTACAGACATTCATAGCAGAGGCAGTTAGAACTTAGAGGCAGGGATAACCAGAATTTAGAAACAGATAGTCAAGTCAAGATCAAAGAATCTTTTGTAAAAAATAGAATTAGGGAGTGGAGCCAGAATTAATAGTTCTGAAAAAATAAGGTGCAGTAAAAGTTAGGGCAATATAATTGTTAATATTAACCACTGGAGGACTTACTGGGACCAGCAGCAGGGCCCTTGGTAGAGGAGCGGTCCTCTGGTGGTTGTCCCGCCGAATCTGACCCCGTCTTCTTGCCCCTGGGTGCTGCACATCAGTGATCATGTAAGATATAATAAAGAAAAAGAAAGACACAAACATTAATGATTGCTGTGAAACAAATAAATTATCTAAAAAAACGCTCAAAAAACGTTCTAGGAAACAAAAATTGCAATAAAATTGACCTATCTAATCCGATCGACTACTGCCTTGCGGGATTCACGGACAGTCTACTTATTTGGGAACACTAATTCAGTGTTCCATTCTGATTGATTCAAATAAAATCCAGAACACTAACTAAGCCTAAGTACCACCTGATCTAGCCCACCTATTCCAGGCGGGCCAATTGTTCATTAAGCCTGCATTTCCATTTTTTATTGACATCAAAAATGCATAGATGAGAAGGAGGACACATGCATAAAGTGCATAATGCATACACCAAATTGTTGGTTGGTTGCGTCTGATGTTCTGCAGCTGACTGACACTGCTAAGCTAAGCTTACCAGTACCACTCACTAAACAAACTACAAAAGGTTCTAAGGACTGGGGTAAGCAGCACTCAGTGACAGAGGATGCGTCACACAGACCGCTCAAAAATTATCAACTAATAGTAACTAAACCTAGTATCAAATGCATCCACCGCTATTTGACAGGAGGACAAAGGAAGGACTACAGTCTCTCTAGCAATAGCATTACCTAACTGAAGTTCTCTAAAGTAAACTCTTACATAATGACAAGCGAGCGCAAAGTTGCAAAAAGTAAGAGTACCGCCCAGCACCTGTGTCCTACAATCACAGAAGATTTTGAAACGTAATTTACCTGCAATGTAAGCAGCAGTATTCTTGTTATTTGTAAAAAATATATACACAAATCACAATACTTATACTACTATATATATATTGGCTACTCACCAAGCCCCACGACCTCGACACCCAGCAGGTCCAACAGGTCCTGCTCCCGGTCAAGGATGTCTGACCACCGGTGGGCCAGCTGGTTATGGGTGCGCCGGACCTCGGAGCAGCGAAACACTGCCCGACGCACCTTTGCCCACCGGCGGTGACGCTCCTGGGTCGGGTACCCGGAGCCTGGCCTGCCGCCTGCTGCCAAGGTCAAGGGGAGGTGGCGCTGAATAAAAAAAACAAGGGCGGCCACCTCCGCCTCATTAAACAGCTGGCGGGCTTGCACCCCTGCAGGGCGCAGTCTGCCGCAAGGCAGGCGGCGATTGGGGGCACGCGCCTTGCCCTCTGAGCCGCTGCTGCTACCCTTCGCCATGGTTCTGGGGTGGGAGGAGGTGAAAAAGAAAAGTTAGAAGGGAAAAATAAAGTTAGGGGAAGAAGTAGGAGCTTAAGGAAGAAAGTTATATAAAACAGTCGAAAAGTTAAAAAAACACAGTAAAAAGTAGAAAAAAATGCAAAATATAGACTTAAGCAGAGAGTGAGATAGATAAGAAATAAAGAAAAATTGAAAAACAGTGTAAAAAACTAAGGATTGCAAAGATTGAGGGAGGATAGAAAAGCAGGCCCAGAACCATAGCATAGAGTGGTAAAACAAGATGGCCGCGCCCATCGCGACCGCGTGGGTAAGTTCGCGCGATATTTGTCCCCGAGCACGCAAAAACATCGCGAACACGTACAACGCGTTCCCGAACAAGGAATGCGCAGCGCGAGCACGCTATACGCGACCCAGAACAGGAAATAAGGGATCGCGAACGGGCGGGACAAGTGAAAAACAAAATGGCCGCGCCCATAGGCTACCGCATGGGTAAGTTCGCGCCCCCGAGCACGCAAACAGCGTCCCGAGCAACCACAACGCGTTCCCGAGCAAGAAAAACGCATCGCGAACGGGCGCGGCAAACAGCTACGCGCGCTCGCGAAGTTACGCGTAGCTCGCGTAGCGCTCCGACGTCTTCGCGTAGCTTCGCGTAGCGCGACTACACGAACTACGCCCAGGCTTAATGAATACCTGCCTTGTGGGGACTAACCTTTCCCAATGTTTTTAAAATACACTAATAACAGAAAAATGTTAAGAAAAAATTCATGATACAGGATCCTGCTTCAAATTTGCAAATATATTGTTATTTAATCGTGCGCATAGCACCATCCTTGTGGGGACTTGAACACGTGCTACCATCCTTGTGGGGACCTAGTCTGTAACACTATTTGTGATTGAATACAGTCGAAGGCACATGTCTAAATGTTTATTTTATCAACAATATACACAAACAACATTATAATCTATTCATATATGAATTGCTGCATATATACGAGGGGTATACATTAAACACAGATTAGGTTAATGTGCCAGAAAATATCATATCATGCTTAAAGAAAGACACTTAAAGCTGTATTTAACCTATTTATTATTGCTTACAATCTTAGGAGATAAGGGAACTAACACATAAAGAAATTAGCATATGGAACCAAGGAATATGGTCAAGTGGAACCCAGAGCTTGATTAGCTGCTTACATGTTTGCCAAAATAGATGTTCAAGTCCCCACAGAGATAGTGGGTGAAGATCATTGTGTTTAAGTCTCCATAGAAATAGTGTACACATTCAAAGCTTAAATCCCATTATAAAGAGTGTGAAGCTAATGATGTTCAAATCCACACAGAGGTTGTGTGTAATTATAGGAATGCTCAAGGCCCCACAGAGATGGCATGTTATTATAGCGATGTTTAAGTCCCCACAGAGATAGTGTGTTATCATAGAGATGTTCAAGTCCCCACAGAGATGGTGTGTTATTATAGTGATGTTCAAGTCCCCACAAAGAGAGTGTGTTATTACAGTGTAGTTCAAGTCCCCACAAAGAGAGTGTGTTATTATAGCGATGTTTAAGTCCCCACAGAGATGGTGCATGAAGGTGATTGTGTTTAAGTTCTCATTAAAATAGGGCCCAATTCACAAAGGTAAACTTAGACAAAAAGTCTAACTTTACTACTTTTCAGTATTCACAAAGGTAAATTCAGACCAAAAGTCTAACTTTACTACTTTTCAATATTCACAAAGCCCCTTACAGAGAATGTGAAGCTGATGATGTTCAAGTCGAAGCAAACACAAGGAGATGATGGACGGAGTGCTAAAACTTTTCAGTCACTCACCCCCCGTCACAGATCTGGGTTGAATCTATCGTCGTTCTTTAGCTCACTTCGCCACCCCAGTTCAGACCCAGCTATATGCAAATCAGTCTTGACCCTGTGCCTCATGGGAACAGTCCAGCCTGAACTGCCAAGCCAAGTCTTCCTTGGACCGGAAACAAGCATCCTGGGGCCGGTTTCGGGGTAACACCCCCTCATCAGCCAAGCTAGCTTGAATCCAGTGGCAAAGTGAGCAAGGGACCCACGTTTGGGCATACCCTGCCAACTTAGGGTGAACAAAGCAAACACAAGGAGGTGATGGATGGAGTGCTGAAACTTTTCAGTCACTCACCCCCAGTCATAGATCTGGGTTGAATACATCATCGTTCTTTAGCTCACTTTGCCACCCCAGTTCAGACCTAGCTATATGCAAATCAGTCTTGACCCTGTGCCTCATGGCACCCCTGGTGCTTCAAGTTGAAACAGAGCTTGCATTTAATTACAGGAATGCTCAAGTCCCCACAGAGATGGTATGTTTTTATAGTGATGTTCAAGTCCCGACAAAGATAGTATTTTATTATAGTTTTTTCAAGCCCCCACAATGATAGTGTGTTATTATAACGATGTTTAAGTCCCCACAGAGATAGTGCATGAAGATGATTGTGTTTAAGTCCTCATTAAAATAGGGCCCGATTCACAAAGGTAAACTTAGAGAAAAAATCTAACTTTTCTACTTTTCAGTTTCACAAATGTAAACTTAGACCAAAAGTCTAACCTTACTACTTTTCAGTATTCACAAAGCCCCATACAGTGAATGCGAAGCTGATGATGCTCAAGCCAAAACAGAGCTTGCGTGTAATTACAGGAATGCTCAAATCCCCACAGAGATGATGTGTGACTATAGTATTACCACGGTCGCCAAAGAGAATTTGTGTGATTATAGACATGCCCAGGTCCCCACAGAGATAGTGTGTGATTATAGACATGCCCAGGTCCCCACATAGATAGTGTGTGATTATAGAGATGTCGAGGTCCCCACAGAGATAGTGTGTGATTATAGACATGCCCAGGTCCCCACAGAGATAGTGTGTGATTATAGACATGCCCAGGTACCCACAGAGATAGTGTGTGATTATAGACATGCCCAGGTCCCCACAGAGATAGTGTGTGATTTTAGAGATGCTGAGGTCCCCACAGAGATAGTGTGTGATTATAGACATGCCCAGGTCCCCACAGAGATAGTGTGTGATTATAGAGATGTTGAGGTCCCCACAGAGATGGTGTGTGACTATAGTATTATCACAGTTGCCAAAGAGAATGTGTGTGATTTTAGACATGCCCAGGTCCCCACAGAGATAGAGTATGATTAAAGACATGCCCAGGTCCTCACAGAGATAGTGTGTGTTTATAGACATGCCCAGGTCCCCACCCAGATAGTGTGTGACTAATGGGATGCACAGGGATAACACACAGAGATAGTGCATGATTATAGTCATGTACAAGTCCTCACAGAGTTATTGTGTAATTACAGTGATGTGTGTAATGATAGGTATGTTGAAGAACCAATACAGATCGTGTTAGTCTGGTGGCTTATTAAATGAATGAATCCACTTGAGGGATGTGTGTTTGACCACTCTCTCACATATTGGAATCCTGGTGCTACCATTCAGCCTTTATTCCTTCCAAGGTCTATACAATAAGTACTATTTACTTGGATAACAAAAAACATATGGTATTCAGCAACAAGAAACCCCCAGGCGTGAATGTGCACCTTATATATGCACATGAGATGATGTGATGTGATAATAGTGGTACTCAAGTCACCACTAGAGATAGACTGGAATTATCCCATATCTATGAATCCCACTTCAAATGCAGCATTAACTGAATTAAACTGTGTTCATCCTGGACGGTTCACACTGCCTTAAAAATCCAAGTATCTGAGTTCTCATTTTCTTTTCTAGCCCCCATCTTATCAACTCTAGTCTCCATTAAGAAGATACAACTGTATTTCTGATTGCAATAAACTCCCCATACTGATTCGTTCTGACACTTTAGGATTATTACAATAGAGAAATAGATTTAAGAACTGGCCCATCTTTATAATTTTTGTCTCTATAATTCAAGAATGAAATGGTCCTCTCCTCACAAAGCTCTTCTTTCTCTCAAAGTATTCCTTCTACCTGCTCTTGGGGCTCTTTCTAGCTAACCAGGCTCACACTCTATAAATACCAGTATATATATATATACACACATATATATACACATATATATATATATATATACACATATACACATATATATACACATATATACACACATATATATACATATACACACATATATATATACATATACACACATATATATATATATATATCCTCACGAATGCTGCCTTTGAATTAAATTGAATAATTCCAGAGATTTGAGTGCTGGTCCATTCTTCATGTGAGAAGTGAGATTTTTCGATTGTTAGAGGCGTGATGTGGCATCGCCTCAAACCAGCACCACTGGCGATTAGGAAGCACTCCGGAATCCACAAAACCCAGGTTGCAATATATATATATATGCACATTAACCTTGTTTAACAAACTTTAAACATTTACTGTGTTTGGGAGCACAAATTCTGTTAGTGGATTTCCAGAATGGAGCTAGCTGTCCTTTGTGCAAGAGTAGAAAAAAATCAAGTTTGCAGTGGTACATCTGCCTTTTTATGGGAAGACACATTCTCAAAATGTGCCCAGGTGAAACATGGGAAACTTTCACAAAGTTGAAACATCTATTTGTTCAGCCTTTTATATTTGGAGTGTAAAATAGAAATTCTTAAACAAGGCTTAAACATTCTCAAAAGCGCCCATGTCATCTACAAGAGACTTTCTTAGCGTTGATGGTCTTGTTATTTGAAGGGCAAATCATATACAAGAGTCTTACAAATTGTATTCCTGAACTGAGCTGGTGTGCTCATAATGTAAGAGTAGAGAAAGTCACTTTGGCTGACATACAGCTCTCTTTTTCATGGGAATAAAAACCTCAGAATGTGCCAACTTTAATTATAGGAATCTTTCACAATGTTAACAAAAATAATTTTGAGGAGTGAGCCCAAATGTTGTACTTCGGTGTGTGTGGGGTATAAAACTAGGCCTCCTAAAAGGAGCCGGTGAATCCTTTGTTCAGGAATAGAGAAGGACAATTTGATAGTCATGCACTAGCTGTTTTTGTGAAAAATGAAACCTTAAAATGTGCCCATGTTAAAGATAGGAGTCCTTCACTAAGTTGAAAAATGTGTTTTTGGCAGTGGGCTTTTTGTACATACAGTCTCAAACACTAAGGGCCTCATTTATAAAAAGTGTTGCATCGCTGCCTGAAAGCAGCGATGCAACACTTTTCAGTGTGCCCTCCTTGCAACATGATGGATGTGCCGCATTTATTGTACGGCACACCATGTCGCAAGGAATGACAGATACGTCAGGAATCCTGACCAGGGCCGGACTGGCCGGAGCGGGCACCGGGCGTTTCCCCGGTGGGCCGCCAGGGTGGGGGCTTGTTTTTGTTACAGGGGGTCAACAATATCAGCCCCCTGTATCAAAATCGGCAGAAACCGGCCCTCGCAAACAGCTCGGCCGCACCCCCCGCCACCCAGGGGGGCCAGCCGAGCAGTTTGCCTGGGCCAGTTTCGCTTCTCAGTCCGGCCCTGATCCTGACGTATCTGTCGGATCGAAACCCACGCAATGCTGGAGTTGTTTCGTAAGCATGATGCAACTCCAGAAATGCATGGGGGAAGCCTATTTCCATTGCACTGTGTCATCCTTATGCCTGCTGTGAGGCAGGCGTAAGGTTGTGATGCAGTAGCTTCCTAGAAGTGGCACAGTGAAATCTGATAGATTTAATTGCGCCACTTCTACGAGGCTTTTTGTGAGGGAACGCCCACCCTACATACATTATACCCGACGCAGGTATAATGTGGCGCAGGGCTTTATAAAGTGACGCATCTGCTTAGATGCGTCACTTTGTAAATATGGTGCAACATGGCGCATTATTTATGCCGCTGCATCCTCACAAAAAGTGACGCAACGGCGGGGCAAAAGTGTAACAAGGAGCTCATCAATAAGCTCCTCATTTTGCAATTAGGTTTGTGTTCTCTTTGTGCCAGAATAGAGAAAATGACTAATAGTTCTGTAACTATACTTTTCATAAGAAAAGGGACATTTTCAAAATGGGTACATGTTAAATATGGTGAATGAAACAAATATTGATTCCAAAATATCATGTGACATAAATATGTTGTCAAACATATCACCACTACAAAAATATAGTGGAACAGAATATAAAAATTAAGAATGCAGGTTTTATTGTATACAATATGGTAATGAAAACAATTGTTGTAATTAATATTGTGTACTTTAGTATACTTGTAATAAACATTGTTTTTAAATAAAGATATATATTCCTATAATATTAGTAAAATTGTCTTTTTTAAATATAGTTTGCAATTTTAAGTGTGTAATTGAATTTTTAAAAGGTAATTAGATGGGTCTGGTGGCTCAGTGGACAAATGTGTCCACTACAGGGCCCTGTGTTCAATCTCATGGTCATAGGTTCAAATCCTGGAGGGTCCACTCAGCCTTTCAACCATCTGAGGTCGATAAAATCAGTACCGTTGGATAGCAATAAACATCTGTTAGCGCCAAGATGCCTAAGAGTTAATAAGCGATCTACAAATACCTATGTTATGTAGTTTATAATTTAGTAACCGGATATTGGGTTTTTAGGGGAATATGGAGGGAGGTTAATTACATTTTAACTAATTGTTTTTTAATGTTATGTAAGGTAAGGTAAAATCAATCTATAAATGGTTAGTATGTAATGTTTTAATTGTTTAATTGTTCTTTCATTTATTTGGGTTTAATTTCAGATTTTTTATTTATATTTTGTATAGTATAATTAGTTATAGCTAATTTAGAAGCATGTCCAGTTTGTAGGGGAATAGGGTGAGAAATTATTTCATTGAATAAATATATAAAATGAAAAAATAGTTTTATTTAGACTATACAAGAAATAATTAGTAATATATATATCAGCAAGTGTATATTACATTTATTATTTTTATATGTTTCATTTATTTTAATTTTATTATTGTTTTATTTATATTTTAATTTATCTTCTTGGTGTTTGTAGTTTTTTCAGTTGTAGCGAGAGAAGTGAATTCTACGTATGTTTATTTAAATATTTCATTTAATTATACGTTTATTTTGTATATTTATAATAAATTGTGCATTTTATTTAAATTTATACAATATATATTTTCTAGTTTAACTATGGTTAATCATTTTATGTTTTAAGGTATTTAAACATAGTCAGGATAATCTAGATACACACTAAAAGTTAACCAGTGCTCATCCTCTGGTAGCCTGGCACAGAGCAGTCAGGCTTATCTAAAGAGGCAATGTGTAAAGTGTTAGTGCAACACACACAGTAACACAATGAAAACACCACAAAAAAGTCCACACAGAGTTAGAAAAATAGATAATATTTTTAAGATTAAAACAAGACAAAAAACAACAAAATCAAATAAATAGACCTGGAGTTATGAATTTTAAAAGAATAAATCAAAAAGTAGTGCTTAGAAGTCAATAGCATTTAGGGGTTACTTGAGGTCATGCTGGACAGGGGCAAATCCAAAGTTCAGGCCGACCGTGATGGAGGGTGGGCTGGCTACAGGACTCACGCAGGTCCCTCTGAGAAAGTACCTTGGATGGAGCAAGCGTCAATATCGAAGCCTTGATGCGAGGAGTCCAGGAGATGCTGCACCATCACCGATTCAGTGGATGGAGACAAAGCATCAGTGCCAATCTGCGGATTAGGCTTCGGTGTCGAATCCCTTATGATGTGGGTACTGCTTCGTCATCGAGCCACGCTGTCCATGGTCATCAAGCAGCGCAGTCTGTCAAGGTGATGTCATCAATCGGCTCCTGTGTCGGCGTCGAAGAGCAATGCGTCAGTTCCGATTGCGCATAGTACTCACTACATTAATTTTGATAGTTCTGGACAGCAGAAATCACCTTACAAGGGCTCAGGACTGAATTGGCACCACTTGGCAGGCAGCACTCACAGATGGCCGAGTCCAGGTGATGTTGCAGAGTTGAAGGAAGCCTTTGATGGCCCTGAGGCTCCAGAAAAGGGGCAAGCCAGCAAGCCCTTGGAGTCACTCTGGGTTCAAGTGAGATGGATCCAGTCCTTGTCCTCAGCAGAGCAGAGATCAGCAGGCAACAGGGCAGATCATCAAAGCAGAAAGCAGTTCCTTCAGAGCAGCAGTCAAGCAAAGTGACAATCCTTGTGGCACAGCCGTCTTTACTCCTGACAGAGTTCTTCACAGGTCTTGTTGTGTACTGTTTTGGTAGGGTCAGAGTCCCAGTACTTATACCCAGTTGTGCCTTTGAAGTGGTGGTGACTTCAAAGCAGGCCCTTTCATCCCAGCCCTGTCTGCCAAGCTATCTGAAGGGGGTAATCAGCCCTCTGTGTGGGACACAGGACACTGCCTATTCAGTTGTGTCAGCTACCCTCCCTCTTCCTGACCAGGAAGAGCTATTGAATGTAGATGAATGCAGATGGGTTCTCTGTCACACCCACCCTTCCTGTGTTAGTAGTTGTCAAGAGTGAATGCACAAAGTGTGGCTGTCACCCACCCCAGACATGTATTTTAGACAGGCTGCAAGGCGCACAGAGCAGTAAGAGCAGGGGAATCCACTTTCTAAAAATGGCATTTCTAAATCAGTAATGTTAAATTCAACTTTACTGGTAAGGAGGATTTATCATTACCATTTCAAAGATATGAAACATGATGCAACTACTCCTTTCTAATAATCAGGAATTACAGTATTAAAGGGATTTGAGGAATCCCCAATGCTAGCCTATGAGAGGAGTGAGAATAGTAAATATAACCCCTTTGAAGTCCAATACTTTTCCTTCTGTTTTATATATATTGGGGTGGGAATAGCAAATCAAATCCCTCTGAAGTCCAACACGTTCCCAGCTGTTGCTTACATTGCAGTGGGAATAGTTAATCTAACCTCTCCGAAATTCAGCACTTTCCCTGCTTTTTCTTAGGGTGGAATGGAAATGGCCATTTGAACCCCTCTAAAGTCCAACACTTTCCCTACTGTTACTTAGATTGGAGTGGAAGTAGCAAACAAGGACCTTCTAGTGGACTTGCTCCCTTCACAGCGAAGCTCCGCCTGGTAGCTGCTGATGCCCCTGTTGCTGCTGCTGACCCTTGATCAGGAGTTCGAGGCCCACCTCCACCCGCAGACCCTTGCCTGCGCCTCATATCTGGTGGTCTAGTGGCAGAGCGTCACTGCTCTGCTGCTGGGCTGTCCCTCTGCCTCTCTTTTCTGATTTCTTCCTTTCTGCCTTTATTCAGCTTTTTCCTTTTTTACCTTTTTCTTTCCTTTGTTTGCTGCCCTCATCCCTGTTGCTTTGATCCCCATGGCCTGCCCCCTACAGTGACCCTTCCTGCTCCCGCATTTCCTGCCTCCCAGCTGTCCAGCCCCGCAGCACAACTTAATGGCAGCCGCTGGCGCACCAAAGGCAGGCCTGTCTGCACCCGTATGTGCCTGGACCATGCCCAGCACCAGGGACCCTGGTTCTCGGACCTTCCACCACTATGACGCCAGCACCCTCCTCACCCACAACTCAGGACGCCATGCCGCCTGCCACCTCGTGCCACAGAAGAAGACCCCAGGACCCTTCTCCTGCCAGAACTGCAGCCACATCCTCACCCACGCCAGCATGCCAGATCCTCTCGCTGCCCAACCGACCTGACCGAATGACAACCATGGAACACCTCCACTTCCAGATCCAGACCAACAACACCCTCTGCAGCACCCTCATCTACAGGCCCCCGGCCTGCCCGCTCTTCACCGACACCATCGTAGACCTCATCGCACCCCAAGCTCTAGCATCCACTGATTACATCCTACTCAGAAACCTCAACTTCCACCTGGACAACCCCAGTGACCAGAACACCGCCTCCCTACTGGTGAACCTCGTCAAAATCAGACTCAAGCAGCTAGTCATCACACCGACTCACTCAGCTGGACACATGCTCGACCCCATTTTCTCTGCCAGCGGAAACATCACCTACAGCCACACCACCGAATTCTGCTGGACTGACCACCACTGCGTGCATCTCGCCTTTGCCATACCAACCGTACACTACGGTCCTCATCATCCCCCGTCATACCTGGAACAAGGCCAAAGAAGATCTTCTCATCGACTTCCTCAGCACAACCACTCCGCCAACACCAACAGACACCAACACAGCAGCGCAAAATCTTCACCAATGGATCTCCAACTGCGCCGACACTCTGGCCCCCTCAAGAAGACACCAGGCAAGCAACACTTGAAGAAAGCCAGCTGGTTCACCCCCACCCTCCATGAGTCCGGACGACTTGAGAAGAGATGGAGGAACAACAAAACCACGCAACCTTCAAATCCGCTGTCAACGCACACCACATTCTCCTCAAAACCACAAAGAAACGGCCATACAATACAGAATCAACACCAACGCACACAACAGCAAAGAACTCTTACCCATCATCGAGGAGTTTGCCAGGACCAAAGCAAGACCACAGACATCCCACCCTCCCAAGACCTCTGCAACAAACTCGGCACCTTCTTCCACCACAAGATCAGGCAGATCTACTACAGCTTCGACACCCAAGACCCTGCCACTATGCCTGCCACCACCTCACGCAACCACACCACACCCCACCCCAACAGATCGTGCTCAACTGGACTCCGCTAACCACAGATGACACATTCAAGACTATGAAGAGCATCCACTCAGGAGCCCCATCAGATCCTTGCTCGTACCACATCTTCCATAGAGCAGCCGCCTCCATCGTCCCAAGCTTCGCCACACCATCAACTGCTCCATCAAAACCGACACCTTCCCTGACAACTGGAAACGCGCTGAGATCAACCCCCTGCTGAAGAAGCTGTCCGCCGACCTGACAGACCTCAAGAACTTCAGACCAACCTCCCTCCTCCTCTTCCCAACCAAGGTCATCGAGAAGGCCATCAACACCCAAGTCTCCGAGTTCATCGAGGAGAACCACATCCTGGGCACCTCCCAATCCGGCTTCCGAAGTAACCACAGCACCGAGAACGCACTCCTCGCCACCACCGACGACATCCGCTCCCTCCTCGACCTGGGCGAAACTGCAGCCCTCATCCTACTGGATCTCTCAGCCGCTTTCGACTCCATCTCCCACCGCACCCTAATTACGAGACTCCATGACTCCGGCATCTGCGACAAGGCACTGGACTGGATCCACTCCTTCCTTACCGGCCAAACACAGCGTGTCAGACTACCCCTGTTCCTCTCAGAACCTACAGAGATTAGCTGCAGAGTGCCCCAGGGCTCCTCCCTGAGTCCCACCCTCTTCAACATCTACATGGCCCCCTCCTCAGCCATCATCAGAAGCCACGGACTCAACATCGTCTCCAATGCCGATAACATCAAGCTGCTCCCCTTCCTCACCAACGAACCCACAGCCACCAGAACCAACTTTGACAGCGGAATGGAGGCTGTTGCTACCTGGATGAAAGAAAGCTGCCTCAAGCTCAACTCGGACAAGACCGAAGTACTCATCCTGGGACCCACCTCCTCAGCCTGGGATGACTCCTGGTGGGCAGCCGCACTAGGAACCCCTGCCATCCCCACGGACCACACACGCAACCTCGGCATCATACTGGACTCTCGCTCACAATATACCGCCAAATCAGCGCAGTATCCTCATCCTTCTTCCACACGCTCCGCCTGCTTCGAAGAACATTCAGATGGATCCCAACAGAATCCAGAAAGATGGTCACCCACACACTCATAACCAGCAGACTTGACTACGACAATGCACTCTACAGTGGCATGTATGGGTTTTTGGGTGGCAAGGAATTTTTAGGGTGGGAATTGGTTTTAGAGTGGCAAGGGAATTTTTAGGGTTTAGGGTGAGTATGGGTTTTTGAATGGTTAGGGATATTTTAGCCAGGGTTTAGGGTGGGTATTAGTTTTTGGGTGGCAGTTGAATTTTTAGGGTTTAGGATGGGTGTAGATCTCTGAGGAGTAAGGGATTTTTAGGGTTTAGGGTGGGTGTGGGTTTTATGAGGGGCAAGGGAATTTTTATCTTTTAAGATGGGAATGGGATTTTTGGTGGCAAGGGATTTTGTAGGATTTACGGTGGGTATGGAGTTTTGGGTGGCAAGGGAATTTTTAAGGTTTTGGATGGGTGTGGGTTTTTGTGGGGCAAGGGCAATTTTATGGTTTAGGGTGGGTATGGGTTTTTAGGTGATAAGGAATTTTTAGTGTTTAGAGTGGTTATGGGTTTTTGGGTGGTAAGTTATTTCTTAGGGTGGATATGGGTTTTTGGGTGGCAAGTGAATTTTTAGAGTTTAGGGTGGGTATGGGTTTTTGGGTGGTAGGGAATTTTATAGGCTTTAGAGTGGGTATGGGTTTTGGGTGACAAGGGAGCCTTCAGGGTTTAAGGTGGGTATGGGTTTTTGGGCGATAATGATTTTATTAGGGTTTAGCATTTGTATGGCAAGAGAATTTTATAGGGTTTTGGGTGGGTATGGGTTTTTGAGTCGTAAGGGATTTTTTAGGGTTTAGGGTGGGTATGGGTTTTTGGTTGGCAAGGGAATTCTTTGGGATTTGGGTGGGTATGGGTTTGTAGGTGGCACAGGAATTTTTAGGATTTAGGGTGATTATAGGTTTTTAGGTGGTAAGGGATTTTTAGGGTTTAGGGTATGTATGGGTATTTGGGAGGTAATAGATTTTTAGGGTTTAGGGTGGGCATAGGTTTTGGTGGCAAGGGAACTTTTAGGGTTTAGGGTGGGTATGGGATTTTAGGTGATATGGGCTTTTTTAGAGTTTAGGGTGCATATGGGTTTGTGGGTGGCAAGGGAATTTTTAGAGTTTAGAGTGGGTATAGGTTTTTGGGTGGCAAGGGAATTTCTAGGGTTTAGAGTGGACATGGGTTGCTGGTGGTAAGGTATTTTTTAGGGTTTTGTGTGAATATAGGTTTTTAGGTGATAGGAACTTTTTAGGGTTTAGGTTGGGTATGGGTTTTTGGGTGGCACAGGAATTTTTAGGGTTTAGGGTGGGTATGGGTTTTTGGGCGGCAAGGGAATTTTCAGGGTTTAGGGTGGGTCTTGGTTTTATGGGTGGCAAGGACATTTTTATCATTTAAGATGGGTGTGGGATTTTTGGTGGCAAGGGATTTTGTAGGATGTACGGTGGGTATGGTTTTTGGGTGGCAAGGGAATGTTTAAGGTTTTGAGTGGGTGTGGGTTTTTGTGGGGCAAGGGAAATTTTATGGTTTAGGGTGGGTATGGGATTTTGGGTGTTAAGGAATCTTTAGGGTTTGGAGTGGGTATGGGTTTTGGGTGGCAATGGAACCTTTAGGGTTTAGGTTGGGTATGGGTTTTTGGGCGATAATGATTTTATTAGGGTTTAGTATTTGTATGTGTTTTTGGGTTGCAAGGGATTTTTTAGGGTTTAGCATTTGTATGGGTTTTTGGGAGGGAAGAGAATTTTTAGGGTTTGGGGGGTATGGGCTTTTGAGTGGTAAGGGATTTTTTAGGGTTTAGGGTGAGTGTGGGTATTTGGGTGGTAAGGGATTTTTTAGGGTTTAGGGTGGGCATAGGTTTTGGGTGGCAAGGGAACCTTTAGGGTTTATGGTGGGTATGGGTTTTTGGTTGGTAATTAAACTTTTAGGGTTTAGTGTTTGTGTGGGTCTTTGAGTGGTAAGGGATTTTTAGGGTTTAGGATGGGTGTGGGCTTTTTGGCAGGAAGGAATTCTGTATGGTTTACAGTGTGTATGGTTTATTGGGTGGCAAGAGGATTTTTAAGTTTTAGGGTGGGTGTGGGTTTTTGGGGGCAAGGGAAATTTTATGGTTTAGGGTGGGTATGAGTTTTTCGGTGATGACATTTTTAGGGTTTAGAGTGGTTATGGGTTTTTGGGCTGTGAGGTTTGTCTTAGGTTTTAGGGTGGGTATGGGTTTCGGGTGTCAAGGGAACCTTCAGGGTTTAGGGTGGGTATTGGTTTTTGGGTGGTAATGAATCTTTTAGGGTGGGTATTGGTTTTAGAGTGGCAAGGGAATTTTTAGGGTTTAGGGTGAGTATGGGTTTTTGAATGGAAGGGATATTTTAGGGTTCAGGGCGGGGATTCGTTTTTTGGGTGGCAGTTGAATTTTTAGGGTTTATGATGGGTGTAGGTCTTGGAGGGGTAAGGGATTTTTTAGGGTTTAGGGTGGGTGTGGGTTTTATGGGCTGCAAGGGAATTTTTAGTTTTTTAAGATGGGTATGGGATTTTTGGTGGCAAGGGATTTTGTAGGCTTTACGGTGGTTATGGGGTTTTGGGTGGCAAGGGATTTTTAAGGTTTTGGATTGGTGTGGGTTTTTGTGGGGGCAAGGGCAATTTTATGGTTTAAGGTGGGTATGGGTTTTTGGTTGATAAGGAATTTTTAGTGTTTAGAGTGGTTATGGGTTTTTGGGTGGTAAGTTATGTCTTAGGGTGGATATGGGTTTTTGGGTGGCGTGTGAATTTTTAGAGTTTAGGGTGGGTATGGGTTTTTGGGTGGTAGGGAATTTTATGGGTTTTTGGGTGGGTGTGAGTTTTGGGTGGCAAGAGAACCTTTAGGGTTTAGGGTGGGTATGGGTTTTTGAGTCATAAGGGATTTTTTAGGGTTTAGGGTGGGTATGGGTTTTTGGGTGGCAAGGGAATTCTTAGGGATTTGGGTGGGTATGGGTTTTTAGGTGGCACGGGAATTTTTAGGGTTTAGGGTGAATATAGGTTTTTGGGTGGTAAGGGAGTTTTTTAGGGTGTGTATGGGTATTTGGGTGGTAAGGGATTTTTTAGGGTTTAGTGTGGGCATAGGTTTTGGGTAGCAAGGGAACCTTTAGGGTTTATAGTGGGTATGGGTTTTTGGGTGGTAATTAATCTTTTAGGGTTTAGTGTTTGTGTGGGTTTTTGAGTGGTAAGGGATTTTTAGGGTTTAGGATGGGTATGGGTTTTTTGGGTGGCAAGGGTATTTTTATCGTTTAGGATGGGTGTGGGATTTTTGGCGGGAAGGAAGTTTGTATGATTTACAGTGTGTATGGGTTATTGGGTGGCAAGATAATTTTTAAGTTTTAGGGTGGGTGTGGGTTTTTGGGGGGCAAGGGAAATTTTATGGTTTAAGGTGGGTATGGGTTTTTCTGTGATAAGACATTTTTAGGGTTTAGGGTGGTTATGGGTTTTTGGGTTGTGAGGTTTGTCTTAGGGTTTAGGGTTGGTATGGGTGTTTGGGTGGCAAGGGAATTTCTAGGGTTTAGGGTGGGTGCGGGATTTTGGTGGTAAGGTACTTTTTAGGGTATAGGGTGAGTATAGTTTTTTAGGTGATAAGGTTTTTTTTAGGGTTAAGGGTTGGTATGGGCTTTTGGGTGGCATGGGAATTTTTAAGGTTTAGGGTGGGTATGGGTTTTTGGGTGGCAAGGGAATCTTTAGTTTTTAGGGTGGGTATGAGTTCTTGTGTGGTACGGGATTTTTTCGGTTTTAGGGTGGGTATGGGTTTTTAGGTTATATGGGATTTCTTAGAGTTTATGGTGGGTATGGGTTTTCAGGTGTCAAGAGAATTTTTAGGGTTCAGGGTGGGTATGGATTTTTGGGTGGTAAGGTATTTTTTAGGGTTTTGGGTGGGTATGGGGTTTTGGGTGGCAACTGAATTTTTTAGATTTAGGGTGGGTATGGGTATTTTGGTGGAAAGGGATTTTTAGGGTTTAGGGGGTATAAGTTTTTGGATGGTAAGAGATTTTTTTAGGGTATTGGGTGGGTATGGGTTTTAAGGGTGGCAAGGGCATTTTTATCATTTAAATTGGGTGTGGTATTTTTGGTGGCAAAGGATTTTGTAGGATTTACGGTGGGTATGGGTTTTTGGGTGGCAAGGGAATTTTTAAGGTTTTGATTGGGTGTGGGTTTTTGTGGGGCAACGGAAATTTTATGGTTTAGGGTGGGTATGGGTTTTTGGGTGATAAGGAATTTTTAGGGTTTAGAGTGGGTATGGGTTTTGCGTGGCCAGGAAACTTTAGGGTTTAGGTTGAGTATGGTTTTTTGTTTGATAATGATTTTATTAGGGTTTAGCATTTGTATGGATTTTTGGGTGGCAAGGGATTTTTAGGGTTTAGCATTTGTATGGGTTTTTGGGTGGTAAGAGAATTTTTAGGGTTTCGGTGGGTATGGGTTTTTGAGTGGTAACTGATTTTTAGGGTTTAGGGTGGGTATGGGTTTTTGGGTGGTAGGGAATTTTATAGGTTTTAGGGTGGGTGTGAGTTTTGGATGGCAAGGGAACCTTTAGGGTTTAGGGTGGGTATGGGTTTTTGGGCAATAATGATTTTAACAGGGTTTAGCATTTGTATGGCAAGAGAATTTTATAGGGTTTTGGGTGGGTATGGGTTTTTGAGTCGTAAGGGATTTTTTAGGGTTTAGGGTGGGCATGGGTTTTTGGGTGGCAAGGGAATTTTTTGGGGTTTAGGGTGAATATAGGTTTTTGGGTGGTAAGGGATTTTTTAGGGTTTAGGGTGTGTATGGGTATTTGGGTGGTAAGGGATTTTTTAGGGTTTAGGTGGGCATAGGTTTTGGGTGGCAAGGGAACCTTTAGGGTTTACAGTGGGTATGGGTTTTTGGGTGGTAATTAATCTTTTAGGGTTTAGTGTTTGTGTGGGTTTTTGAGTGCTAAGGGATTTTTTAGGGTTTAGGATGGGTATGGTTTTTTTGGGTGGCAAGGGTATTTTTATTGTTTAGGATGGGTGTGGGATTTTTGGCGGGAAGGAAGTTTGTATGATTTACAGTGTGTATGGGTTATTGGGTGGCAAGAGAATTTTTTAGTTTTAGGGTGGGTGTGGGTATTTGGGGGGCAAGGGAAATTTTATGGTTTAAGGTGGGTATGAGTTTTTCGGTGATAAGAAATTTTTAGGGTTTAGGGTGGTTATGGGTTTTTGGTTGTGAGGTCTGCCTTAGGGTTTAGGGTGGGTATGTGTTTTGGGTGGCAAGGGAATTTTTGGGGTTTAGGGTGGGTGTGGGTTTTTGGTAGTAGGGTATTTTTTAGGGTTTAGGGTGAGTATAGGTTTTTAGATGGTAGGGGCTTTTTTAGTGTTTAGGGTGGGTATGGGTTTTTGGGTGGCACAGGACTTTTTAGGGTTTAAGGTGGGTATGGGTTTTTGGGTGGCAATGAAATTTTGTGGGGTTTAGGGTGGGTATGGGTTTTTAGGTGGCACAGGACTTTTCTAGGTTTTAGGGTGCATATGGGTTTTTGGGTGGCAAGGCACTTTCTAGAGTTTAGGGTGTGTATGGGTATTTGGGTGGTAAGGGATTTTTTAGGGTTTAGGTGGGCATAGGTTTTGGGTGGCAAGGGAACCTTTAGGGTTTACAGTGGGTATGGGTTTTTGGGTGGTAATTAATCTTTTAGGGTTTAGTGTTTGTGTGGGTTTTTGAGTGCTAAGGGATTTTTTAGGGTTTAGGATGGGTATGGTTTTTTTGGGTGGCAAGGGTATTTTTATTGTTTAGGATGGGTGTGGGATTTTTGGCGGGAAGGAAGTTTGTATGATTTACAGTGTGTATGGGTTATTGGGTGGCAAGAGAATTTTTTAGTTTTAGGGTGGGTGTGGGTATTTGGGGGGCAAGGGAAATTTTATGGTTTAAGGTGGGTATGAGTTTTTCGGTGATAAGAAATTCTTAGGGTTTAGGGTGGTTATTGGTTTTTGGTTGTGAGGTCTGCCTTAGGGTTTAGGGTGGGTATGTGTTTTGGGTGGCAAGGGAATTTTTGGGGTTTAGGGTGGGTGTGGGTTTTTGGTAGTAGGGTATTTTTAGGGTTTAGGGTGAGTATAGGTTTTTAGATGGTAGGGGCTTTTTTAGTGTTTAGGGTGGGTATGAGTTTTGGGTGGCACAGGACTTTTAGGGTTTAAGGTGGGTATGGGTTTTGGGTGGCAATGAAATTTTGTGGGGTTTAGGGTGGGTATGGGTTTTTGGGTGGCACAGGACTTTTCTAGGTTTTAGGGTGCATATGGGTTTTTGGGTGGCAAGGCACTTTCTAGAGTTTAGGGTGGGTATGGGTTTTTGGGTGGTAAGGTTTTTTTAGGGTTTAGGGTGAGTATAGGGTTTTAAGTGATAAGGGCTTTTTAGGGTTTTGGGTGGGTATTGGTTTTTGGGTGGCAAGGGGATTTTTAGGGTTTAGGGCGGGTATGTGTTTTTGGGTGGCAAAATAATTTTTACGGTTTAGAGTGGGTGTGGGTTTTTGGGGGTAAGGGAAATTTTACGGTTTAGGTTGGGTATGGGTTTTTCAGTGATAAGGAATTTTTAGGGTTTAGGGTGGTTATGGGTTTTTGGGTTGTGAGGTTTGTCTTAGGGTTTAGGGTGGGTATGGGTTTTTGGGTGGCAAGGGAATTTCTAGGGCTTAGGGTGGGTGTGGGTTTTTGGTGGTAAGGTCTTTTTTAGGGTATAGGGTGAGTATAGTTTTTTAGGTGATAAGGTTTTTTTTAGGGTTAAGGGTTGGTATGGGTTTTGGGTGGCATGGGAATTTTTAAGGTTTAGGGTGGCTATGGGTTTTTGGGTTGCAAGGAATTTTTAGTTTTTAGGGTGGGTATGAGTTTTTGTGTGGTATGGGATTTTTTAGGTTTTAGGGTGGGTATGGGATTTTAGGTTATATGGGATTTCTTAAGAATTTACAGTGGGTATGGGTTTTCAGGTGTCAAGAGAATTTTTAGGGTTCAGGGTGGGTATGGATTTTTGGGTGGTAAGGTATTTTTAGGGTTTTGGTTGGGTATGGGGTTTTGGGTGTCAACTGAATTTTTAGATTTAGGGTAGGTATGGGAATTTTGGTGGAAAGGGATTTTTAGGGTTTAGGGGGTATAGGTTTTTGGGTGGGTATGATTTTTGAGTGGGAAGTGAACTATTAGGGTTTAGGGTGGGTGTAGGTTTTTGAGTGGTTAGGTATTTTTTTAGGGTTTAGGGTGGGTATGGGTTTTAAGGGTGGCAAGGGCATTTTTATCATTTAAATTGGGTGTGGTATTTTTGGTGGCAAGGGATTTTGCAGGATTTACGGTGGGTATGGGTTTTTGGGTGGCAAGGGAATTTTTAAGGTTTTGAGTGGGTGTGGGTTTTCGTGGGGCAACGGAAATTTTATGGCTTAGGGTGTGTATGGGTTTTTGGGTGATAAGGAATTTTTAGGGTTTAGAGTGGGTATGGGTTTTGCGTGGCCAGGGAACCTTTAGGGTTTAGGTTGAGTATGGTTTTTTGTTTGATAATGATTTTATTAGGGTTTAGCATTTGTATGGGTATTTGGGTGGCAAGGGATTTTTTAGGGTTTAGCATTTGTATGGGTTTTTGGGTGGCAAAGAATTTTTAGGGTTTCGGTGGGTATGGGTTTTTGAGTGTTAACTGATTTTTTAGGGTTTAGGGTGGGTATGGGTTTTTGGGTGGTAGGGAATTTTATAGGTTTTAGGGTGGGTGTGAGTTTTGGGTGGCAAGGGAACCTTTAGGGTGGGTATGGGTTTTTGGGTGATAATGATTTTAATAGGGTTTAGCATTTGTATGGCAAGAGAATTTTATAGGGTTTTGGGTGGGTATGGATTTTTGAGTCGTATAGGGATTTTTTAGGGTTTAGGGTGGGTATGGGTTTTTGGGTGGCAAGGGAATTCTTAGGGATTTTGGTGGGTATGGGTTTTTAGGTGGCACGGGAATTATTAGGGTTTAGGGTGAATATAGGTTTTTGGGTGGTAAGGGATTTTTAGGGTTTAGGGTGTGTATGGGTATTTGGGTGGTAAGGGATTTTTAGGGTTTAGGGTGGGCATAGGTTTTGAGTGGCAATGGAACCTTTAGGGTTTACAGTGGGTATGGGTTTTTGGGTGGTAATTAATCTTTTAGGGTTTAGTGTTTGTGTGGGTTTTTGAGTGGTAAGGGGTTTTTTAGGATTTAGGATGGGTATGGTTTTTTGGGTGGCAAGGGAATTTTTATCGTTTAGGATGGGTGTTGGATTTTTGGCGGGAAGGAAGTTTGTATGATTTACAGTGTGTATGGGTTATTGGGTGGCAAGAGAATTTTTAAGTTTTAGGGTGGGTGTGGGTTTTTGGGGGCAAGGGAAATTTTATGGTTTAAGGTGGGTATGGGTTTTTCGGTGATAAGAAATTTGTAGGGTTTAGGGTGGTTATGGGTTTTTGGTTGTGAGGTCTGCCTTGGGTTTAGGGTGGGTATGTGTTTTGGGTGGCAAGGGAATTTTTGGGGTTTAGGGTGGGTATGGGTTTTTGGTAGTAGGGTATTTTTTAGGGTTTAGGGTGAGTATAGGTTGTTAGGTGGTAGGGGCTTTTTTAGTGTTTAGGGTGGGTATGGGTTTTTGGGCGGCACAGGACTTTTTAGGGTTTAGGGTGGGTATGGGTTTTTGGGTGGCAATTAAATGTTGTGGGGTTTAGGGTGGGTATGGGTTTTTGGGTGTTAAGGGATTTTTTCAGGTTTTAGGCTGGGTATGGGTTTTTATGTGATATGGGTTTTTCTAGGTTTTAGGGTGCATATGGGTTTTTGGGTGGCAAGAGAATTTTTAGGGTTTTGGTGGGTATGGGTTTTTGAGTGGTAACTGATTTTTTTGGGTTTAGGGTGGGTATGGGTTTTTGGGTGGCAAGGGAACTCTGTTATCATCAGTGCTATTCTCATTGTTATCATCAGTGCTATTCTCATTGTTGGCATCAGCACTAGTTCCATTGTTATCATCAGTGCTATTCTCATTGTTCGCATCGGCACTAGTCCCATTGTTATCATCAGTGCTATTCTCATTGTTGGCATCGGCACTAGTTCCATTGTTATCATCAGTGCTATCCTCATTGTTGTCAGGAGCACTAGTCCCATTGGTATCATCAGCGCTATTCTCATTGTTGTCATGGGCACTAGTCTCATGGTTATCAGTGCTATTCTCATTGTTGTCATGGGCACTAGTCCCATTGTTATCATCAGTGCTATTCTCATTGTTGGCATCGGCACTAGTCCCATTGTTATCATCAGTGCTATTCTCATTGTTGGCATCGGCACTAGTCCCATTGTTATCATCAGTGCTAGTCTCATTGTTGTCATGGGCACTAGTTCCATTGTTATCATCAGTGCTATTCTCATTGTTTGCATCGGCACTAGTCCCATTGTTATCATCAGTGCTATTCTCATTGTTGGCATCGGCACTAGTCCCATTGGTATCATCAGCGCTATTGTCATTGTTGTCATGGGCACTAGTCCCATGGTTATCAGTGCTATTCTCATTGTTGGCATCAGCACTAGTCCCATTGGGATCATCAGTGCTATTCTCATTGGCATCGGCACTGTTCCTCAGTGAAAAATCTAAGAAAGTTTCAAAAGAGCAACCTGTGCCCGACAGGCAACTTAGCAGTCTGTCAGGAAGTACATCGAAGAGCAGAGCCCTCCACCGCTGCAAGTAGCTGAACTGAATGCCCAAAGGAACATTTTGCGTGCGTGGTGTACATTTATCTGGAGTTCGCCACCAAACCTGTTACACTGTAATCAAACATTCCTCCGTACATCCACGCCAAAGACAGTCAGCAGAAAACACGGGAGTTCTGCCTCACAGAAGTCCGAGGAGCGGCCTAAAGATGGGGCAGACATTTTTATAGTGTGTGAACATAGTGAACATAGTGCAATGCATAATACTTCAATACTTCAACACTTTTAAAAACAGCTGCGAAACTTATTTCAGATACTATCTGGAAAAAACCAGTGGTGCGTGCGCACCACAGAGGAGCGAGGGGAGGGAGCGCGGCAGCGAGGCGAATGTGCGCTGCTGCGTGTGCTAGCCACCAGAGGGAATGGGAGGAGCAAAGGCGGGACATGCGCCCGCCTTTGCCCAATCGCGTGCTGTATTTATTAAAAAAAAAAACGCGAAAGCCAATAACAGCAGGCGAAAGCAAAACCACACGCACAAGCGTGTGGTTAGCTTTCTAAAGCCCGTACAAGAGGTCTCGCGCTGCGCGAGCAGTGCTACGCACTAGAACGCTAGGCGTGAGACCTAAAAACTGTACCTGGAATTGAGGCCTAAATCTCTAATTTGAAGATTTTTGGAAAATGAAACAGCTATGTGACAGACAGCATGTCAACTGTAATTTCCTGTGCATGACAACGTTTTTAGCATCCCTTTAGTTCAGACTGAATATCAATCTAACACAAGAAAAACTGCACAATAGATCTGTAATCCGTATCCTTGAATATCTGTAATTCTTCACGCATGACTAAATCTCTAGGGCCTCATTTACAACAAAATGACGCAGGGTGGTGCCGGAAGCCATTTTGCTGCGCTGAGCTGCGTCATTTAAAAAACACAAGGATGCGTCATATTTACAACAATAAGGTGCATTCCTGTGCTGCCGCACAATTAACTGCCATGCGCCAACGCAGGCACCATTGCAACATGGTGCAAGGGTGTCTGGGTTGCGGTGATGATTGTTTTTGTGCAGGAAAGGACACCTTCCTGCACAAAAACAATCACTGATGGTGTTTTCCTCTTTCTATGTGTGCTGCAGTATGCAGCTTGCATAGAAAGAGGAAAAAACACGGAGAAATAAAAGTATTTCTCCTCGTTGGGCCTCCTTACGCCTCCTCTGGGGAGGAGTAGGATTCTGACGCATTCCCAGGTTTACGAAACTTTGTAAATCTGGGAATGCGGCAGAATCCATGAGTGTTGCGTGGGAACACCCTCAGCAACACCCATGGCCCACCCCTTCAATGCAAAGTACTGCGTGAAAAGGGGCCATATTTACAAGGCCACAAAAGCCACGCTGGGTGGCTTTTAAGGGCCAAGGAAGCCATAATTCCCGCTTAGTTATGTCAACCGCTTTTTGACCTGAATCAGGACGGGATTACACATAATTTTTTGTCAATTGCTGCATGAAAATGGGGAAAAAGAGAGAAGGGGTATAGACAGAAGAAAGGAGAGGGGGAAAAAGGGTATGAGGAGTAGCTACCTGGTTCGCAGTCTGGAGGCCTGTGGGGGGGAGAGAAACAAGACGGGGGCTAGGGAGGAGCTCTGGGAACAAGGAGTGTTCCTAAAGGACGAAGGAAAAGGTGTAAGTTAACCATCAACTTTAATTATAGAGGAGTAATCTTGGAAAATGCAGCACTCTAATGGGAGCATCAATCAAGCATTAGAGTCTGTGGGGGTGTCAGGGTGCGCAATGGCTGCAGCAAGGCGAGGGAAGTCCGGCAGGGTGCACAAAAGTTGCACCGGCGGGCAGGAATCCTGCAAATTAAATGCGAGGTAAGTAAGTTGTGGAAGGGGCAGTTGGAGAACTGTTGTGTTGGAGAGAACAAGGGCACTCTTACCAGAAACTTGAAGGAATGTGAGTGCCCAAGGAAGTAGGAAATTAATGGATATTCATCCGAGAGCTGAGAAGATTGTCTGATGGGGAGCCAAAAGTTAATTGGGTACAGCATAGCCCACAGTTGCAATAGTGGAACAAAGAAATCAGGGTATAAATGACGGTAGTAGTGCTATGGTTCAAACCATCAAAATTGAGAGGCATGGCTCTCAGCCCAAAGGGAAGGGTTAAGGCAAGACTTACTGTACTACTACTGCCATCATTTGTGCCCTGATTTTCTTTGTTCCAGTATTGCGACTTTGGGCTGACTGGTTCCCCTGTGGGACTATACTGTCATCAGTGATGTCATTGAGATGTCATCAGTGATATCATCTGTAATGTCACAGACCATGTCATGAGTGATGTAATATGTAAGGTCATAAGCAGTGCATTGCGGGGGCGCAAGTTATAGTTAGCTCAGCTAACAGTATCTGCTGAATTTCTCTGGTTTTGTATGAGTGAAATCGGAGCTTAACTCGAACGTCCCTGTAACCTTTGTTTTCTTCAGTGAATTTCTGAGGTTTTTTTTAAATTCTATCTCCTAACGTGGCTTTCTCAGTGGATATATATATATATATATATATGAACAAGGAGCAGGACGCTCCGAAACGCATAGAGTGGATTGGCATAATTGAATAAATCACGCTGAAGGATCGCTGTTGTGGCTGTGTCGTATTGTGTCAAGGAAACTTAGACACGCAATACCGTGTGGATTTACAGGGGTTCGCGACCCCGGCACGGCCCGCCATTGCAAGGGGCTTGGGTTTCACACGAACGTTGAGTATGGGATATATATATATATATATATATGTGTATATATATATATATATATATATATATATATATATAGAGAGAGAGAGAGAGAGAGAGATATTTTTTATCTTAATTTTTGCATTTTATCCTATAATGTTAAACACACAACATCAGGCTGAGGCAACCACGGCAGCCCACCAAACAAGACTAACTTCATTGGTGTTTCATATGCAGTTATATAAATCAATATAACAATTTCACACTACCATGCTCTTGAAGTGCTAGGTTCACTTCTGGAGCCAGCCAGTGCCCCCTTTCACTCCCGCCCAGCGCCTCGCCCAATGAAACTCCCCCCATATCTTCTCCTTGCGATTCCCTCCTGTCTCTGTACTGGAGTCAAACTTGCTACCCTTCTCACATTAAGTATCGCTCACCCCTTTGTTCCCCCGTCCATCGTACCTGTCCACCATGGGGCCATTAACTTTGTGCTCTAGTGTCCCAGTTAGGGTCCCCCTTCCTCCGTGACAAAGACCTCCTTCAACATCTCGGCCCAATCCTGGCTGTCCCCAACTTTATCATCTTATCTGAATACCTGCATGTGTCTTTCCTCCGCCAGCCCCCATTCAGCCATGTCTTGAGCCCAAGCTTGTGGTGCCGGTTCCACTTGCACCATCCATCTGACAGCCACCTGCCTTTTGGCCAATACTAGCTATAAATGCATAAATTTATTCCGCACATTGCTATTTTTTAGGTGCAGGATGACCCCCAGAAGACAATGCTGCATGGAGACCTCCACTTCAATGCCAGTTGCCTCCTTCTGGAGCTGCACCACAGCCTGCCAATGCAGCACCAAATTGGGGCTTCTGCATATCATATGCAGGAAGTCGGCTCCTTCTGAGTCACATCTCAGGTCCTCATCACTCTGTGCCAATGGATTTTGCTTAGGCCTGCTGGCAGCTGATAGGTATGATGCAAGACAATGAAGTGGGTCAGTTTAAATCTGGGTTTTCTAGACACCTCCTGGACCTGTGCACGTCCCTGGACTAGTCCCTTTCTGACATGGGCTCCGCCAGATCAATTTCCCATTTTATTAAAATGTTGGGCTGTCCCCTGTCTGCCTTTAGAATCTCGTACAGCTGGGAGACCAACCTAAAAATCACCCCCGTGTCCAGGAGAACCTCAAGTGTGGTTCTCTCCTGAAAGGCCTCTGGAAAGTCCATCCATATTTCCTATACAGTTCTAGACATCTTAGCAAATTGGGGAAACTCTCCAGGCCTTACTCCAAATCTCTCCTGTGCCTCAAAAATGTGATGCACTTTCTATCCTAGTACATGTCTCCCAGCACTCCACACCCACCCTCCCTCCACCAGGCCATGGTCATATCGGCAATAATTCATAAAAAAATGTTGCAGCCAGAACTTATGCGAGAAAGGTGGTCGGCAGAATACGGTCCTTACTGTAGTCTCCCATGCCTAGACGACCCGGCGCACAATATACGGACACTGAGTAGCCTCTTGAGCCCCTGCTATAAGGGGTATCAGTAAATCCTCTTTGCCTGGGACATCCGCACCAATCAATTCTCCCAGTTGTTGTCTGCGGCACATTGTCTGGCCCGCGTACTGAAGCTGCACCACCAAATAGTGCTCTAGGTTGGGGAGCAAAAGTCCCCCCCTCCCCCCCTCTGCCACATCTAATTTTAAAATGCCCAAACTGATTCAGCTTCTTTTTCCTGCCTACATTAAGGAGACTAACCAACTGTCCAATTTTTTTAATGTAGCTGTGGATATAGGACACTCTGTGCTTTGCAGCACAAATAAGCAAGGTGGGAACAATACCATATTTGCTACTGTGACTCTTCCTGGCACCAACAGTGAGAGTTTACTTCAAAAGACTATGGAGGCCTGCAGGGCTACCAGGACCCTACCAATGTTGCAGTTATACTGCTGCTCTATCTCATGAGCCACCTGTATACCCAGGTAGCGAAATCTCTCAGACTCCCATCTCAAACCTACGGCAGGGAGTTGCTTGTGTGGTGTGTTCTGTAGCCCAGCATGGGGGAATACAAAAGACTTCCCCAAGTTAAGATAGTCCCAAGTAGGGCACTGGTGCCTCCAGTTGTCAGATATAGCAGCGTATTATCCACATAAAATGAGATTACATGCTCCACCTCTCCCACCCAGATACCCCACTGCTCCAGCACATTTCGTAGTTGTCTGGCAAGCAGTTCTATCGCCAGAGCAAACAGGAACGGGAGAGGGGTAACCCTGCCTAGTTCCCCACTCAATATTCCGTCTCTCTGAGATGTATCCCCCAGATCAAACCCTGGCCACAGGGCTCAAGTATAACAAACCACGTTTTCGAGTGCACTGCCCACACATAATCCCAGCCATCAGTATCAAATGCCTTTTCAATATCCAAGGTGACCAGTACTCCCTCTAAATCTGAAAGCTGCACCCAGTGCATGACTTGCATGAGTCTTTGGATGTTCAAAGTGGTGCTCCTGGTAGGTAAAAAAAACACACTGGTATTCTCCTCCTGGAAGACCTTTAGCAGTTGATCCAAAAACAAATCACCCTATGACTGGTAGAACTCTGGTGGGAAACCATCCGTTCCCAGTGACTTATTACTGGGCATATCTTTAATGGCTATCTGCAGGACATCTCTGGTCAATTCCAGCTCTGGTGCCTCTATTGACAATGACGAATGTGTTGCACTCGTATTGCTTACTTATGTGTACAATTAACATAAATGTATTAATTCGAGGATTCAATGTATTTTGTATAACCAATAGAAAACAAGAACCAATATAGGAACTAGGGGGTGTATCAGCTCCAATATGGAGACGTCAATGGGGAGGAGGTCCACGGTGTTATGGGGCAGGAGTAAAGGTCCAGTGCATTGCATTACTGAGAGAGGAGTCAGCTTGAAGGATAAACCATTAGGTGGGAAGGGGAAAGGGGGAGAGGGTTCATGGGTGGCAGCAGGCATATTAGGATACAGATGTAGGGTTGGTTGGGGCCTCTGCATCTTCTGCTGATGTAGGTGCTTCTGAGGGTATGTCAGCAATAATGCCATCTGGAAGGCCTCCAGGGTAGTGTCCCAACTGTTTGCTAGTGGATATTTGTGAAGGCTGCACGTGTCCTCTCTGTGCAAGGCAGCACCCTCCGTCCATCTCTAGGGCCTCTACCTGATCTCCCTGGTGTCTGGGGAGAGTTAGCACTTCCAAGATGGCCAGGCACCCCTCACCCCCAAGTCCGATAGTACTCCCAAGCCACTTCTCCAGGAATGTCTCAAGGTCTCACTATCCTCCCATTCCAGAAACCCCAGTAGCTGCAGAATGCATCTCCGGGAACTGTCCTCTGCATCCTCTAGTCAGTCGTCAAATTGTTTCACCTTGTGCAACAATACCTGACCATGGTCAGCAGCAGCACTTTCTCCTCCGAATCTTGTGCCCACTGATTGACTTTGTGGAGACCTGTTCATAAACAGGTTGACTTGCATGGTAATGGAGTCTATTTTGTATTCCAACTTTTGCCAGGACTACTCTATGGCAAGAATTTGTGCCCTTGTGGGCTCTAGCGTCTCTGTGGTTAGCATATTGGCCCCGGGAAATTGGTGTATCCATGCCTGTTGCAAGCTTTCGGCTTTCTTGTCACAGCCCATGATGCATATGCAATTCTGCTCCTCTTCTGCTGTGTTCGCTCACCCTCAATGCCCAATGCCTCCTAAATGGAATGCCTTTCCCAGTTCAGTTCTGGGCCACTCAGCCATGTGGCTATGCGAGGAGGCGGGCTCACCAGACAGTCCCTCTGCTTACTGGCTTCCCAGTTCCCGCTCACCTTTTCAGAGGCACCAAGCCCTCCTCGCTACTTTCCACCTGTTCAACTTCGACCCAGTCTTTATTAGGGGGACACTTTCTGTGGCCTGCTGCTCCCCCCCACAGTCAGTGCTGAGGCCTTTCCTGGCAGCCGTGCAGCTAGCAGAGGAGGCTGGCCCACCAGACAGTCTCTCTGCGTATGGACTTCCAAGCCCCCGCTCCCAACTTCAGAGGTGCCAAGCCCTCCTCGCTGCTCTGCTCCTCTCAACTCTGGCACAACTGCAGTCTTTGTTCTTTCGGCCCAGCTGCTGCTGCTCACAGTTCGCACCACGCCATCTCCTGGTCACCACCACCTCCTGACTCACCAGTCCACCACATGGTAACACCTTGAAATAGTGCGCTGCAGCTGCCACCACACAGGGAGTACGGGTCCTCTACCGTTGCTGCAGGATCTGCTCTCTGCAACTATCAGTCCGCCACGGACTCTTGTCAGGTCAGTCTCGCCAACCAAGAGCGGCCTCCATCTTGTTGTGGACACTCGGCACCAGGCGTCTCTGTACTCACCTCCGGTAAACTGGTCAATTTGGTGCAGCAACTGGTAGTCTGCCGGGTGCCCAGGCTTCCACTAAGTGTTGTCTCGCTGAATCATGTGGCGAGAACACAAGATGACAGAGAATGATACAGGGGTTCTGTGGCGCCTACAATGAAAGCGTGCAGTCAGCCATCTTGCTTGGCCACCCCCAATATGATGCCTATTTGACTGCTTTTAATTACCATATATACCCAACTAAGTGACAAAATTGCATGATGAATTGTTTGTAGTTTGCATTTTTGTGACAAAGAGCATTTCAAACTGTAATGTTCTTATTCATAACAAAGTTCATAATACTGTGAACTTTCCTAAAACTACATTTGCATACTAATCTGTAGCATTCATTTATATAACAAGTGACCCATAAAACTTTTACCTTTTCACATACAACATGACAGCTGCATGATAGGAGCATGGCAATCTATAAACCCAATGAATGTTAGAGGCCTGGATTATGCGTGCCTGGTTTTGGGTGGGATAATTATTGCACCCAATGAAATCTGGCACTGAGGCTTAAGAAATTTATCTGGTGCAATAATTATCACTTATATTGAGTTTTCCCCGAAAAAGGGGCATAACAAGTGGCCTTAGGAGCTTAATGCACCAAAATTCACACAGCTCAGAATTTACTGGGCATTTCTCCCATTAAGTATGGGAGATTTGAGCTCCCCAAAATGTATCGGGGCAAAACTGCAAGGTTGTGGAGTTTATACAAAACTCATAATTCCCATATGTGCAGTAAAAGGAGTTAACACACATATTAATTAAAAACTGTACCTGGAATTGAAGCCTAAATCTCTAATTTGAAGATTTTTGGAAAATGAAACAACAGCTATGTGACAGACAGCATGTCAACTGTAATTTCCTGTGCATGACAAAGTTTTGAGCATCCCTTTAGTTCAGACTGAATATCAATCTAACACAAGAAAAACTGCACGATAGATCTGTAATCCGTATCCTTGAATATCTGTAATTCTTCACGCATGACTAAATCTCTAGGGCCTCATTTACAACAAAATGACGCAGGGTGGTGCCGGAAGCCATTTTGCTGCGTTGAGCTGCGTCATTTAAAAAAACACAAGGATGCGTCATATTTACAACAATAAGGTGCATCCCTGTGCTGCCGCACAATTAACTGCCATGCGCCAACGCAGGCACCATTGCAACATGGTGCAAGGGTGTCTGGGTTGCGGTGATGATTGTTTTTGTGCAGGAAAGGACACCTTCCTGCACACAAACAATCACTGATGGTGTTTTCCTCTTTCTATGTGTGCTGCAGTATGCAGCTTGCATAGAAAGAGGAAAAAACAGGGAGAAATAAAAGTATTTCTCCTCGTTGGGCCTCCTTACGCCTCCTCTGGGGAGGAGTAGGATTCTGACGCATTCCCAGGTTTACAAAACTTTGTAAATCTGGGAATGCGGCAGAATCCATGAGTGTTGCTGGGAACACCCTCAGCAACACCCATGGCTCACCCCTTCAATGCAAAGTACTGCGTGAAAAGGGGCCCTATTTACAAGGCCACAAAAAGCCACGCTGGGTGGCTTTGCGTGGCTTTGTAAATATGGGCCAGCACACTGCGCCGCCGGTGCGTCAAAAAAAGTGACTCATCGGTGGCGCAAGGGTTTTGTAAATAAGCCCCCTAATGTTTAGCCATTCACAGAGTAGCATGTTGTTTGCAGAGCGCTTCAGGTCCTCATCAGGGGAAGTAAGCGATATATTAATACCCATATCATACTATTATCTCTTTTTATGCAAACCTTCTAACCTCCACACACACCACAGCCCAAACATGACCCTTTTTTTTAAATCAAAAATTTCAGATCAAACTTTCATTTTCAATGCTGTGCCTCTTGCTAGGAAATGTGCACATAAGTTGCATACGAGTCTGCTGCAATGTGGAATTATACTAATACATCGTGTAGCGCTGTTTAACATTACTGCTTTCTCACAGTGTGCAGACAGGTGCAATGGAAAAATATGTGCTGCACGTTTTAAAAAATACACAGCACATAAAATCAACTTTTGCACAAAATATGCTTTTAAATCCTCGACAAATGTTCCTTATGCATATCTTAAATACAGATTTGCATTATGTGGCAACATTCTTTTTTAAATTCGGTTTATGTATCTCATGTCTTTTAATTATTTTCGTATGTTAGACACAATAGATTTAACGTTAAATAAAAACTGAGAAACTGAACCCGATGATTGTTTAAGATATATGTTTTGAAGAGTGTTTAACTCCCTTTTTCCTCTCAGCGTTTCTGGCAAATTCATGCAGTTTGTCCGTGATGTAAAAATAAATCACTTTCTAATTAACACATACTGTAGGTTAAGCGAGAATACATTTCCACCACTCTGGGGTATACCAAAATGTGCACAATACCAAGTTATAACATATATTATATCATGTTTCCAAAATATGGCCTAATACCAGCGCCCTCGTTGCAGCTCCCCATTCCCTACCAGATTCAAATGCCAAAAAGCCAGACATGTCTATGGCGCTCACTCTACCCGTGGTATAGAGGCCAAAGACCCACTGCTTCTAAAAGTCTGCCAATGCTTGGAGATTCAGAAGAGGTCCGGGGGATGGGAGCCGTTGCTCAGCAACCATGCATATGTTAATGTAATCGTTTAACAAGTGTTTTGTGCTATTGATGAAGGTAGGGAGCGCCGTGCAGCCCAGGCCAGGTAAAGAAATGTGACACTTAGCGCTTTTGTTATCTGTAGTTGCTCATGCTGTGACTGGGCCTCTCGGAGCAAGCCACAGATCTTTAAATCTGCAAAGGCAAGATTGTCCAGCTCATGCAGGAACAAACCTGAAAACATTTTCTCTCGGGCATTATATTTTCACTTACGTGAGCAGGGTATCTGTGCAATCAGCAAAGAGTGATAATAAATCCAAGATGCATCTATATTTACAAAATGTACATAAAAGAAAAGTACAGCATTTTTAACAACACCTTATAAATGGGTTCCATTATGCTTTAAAATTATTGCGTCCTGATAAACCGAGCCCTGATAAAGTGTGTTTACACAAAGTGTTTCATATAAAGGACCTCCGAACTTCAGTTTTAGTTTTGATTCCGGCATGAAACTGCAGGTAAAACCCGAAACAGATTTCCAACGAATTCCAACTGTTGTGGTAAAAACTCACGAGTGATTTATTTTTTACCCACACACGTTTGGCCAGGAAAAATCCTAGCCTACAGCAAAATTTGTTCAAATCGAATGAGTTAACACCGATTCTGCTGGCAATTTCTACTCAGGGAAAAAAGCCTGTAACACTGCAGTAACTCCCTACTTCAAATTACTGTACCCTGTCATCTTGGTAATTACCAATGCTGTTTACCCACACATGATCCCATAATGAGAACCATAGTGTCAGTTATTTCTCATGTGAGCGTCTGTAACTATTACAATTGCAATTTTGGACAGATCTTTTAGGAAAGTAGTGATTAAACCACCATTTTTGGCAGGATGGCTCTGTCAGTTAAACGCTCGCTGCTGGGAAATGCAGCAATCTGTAGGCCATGCGTTTGAGGACCAACAAGGCTGATTCAGACTTCCATTTTTCTAACGTTTTTAAACTGACTACCATAACATTAGATAACAGACCCACTTGTTGTTTTACAGTACCTAGAAATAGCAGCAGTCTGGTTCGAAGCACAAATGATTAATATGGGACGTCTTTCACTAATATTCATGAGTGAAGAGCACACAAGTCATGCAGTGCCTTTTCAACTTAAGTACAAAAAGAGACACAAAGAATGTTTGCTCATTTTCGTCCTCCCCTATTTAAAGTTAGATTGCAAAGGATCACTCACATTTTGAGCATGCTTTTACCACTTGCTTTTAGCCGATTGTTGAAACGCATGGAAACAGTGCATTGCAAAAATGATTTTGTGCATTATTAACCATGTTGTGTCTTTAGTGAAACAGGCCTCTAGTAGAATACTGTACATTGGAAAGTTATTATGTACTTGTCTCACGAAGGTGCTCTTTAAAATTCAAAGCCTACTTAAAAATGTTGTCTGCAGGCGAAACCTAAAAAAGAGGCAATGTACTTGGGATACTTCAGATTTCTGAGTATCCTGTTGAAATCCTTGCTGCTGAGAGAATGGTGCTAATGAAATACATAATGTTTCCAAAATAGTTTCTGTGAAATATCTAAAGCTTTGTTAATAGTTTAGATCATGAACACGAATTTGCTTCAAAAGGAAACTAAACAATTTCAATACAAGAAGGCATATATTTTTGGCTCGGTTGTAATTGCATTTAAGAACTTACGATTTTTGCTGATTTCTGTAAAATAAACCCTTCTCAGTCAAGATGTTACTAATATCTGTATTGCAAAGAAACTTGTTGTAGGAGTCGAGGATGTGCTGCCACAGTATTGCCAATGCACTTTATGGATAACAAAAGCTCCACTAGCTTCATGTAAATAAAGTTTATTTTTATAATTAAAGAAAAGGTTAATATGCGTGAAAAATATTTAGGTAAACACAAGTTAGGGAGCTTTTCCTTTTAAATATCTGTCCTTTTTGCTGCTTGTGTGTGTTTCTGGTGAGCAAAGTGTGTTTAAATGCAAAGTGTGTTTAAGACTGCAGTACCGCTTCCTCTCTACAGCGGCAGAGCTGGTCAAAAATATAAACACACTTGATGAAACACAGGTCCCCACAAGGTAATTTTTTTTAAAGTTGTGAAAATTGGCACAGATGTTCCTGAAGTCATTCTTTATTATTTAGAAGACATTGCCTTGTGGGGACTTGGGTTCAGGTCCCCACAGTGCAAACAAGTCCCCACAGCGTGAGTGTGTTATCACACCCAAGTCCCCACAAGGATAGTAACACAAACCCACACACACACACGCACGCGCGCGCACACAGACACACACACACACCTGTGTAAATCAGTGAATGAAAAATGTTTAAGGTTTAGTAGTCGCGTATCATCCATACTGGCAGGCATTTTTTTAAGACTGCTTAGTCTGCAGAAGCACAAACTCAGGATTTAAAATGTAACACAGTGGTTAGAGTTTGCTACACTTATAAGAATTTATTTCTACCTAAACAAACTTTTTTTTATCAACATTAGTATAATGAAAGACTGGGAAAAAACATAACTTTCTAACCTGTGTGATGCAGTTTGCATGCAGCTCTTTGATGTCAGGTCATAGCTCACTGTGCTATATTACGATAGTAACTTATAAACTGCAAGTAACAAAATGATCTTTGTGACGAAAGCAGTAACCCACTGAGCTATGCACATAAAATACAGTTCTGTGATCTGCATGGTACATGTTCTCTGCAGTAGGCATATTAAACCGCTGCAGTACTTTATATGAGTCAAAACTGCCACTAGACCAAACTTTGATCTCTCTCGGACAGGAATATTAATCACCACAGATATCTTGACACTTCTATTGTTGGCTGAAAACTGCTGGATGTACAAGGAACTCTGCAGCTGGTGCTTTTAAACCTATAACAAATTTCAAAACACTGTTTCCCTGGTAGGCTGGAATGGTGGGGCCAATATTACAGCACTGCTGCCAAACTGCCCTCCAGTAACAAAACCGGCTCCAGTGCACAAAACAAGCCCCTCACTCTCCCAGTCTCACATGGAAATGCCCAATGTCTGGTACAGCCAGACCAGACATGTCAGGGAGGCGATTACTATAGACAGTGTGGGGACTAGGGGATTGAAGATTCTACTGTGCTGTTAGTTACAATTGCTGAATGGTTCTTTGCTTTGAATTGAAAGACTGATTGGATGCTTTCACATTATGACTACTTACTTAAGGCACCTATGAAATTTTCTAAAGACTTTTGAGTCAGTGACAGACAGCACTCTCTCTTATTTGATTTTAGGCCTTGTTATTATGGTTAGTATTACAAATCGGTTTTATCCTCTTCATTGGTCTACAGTAACCTCTCCAATCAAGCTTCTTGCTGCTCTGGTCCCCATCTTTATGGGAATGATTGATATCCATTCCAGATTCGTTTATTCAGCATGTATAGTGCTGTTTTCATGTGTGGCATGATGTCTTAGAAGAGTATGTGGGTTGCAGATTGTTGTAGAGACATTAGATGTACATTAGGTTTAACAGGTCAAATTAATTAGCAATTGTCCTGACTAGATTTGTGAATGTATTTTAAAGTTATGTGCTTCAATCTTATGTATGAAAAAGTGATGCAGATTATGCTTAGCCACCCTTCATATGTAGGATGTGTCCTGTGGCTTTCCTTTCCTTTAGCAAGCCAATACCCTTATTGTTTTTAGGAATTTGCAACCATGTATTATAATACTCATTATTATTTTCTGAGTAAACGCATGCAGGTGTAATGTACATTTAAGATCTTGCCCAAAAAGGGCTTGGTCTGGCCAGTTTTATAGTTTGTTATTGCCACAACAAAGAGGTGTTTACATATTTTGAGCAGTTTGCAATCACATGTTCAAAGACTGATACAGCATAGTCTGAATCTCTGTACATGACAGTGCCTCATTGAATGATACCACTACCTCCTGCTCTATATGTATTCATATTGTTAGTGATGATTTTACACCCATGAGAAGAGATGCTCATTGAATGAGATGTCCCTAGCTGAGTTTCATTAAGGACCAAAACCAGGGCATTGGAAAAATGCAATTCAGCTGACAGAGTTTTTCCTGCATAAATGTGAAAGTGCTGTGCTCCGATATTTTATGTCTTTTGTATTGTATTGCAATATAGGATTTTTAGAGCACTTACTTCCCTATATCAGGTGCAGAAGCAGTAGGGTGTGTGGTTGTAAGGATGTTGTCCATGTTTTGATTCCACATGGAAAGTGTTTCCGAGTCAAGTATAATAACTATCAAGATGTGGTTATCGTAATGTGGACGCAGTGCTTAGTAGTGTGATGGATGAAGAGGTGTGATAGATAGATGTGCAGTTTATGGTTACTAGAATGCTGACAGCTTTGATAGGCTCTGCAGGTTTCTTTATGGTGTTCTTGTATGTCACAGTCTTCTACCTTGATGGTTACTGCATAGGGTCATCCGTATGAGTTCTATGTACCTGGTCAGGTGTGGGCAATGGGAAGAGGGTCGGAGACCTGCCAGGATAGACAGCATAATGCATTATGATAATCCTTTATGTGAATGCCATAAGGTAATGTGGGAGAGCAGTCATAGTATGAGGTTAGCTGGGACCTGCAGAGGTGGGCTATGTCAGAGTCCTTTGGTGGCCAACAGTGACCAGCAGATCACTTTAGAGAGTCACATCCATGTCTATCCAAATGGTGGAGTAGAGTGGTTAGAGTCTGAGATCTAAAAAAAAGGGAAATTGATTATAGGTGGGGTGTATAGCAGAGCTGCTGATATTTGGTATAAGAGAGTCATGGGAAAGTGTTTTTTTATGCATCCTGTATTGTTTTACACTCGGCTGCAGGACCACAGAGTGTTTAGTATTAATCAGGGATAGAGTGGATAGCAAGCTGGGCCAGACTGATCTCACCTCTGAATGGTCTACAAATATTTTTCTAGAGTACTGATGTGTGTATGTGCAGAGAATCTTTATCTCACCTGGTGAGGAGTGGCATGGTTTGTTATATTGTGCCTTTCCATTACTGTAAGCCAAGTTTGTGTTTATTAGTTGCTGTTGTTCCCATATAGCTAGTCTGGGTTTGTGATAATAGGTGAGTTATTAAGCTAGGTGGCCCAGTGCCTGCAATTGATGTAGCTGTCTCAGAAATAGCCAGGTTCACCTCTCCTTTCAATTTTAGATGAATGCATTTTTGTTTGACTGGTAAGGAATTCCAGAGTTTCCTTAGGCGAATCCTACTGATTTCTTATTGTACAGCGCTATGACAATCCAAGGTGCAGGCCTGGAACACAGAGTTGGATACTGTGTGTATTGCTTGAATTTATTTGCAGTTATGGTGGTCATTTTCCCTGAAAGACACTTTGGACAATGCAGAGTGCCTTGACTATTGATCGTCTATCTACCGGTGGCCAGTGAAGTACTGAAAGGATTGGTGTTATGTGTTCCTTGGGGTGAAAGTGAAGTAGTAGTCTTGCTTCTGTGATCTGAATGTATTGTAGTGTACATTTGATGAAACAGGGTGCTCTGAGGTACAGGTCACTGACGTATTTGACTTTTGAGTTTTTCAGTGACTGTATAGATTGCAGTTTTTGTTGGTAGCAAAGTATGGGATGATGCTTTGAATCATTTTCATTGCAAAGAAGGTGCTTTAGGTAGCCTGATTGACAAGTGTGGCTAGGGATAGATCTGTGTCCACAATCACCCCTACGTTCCTCACTTCCCTTGACAAACCTGTTGGAGCCTCAAGTTCCTTGGGCCATATGGCTAGAGGTTGTTGTTTGTGCCACTGTCCGCAGGTCATGATATCGGTATTAGCACAAGGCCCTCCACGACCTGGGCCCAAAGTACCTCAACGACCGCATGTCCTTCTACACGCCCACACGCCAGCTACGATCAACCAGCCACGCCCTCGCCACCGTACCACGCATCCGCAGAACCACCGCCGGAGGAAGATCCTTCTCCTACCTGGCGGCCAAGACCTGGAACTCCCTCCCCACTCACCTTCGGCGAACCCAGGACCATCTCGCCTTCAGGAAGCAGCTCAAGACCTGGCTGTTCGAGCAGTAACTTACCCCCTCCCCCAGCGCCTTGAGACCCTCCCGGGTGAGTAGCGCGCTCTATAAATGCCGTGATTGATTGAGCTGAATTACACAAGTAGTTGCTCATCAGTCAAACATCTAAGTCTAGTTTTGTAGAGTTCTTTTGGTCCATCCTGTTTAAGAATGATTTGTGTATATCCGCTTAGCTATAACAAACATGGTTATATGTTCTGATTAGGTCTGGGAAGGGGATTAGATAGATGTGAAATAGTAGAGGAGAGATTATGGATCCCTGGGGAACAGCACAGTTTTGAAGGTGAGGGGTGGGTTTGAAAGGTGGTAGGAAACCAAGCTTTGTTGTTGTTAATGCAGGAGGTAATCCCCTTTCGGGCATTTTCTTGTATGACGAGAGGGAAGAGCCTGCTAACAAGCTTCTGACTGAGAAATATCCTATCTCAATCTGCACAGTCTAGACATTTGAATTCTCATCCTTGAGTCTGTGTCATTTGGAACACTGTTCTAGTTGGCCATGTTTGTCACACAGGCATGTATAAATGTGTGTACTCCTCTGTCCTTTGGTACTTATAGCATCTTGGAAATTTTTGATCAGATCTTTAAGATGGCTAAGATTTATCTTGCCAATTCATAAATCAGAATGCAAGGTATGGATTATGTAACTAATACAGAAATAGTGCCATAGGTATTTTGAGCTGACTTTAACCTTATTTGGCCCTATTTCATACCCAAGTTGTTTTTAAAAATTGATTAAACAGACTTTGCATGTCTGATCCTAATTAAACTAAATAAAGTAAGGGGCTGATATAAATCCTGGGGGATGACCTGTTGTTCCGCCAGGGCGAAGGAGTAAACTACTCTGTTTTTCTGTTGGAGGGACTGCCTGCGAGATTTATAAATGACCTCCAAGCAGGTATACCACATTGCCATGAACTTCCGTCACACTGGTTCTGGTTAATGCATTTCGCTGTTTGGTGGAAAGCTAAAACAACATGACAGAACCCTGCAAAAAACTTTTTCTTTTTTTATTTTCAAAAAGAAAATCCTGAAACCGGATTTTCTTTTTAAAAGTAAAATGCTCCCCTCACCATGTTAGTCCTCTCCCATGACAAGGGGAGCATTTTGCAGTTTTCACTGCCCCTTATCACCAGGGTTTTCCTGGCAGTGACAGGCAGTGAAAATTGAGCTGTAATTCCACCCATCTGAATTGGGTGGGCAAAATTACAGGCCTGCTGCCAATGGCCCTTACTCTGCAGGGCAGTCGGAGGGGTTTAATCATGGCAGAGACGGAGTAGTCTCCACTGTGATGAAACATATGGTCTGTCCGCATCAAAATCAGGAGGACAGACCATTATCTTAGCGGTATGTTCCACCAAGACATAAATCTGCCCCTAAGTTTCCATCAAACATAATTGAATCTTTTACTCTTAGAAAAATACTTTCTTGATATGTTTATTATGTAAACACAGCAGAAATATTGTGAAATCAGTTTGTGTCACGTTTGCCAGTGTGCAAATATAATTTGTTATATTTCCTGTTACAAAGAGAGCAAAATAATCCAAATACATTTGTCTTTTTTTGCGTCAGTGAAAAGTTTATGAAAATTGCCCACGTTGAACATGTGGACAACACATGTTAAACATGCCTTTTGTAATACACTGGAACTAATGCTACACAATAATGATCATGGCAGTGTGAGCTCTTCCAGTTCTGCACTGCACCATATTACGGTGTGTATACTGCACAGTTCACTGGAGATTCTAATCTCCTCATAACTTATTGTGAATTATTGCTTGTTGTAGTTGCATTCTGAAGTTAGACAGTACCTGTAATAGAAAAATACATCACTGGTCATTAGTAATAACTTATTACAAGTGACTAATGACATAGCAGCACCTGCACTATCATGCTGTCAAATCGAGTAGCCCAAAGCTCAGAATTTTTACCTTTTCACTTAGGAGGAGTACTCACTCATGACAGCCAAGGGACCAGGACCTGGGAAGCAGCTCTTGGGGATCAGGACTCACTCCAGCAGGGGCCAGCAGCAAGGCTCAGGCAGGTCCACTTGCAGGTCCAGGCAATTCCAGCTGCAGCAGGTCAGCTGGGAACCTGCAGAGAGGCCGTTGTACCTTGCTGTGCCCTTGTAGCTCACACAGGAGGTCAGTCAACTTACCCTTGGAGGCACTCTGGGTAGCCTGGGATGAAGGCAAGCAGGTCCAATCTACCTTATTACACAGCAAGGCAGTTCTTCAAGCAGCAGAGCAGTCATTGGGCAGCAGGGCAGTCTTTCTTCTGTAACTTCCAACGGTCTAGGAATGATTGGATGAGTGGCCCTGTAGGTCCAAAAGTTATGTCTGGTGTCAGCTTTTGTGTGGGGGGACTCCTTCTCCTACCCCCCAAAACTGCTTCTAGAAAGTTTTTCCCCTCTCCCTGGTCAAGGCTCCAAACTGTCTGTGGTGACCAAAGGCAGGACAGGCCTGGTTCCAGATTCCTAGGTGTGTGCTGCAGGCAAAGCCATTTGAAGTGTAAGTGAGGCTGGGCACAGCTACTCCCTGATCACCCTGTAAGGTTGTCTCATCCTGGCCATACCTCCCAATCTAAAGCTAGCACTAATTAAATGTAGTAAGGTAACCCAGTGTTAGTCAATGAAAGAGATAGGCCTTTCAACAGTGAAAAAGAACTTTAGGAGTTTGTTTGCTGCCAGGACATGTAAAACGTAACTACATATGTCCTACTTTTTTAATACACTGCATCCTGCCCTTGGAGCCTCTAGGGCCTACCTTAGGGGTGACTTATAAGCATTAAAAAAGAAAGTTTAAGCCTGGAAAAAGGTTTATTTTGCAGGGTCAAAATGGCAGTAGAAAACTGCATTACAGGCCGCAGTGGCAGGCCTGAGTCATGTTGTTAAAGGCTGTTATACTGGGTGGTTCAATGTGTGCTGCTGCCCACTAGCAGCATTTAAGTTACAGGCCCTGGGTACATGTGGAACCATATACTTGAGAATTACAAGTACATTATTACAAGTACATTAATTGTAACAATCAGGTAGATGCCAATTAAACCATGTTTTAGGGAGTGAGAACAAACACTTTACCACTGGATAGCAGGGACAAAATGCAGAGTATTAATGACAATAAAGCTGAATCAGAAACAGAAGTTCAAAATCTGGGTCGATCGAGCATAAAGGGTCGGGTCCAACACAATTATTCCCAAATCTATATTTTCTTCAGACAAGCTGCTATCATTCTACTGAAAGGCAGAAGCTATTCAGACCATATCATTGTATATAGCTCAAGCCAAGCCACATCTACTCTTTAGAGTGCATAGCACAAAAAGTCAATATTCTAAAACAGAATAGTACAAGGAAGTAATAATCTATTGTATCTTAAAGAAGTGAAGGATCTGGAAATAAAAGCACTCCTAAAATAATCAGTTCCACATGTTGTTAATACAATAAGCTGTCTGCATAAATAGTCAACTACTTGCCAACAAATATTGCCCCATTTATTACAAAAGATCAAATCACGCCAGCAATTGGTTTAATTACATTCAAACTTTTAAAAAACATGTTATGCTCCATTGATCAAGAAAACCTATTTACACCCATATATTTTGATATTTTACAAAACTGCTATCCAAAAGTCTTCTTGTCATGGCTGTCAAGAATTATGGAACAGGCTGTTGATTCATAGAAACTGCTACTCAAAAGAACAAGTGGGTGGCCTAAAAACAAAGCTAAAATGATCCATAGCAAAAGTTAGGGCCAGATTTACTAAGGATTTGTATGGGCTCAAATGTTCCATTAGGCATTTGCTACTGCAAAAATGGGTTTTCAAATGTATTAATCCCATTTTAGGAGAAGCAAAACTTTTTCTGTCTCCTAAAATGAGATTGCGAATGAATACAGATTTGGTATTTGGAAGAGTAATGTTGTAGGTATCCCCTCCAAATATGGAATTGGGAGGGGCATGGCCAGTCATCATGGCCAGCCATCATGGCCGCTCGGACGTGAATCCGAACGGCTCCGTCCCAGGCCCCATGATTAAAGGTACTTAGAGGGTGCTCACCGGCTCGCCGAGTCCCACCAATCTCCGTGATTCTTGGGTGAACCCTCCGGCATGTTGCGGACCTCTTCCTGAGCATCGTTCCGACCATTTCAGGACTTCAGAAGCGGCGGACTTGCTTTGACGCGGCGCCTCACCAAATGGCGGCCGGTCGCCGACGGCACCCTTGGAACCTGCCCCGTCATCACCAGCACAGCTCCGGTCTCTGACTGGTTATTACGCACGGAGGGGCGCCACCGCGAGCCCTCCCCCCCCGAAGAAGAGCAGCTGTCTGGTGGGAGCGGGACCCAGGCGGGGGGCGCTGCGACAGCGTGGACCTGGTGAGTGGCAGCGCAGGCTAATACCAAAGCAGTTCGCCGGCCGCCCCATTCCCGCACCAGAAGAAGGCAAAACACCCCGGGAACGATCCGGGTGATGGGGTGCCCGAGCTGTGCAGCAAGTCTGTCCTTGAGGTGGTAACTGCCTGACTCCAACATGGCGGCGGCCACATGTGGCAAGTCGCCATTTTACGGCGGGAGTTCTCTGATAAGCGCCACGGACCCACAATGAGAGCCAGCTACAACCTGCCTCCTCCCCATACCTGGGCCCCGATTTGAATCCCACAGCGCTGGCCCAGGCCCACCTAAAGCAGCACCATCAGGGCCCTGCCTCGGATGCCCCATCTCTCACAAGCCGTGGCCTTGGCGCTCTGGCAGGGGCAAAACAGCACAAGAGAGCCAGGTCAAATACAGTGCCTGCGGGCGCGGCTCCCTGGGAGAGGGGGGCTGAGAAGCGGAGTAGATGGCACAGAGTAGGAACCCACCTCACGAGTAGGGCAGCTCATCTTGGCACCGCAGGCCCAGTAATCCGGGGCCCCGGATAGACCCCCTGCCCCCAGGAGTGGAGTAGCTTCACCTCGTCGAGGAGGCGACGCCCAGCAGCGAGAAGCCATCTACCCGCAGGGGACCACCCACTTGTGAGCTGCGCCAGGAAGGCGGTCTAACAGCACTCGGCCTGTGCATCGAGCCAAGGGTACGGGTCAGGGAGATCCTCAGGACCAGGTCAGCAGGGGATCGCTGTGGGGCTTCCCCTCTGGAGAACTACCACGCGCGATGCTCGCTACTAGGGAGGGCCCGGGGAGGCCTCTTCCTCGGTCCCCATATGCCACCCAAAAAGGCTGCAACCAACAAAGTCTCGAATTACTTTGGCCAACCAGGCACGGGCCCCACCAAGGAAACCGACGCACAATTAAGCGGCAACATAGAGCTCACCCGGGAGGATCTTATAGCGTCACTCAGAGACTTTAAAAGGGAACTGAGAGAGGACATCAAGGCCGACATGACTGCCTCCTTTGAATCCTTCAGGGCAGAGATGAGAGAGAAGATGGTGGCTCTGCAGTCCCATGTAGACTCAGTGGGGTCGCGTACATTAGATGTGGAGGCAAAATGTCAAGAACTGGAAGAAAGACTGGGCCCACTGGAGGAAGGCACAGTGTCGCTCCACGAGCAGCTGAAGGCCTCCGTCCTTAAATGCGAAGATCTCGAAAATCGCTCCCGACGTGACAACATAAGAGTTAGAGGCCTGGAAGAAGGATGTGAGGGCCTGGACCTGGAAGCCTTTCTAGTGGGCCTCTTCTCCACAGTCATCGGAGCGGGAGGTCCAGAGGTGAAACTCGAGTGCACGCACAGAGTGGGACCAAAGCTACCTGGCTCTAACAAAAGGCAGCGGGATGTCCTCGCGAAATTTAGCTCCTTCAAAACAAAGGAACTGGTTCAGCAGAAAGCAAGAGGATCGGAGAAAATCACCTTTCAGAATGCTACCTGTTCACTCTTCCAAGATGTAGCCCAGGCCACCATGATACGTCGACAGCAATTCCGCCCGGTAACAGAAGCTCTGAGAGAACGACAAGTCAAGTACAGATGGACCTACCCCTTCGCCATTGCCTTTCACATGGACAATAAGCCGGTTCACTGCACTGACCTCGAAGAAGCGATGGAGCTCCTGGGTCTCAGACCTCCCACAGCGAATCCATGTCACGGCGCAATGAGGGGACCCAGAGAAGGGAACAGAGCGGCGCCGGTGCGTGGAGGACGACATGTCGAGTAAACAAAAAGACTCCAAGTTAATGTTGGACAGATGCAGGTACGCTGGGTACATAATCGGGCGAGCAGATCCACCTTAGGGGGAGTGACATTGAATGATGGCAAGACGATTCTGGGGGGTCACGGTTGACAGAACGCAGGATTGAGACACCCACATAGACTTCCCCAGCGTGGTGCCTCTCAGGAACTGCCGCCCACTGAGCGGAGTGGGTTTCTGGTTAGAAATATGGGAAAGGCGGATGGCTACATCTGCGAAAGGGAAGAAGTACACACCCTGATTATACAATAGCTGGGGTAAGTGGGAGCGGAAATGGGCTCGCTCCTGGAGTTGTCAGACAGGAGTCCCTCCTCTGGGATGGAGGTTCCTACAACTCACAGTTTTAGTTATGTGTTGTTATATTTGTTATGCATCATGGTGATTCCTCATTTTGCATCGTCGAGTGGTAATGGGTGGGTGGGGGTGAAGGGGGGTGGACGAGGGGCCTTAGAGGAATGTACTGCAGGCTGGGTCAGTCGTACCCCGGAATATGGCAGTTAACTGTCTTTCCTGGAATGTAAGGGGGCTTAATTCCCCCAATAAAAGGCAATCCCTATGGAAATATCTAACGGACCATCAGATCCTCCTGGCTGCACTGCAAGAAACACACCTTAAGAAAAGTGAAGAGGGTAGGCTGAAACACAAGAGGTACCCCCAGATATTCCGTTCTTCGTCTGTCTCGAAGCAAAATGGGGTAGCCCTCCTTTTTCACTCCACGGTCCCCTTCAATCACCACGCTACTAAATCCGATACGTCAGGGCGTTTTTTAATGGTGCGGGGGGAGCTCAGGGGCAGGGAGTGCACCATAGCCACATTATATGCACCTATCACGGGACAACTAGACTTTGTGACCTCTTTCCTGACCGCACTGGAGGGGTTTGCCAAGGGAGATATTTTGCTTTTAGGGGACTTTAACCTCATCTGGGAACCCTCACTGGACACGACCCATCCCCAACGGGCTGCGGGGGGGACATTTAGTAAATCTCTTAAGGGGGCGTTTCAGCGCTTGGGCTTGGTAGACGCATGGCGGGAAACCCACCCCACCGAGAGAAACTATTAGTTTTTTCCCATTCCCATAGAACCCACTCTAGAATAGACCACACCTTTCTCAGTCAGTCCCTCCTGGGTTTGGTATCAGATACCCGCTATCACCCGATCTGCCTTTCAGATCATGCCCCACTAGAGACTGCATTAAATTGGCCGGCGCCACGGTCTAAACACAGACGATGGTTTTTCTCCAATGTTCTTAGCCGGGACAAACTTTTTAGAGACGACTTGAGGGCGACTATCACGGAATTCTTTAAGAATAACGACCCAGCCCTGACCTCCTTCGCCAACAATTGGGACACCTTCAAGGCGGTGATTCGGGGCAAATGTATAGAATTAATCACTGCCCTTCGCAACCAACAAAAGAGGGAGAGACTACTACTGGAAAAAGACTTACAGGTATTGGAAAAGAATCACCAAGAGTCCCCATCAAGCCAATCGCTTCGAAAAGTCACAGCCCTTAAAGGTAAATTAAAAGCCATATACACTAACAGGGCGGAACACACACTGTTGAGACTACAGGTGAGAGGGTACGAAAGTGGCAACAAGATAGGCACACTCCTAGCGCCAACTAAGAGCAAAACAAGAAAAAGCATATTTTAAAAAGGTAGTGGATGACGCCGGCGTCTCCCACTCCTCGGAAGAGGGTAAAGCGAATGCCTTTGGCCGGTTCTACAAAGAACTGTATTCCGCAGATCCAGATGACAGCCAAGCCCAGGAGCAATACTTGCAGTCGCTCTCCCTGCCCCGGGTCTCGGCCCGCACCAACGAGGAACTGAGTAAGCCCGTCACCAAGGAGGAGGTTCAAAAGGCTATAGATGCTCTGAAATTACAAAAGGCGCCGGGCCCAGACGGGCTTAATGCCCACTTCTATCGTACGTTTTCTCCCGACTTGACCCCTCACCTAGTGACCCTATTTAATGAGATAGCAAAGGCGCGCAAAGTCACGGACTCTATGGGGGAGGCCCTGGTTACAGTCATCCCAAAACCAGGTAAGGACCCAACAATGTGTGCCTCTTATAGGCCAATCGCTCTCCTGAACCTAGATGCTAAACTGTACTCCAAAATCCTCGCTACGCGCCTGGAAAACCTCCTCCCGGCATTGATAGATCCTGACCAATCGGGGTTTGTCAAGGGGCGCCAGACCCATGACAACCTCTGCCGAATGACGCATTGAAAAAGTGCAGAGGAAGGGTATTCCCGCGGCCATCCTTTCGCTGGACGCGGAGAAGGCCTTCGATCGAGTAGATTGGGCCTTTCTGGCTAGAACCCTGACAAGATTTGGTTTCTGCAACGAGTTTATAGGTATGGTACAGGCCAATTATCACTCCTCCACTTCGAGAGTTCTAGTGAACGGAACGGTATCTGACACCTTCACGCTCACGAGAGGGACGCGACAGGGCTGTCCACTGTCCCCCATGTTATTCACGCTTAGTATTGAGCCACTAGCTGAGAGGATACGGGCCAACCAGGACATCAAGGGGGTGCCCTTTGGCACGGACACCCACAAGATTTCCCTTTTTGCCGACGACGTGCTCCTGCCTATTACCGACCCGCACAACTCGCTTCCGGCAATTTTAGCGGAGCTTGAAGGCTTCGAGAGAGTGGCGGGATTTAGGGTGAACAGCTCCTAATCGTTCCTCCTAAACTTGACCTTACCAGTGGTTGATTGGGAGCGTTTAAAGGAAACCACGCCTTTCTGTTGCACAAACAAAGACCTTACTTACCTAGGGGTTAAACTCACTCCAAGACTCTCGGGGCTCTATAAGGCCAATTATCCGCCTCTACTGAAACAAATTAAGGCTGACCTCAACAGGTGGAGAGCGGCTTACACATCTTGGATTGGTCGAATAAATGCGGTAAAGATGAATATCCTCCCTCGCCTTCTATATCTCTTTCAAGGCCTCCCGATTTCTGTAGACAGGGAATTTTTGTTGACCTCAAAAAGCAGTCACCAAATTTATCTGGCAGGAACAAAGAGCCCGTCTCTCGCACCGGATTCTGGTTCGGCCAAGATCAGAAGGGGGCCTGGCCCTCCCGGATTTTAGAAGTTATTATCGTGCGGCCCAGCTGCGGGTCATCACTGAATGGTCGCTTAGGGAATCTGAAAAGCACTGGCTGCATATGGATCGCCAGATAATGGGCAGGACCATTTGGGACCTTTTATGGTTAAAAAAAAGCACAGATCCCCAAACGCGTACATTAGTACCCCCACAGCCACTATTCTGAGAGTCTGGGATCTGCTTACTAAAACACTATCCCTGTCCACCTTTCCCTCGCCTTACATCCCCATTCAATATAATCCCCATTTCCCACCAGCCATGCAGGAGGGGCCATTCACATAGTGGAAACAGGGTGGTTGTCTAATGATCTCTCACCTATATAAGAAGGGGGAACTAATGACTCTCTCGGAATGCGTGAAAGAATTCCAGCTAGAGGCATCTGAGGGCTTCCACTACACGCAACTCAAACATTGGGTGCAGCAACCACAGGAGCGGCTGGCCGCCACCAGGGACCTGTTCCCAATAGAGAAATTTGCACAGTTCGGGAACTCCTCCAAGGGTACTATCTCTTTTTTGTATGCCCTCATCCAATCGCTGGGCCCTCGGGAGAGACCGAGACACAGGGCTTTCTGGGACGCCACCCTATCCCACCCAGTAGAGGAGAAGCAGTGGAGCCGCCTCTATAAAGACATACCCAAACATAATCGCTCTATGTATCTCCAGGAAGCTCATTACAAAATTATGTATGATTGGTACATGCATCCGCAGAAGCTACATAAATTATTCCCTAACACTCCCGATAGATGTTGGAGAGGCTGTGGTTTACTGGGAGATTTTAGACACATTTGGTGGGACTGTCCATCCATTAAGCCATTTTGGAAAGAAATTCTATCTCAAATAAAATTGATCCTAGGGTATTCCCATACCTGAGACCATCGACCACACCCTCCTGGGGATTCGTGATCTGCTACTGAAGAGACAAACAAACAGTGACAGAGCCATCATGTGGTTGTGTCTCGGAGTGGCTAAGATGGCGAACGCAGCGGCTTGGAAAAAGACGGAGGCCCCATCCCTCAAACAGTGGCATGTGAGATTGTGGGGAGCGCTAATGGAGGACACTAGGAAAGGTTTTGACTACATATGGTCTCCGTTGGTGACATACCTCTCGGAGGGACTACCCTTATTTGCATGCAGCCCCAGACTAAGGGCCCTTCACCTTTTCCACATATAACCAAGTAGGGAGCTCATCACAGGGGAATCTTCCCCCATTTGCGATGCACCTGGACTCTGTTCATCGCCGACCCCACACAGCATATCACTTTACACCACTTACACCATGATGCACTGTTCACACTGTTTTCTTTTTCCTTTTTTCTTCGTGTTTATGTTCCTTCAATGGAGAGCATAGTATTGACAGCAGACATTCACATTCTCACTCAGTGCCCCTACAACCGGGTCACTACCTAGAAGACCTGCTAACAGAACCGAGGGGATTAAGAAGGGGCGTAGAAGCATAGATGTATATTGGGTCGGGTCCTCATTCACAAGCTGTGTTTACCTGAGAGATATCTTTAACACTTGACCTGTTTACTGTAGGAATGTACCTGTCATGTTTTTTTGTACTGCGTCGCTCCGATTAAATTCAATAAAAAGAATTTGAAACAAATATGGAATTGGTATGCTATGTATCAATGTTTCGCAACCAAAATTCGGAAGCAGGACATTCAAAAGTTACCAAGACATCAAGGAGGTAATAACCCATTCACCAAAGGAAGGAGTTTTGCTGGCCCCCCTCCCCTTTGTGAATTTAAATTTAAAAAAAAAAATTGTTTGGGGATAGGTTGTGGTTCACGAGACAACCTGCCAACTCTTAAACAAACAAAAACGTTTTTCTTTTTTAAAACCAGTCTGTTTCCATTAAGAAAAAAGGCTGCATTTTAAAAAGAAATTGCTTTATTTAAAAGTAATTACAGACATGGTGGTCTGCTGACCCCAGCAGCACAGCATCCATATTGTGACCTCCATATGTAGTGAGTCAGAATTTACAACCTACATCATTTATGTTAACGAGGTAGGTCAGATTGCCACCCACGATGATTTGGTATTAGTACATAGGTCAGTTTGTAAAATTATTTACTGGTTGCAAAAATACTGGTCACACTGCCCTGGCAGTATTTTGTGACAAGTTATTTATACATCTGGACCCTAAGACCTCATTGCAAGTCTGGTTTACAATTATGTCCATATTCTACCAACTTTGATAAGGGATAGGTTTGCATCTGCCTAAATTGTCCAGAAAAGCACAGACATGGAGGTGGCAATTTGGGAACAGCACATGCTATCATACGAGTGGCCAGGAACCAGTACCAACTATTTCGAGCCAGGAAGTGACTCACACCAAAATATAGCCAAATTGCATCATGGTTCCTACCAGAGAAATGAACATTTCACAAACTTACAGAACCAAGCTAGACATATGTAAGTTAACTTTAATTAGTTTCAAAATTAATCAGATATAATCTGTCTTTTTCTGGTCGAGTTGTTAGAGTGACTCATACTGTACCTCACACTGTAGTAATGATATCCTGTCACATGTACCCACCCTGGTTACCCGCATGGTTAGGCCCAAACGTCTCACCCTCTAACCATCCCAGAAACCTGCCCCTCATCCTCGACACCTGCCTCACCCTGACACTTCACAATTCTCAGATTCACATCCATCTGCTTGCACATATATTATATAGTCAGGATTTCCTCCTTATGGCTCCATCCTGACACATACGACACCATCACCCAGGCCCTCAGGACACATAAATTGTGGTACACCAATGCCCTCTAACACAGCATTTCTGCACAGCTGCTGCACAGTTGGCAAATTATCCTACACAGCAGTGTCTGTCTATCACTCAGCCTACCTTGCAGCACACACACATCACACCTCACCTCCTTGAGATACAATGGCTGCCCATTCTGTAACACTGCCAGTACAATATGCTTAGCAACACCTACAAGGCACTACACTACTGGGGGGCGTCACCTGGCTTACACACCATCTACGCTTCCAAAACACAACCATGGATCATATCCAGCACATCAGGACAGCTGCGTGCAATATGGCTTAGTGTTAGTGACAGTACACCTGGCTCTTCACATGATTCTACTTGGAGAGTCTTCACCTACTGATCACCTGGATCACCTCTCGTTGAGGAGTTTACACTTTGACACACCACGTTCAATTACATTCCATAGTTGGCTGCCTGGCACCTGGACAGGCACACTTGCTTCATGGTGCAAGGGGGCCTGCATTGTCACTGACATATTTGCAAAGTTTTCAAGGTCCATCCATGATGTGCTGCTCCAGTCCAGGGATTTTGCTTTGTATTGTGGGATTTGTAGTCCTAGTCAGTCTTGTACATTACACTACAAGTCCCAGGATTCAAAGGACAACTGGGACTGGGCCAGCACATCACACATGACCCTGAGACACTTGGCAGGGCTAGACTGGGTTGAATGAATTATCACTGTCCAAGTAAGTTAACATGTGAGACACTCCTGCCCTTTCCCTTGCACACAGCACAGTGCAGTGCAGCGAACTGTGTTGCTGTGCTGTGCTGCATGACAGTTTTGACCATATGGTACATTGTTTTGACTTACCCTGTAGTTCTTCATGGTGTCGGTCACAGCACTGTCCTTCCACTCCTGCCACCAACTCTGTTGGGATGAGTGACTGCTCCTCCAATGGGTTCAACTCCTCCTGGAGACCAGGTCCACCTTCGATCTTCATAGGTGTCGCCAGGTTTTTGGCCAGTTTCTCTTTGGTCCTATGCTTATAATCATGCCTGCGCTTCTTGCACTCCAGCACAGGCCTTTTGGTTTGGCCAACGCTGTTAATCGTATCCACTATGGACTGCCAGATGGATTCCTTCTTCCCTAATGGCAATTTGGAAGTTATAAAGAAAAGGAGTTTATTCTTTGACACCTCAGCTATTCTGGTTCTCTACCTCATTGAAATTGGTCTCTTCTCCCCTGGGCTGCTGTTTGGTCATCTTGGCTGGAGTTGTGTTGTTGGCCTCCATTTATCAGTCTTAGTGGTCTTGAACTTCAGAGGATTCCAATGTGTCATTTTTTCCCTGCAAATGCATAGCATTTTTAAACTTCCCAACACGGAACACACTCCAACGCGATGCAAAGCTGATTTGCGGCACTTTACAACACGAAAATCAGCTTTGTGTCACGTAGGTCGCAGTTGTGTTACGACACTTTTCGCCATTTTACTCTCCGATGCATCAGAATTTGTGACACACCTTCGGTGCTTGCACTGTGGCGCGCCGTACCATGTCGCACTGAAGTAACGGAAGACAGTGCAACTTCTTGTGACACAATGCTGCTGAAACACAGCGTTGCACCAGTTCTCACAAACATGCCCCTAAATGTATGTACTGTATTATCCTCAGACTTCACCAGCCTGCCACTGTTCTTTTGTGGGCTACTTGAAAAATGGGTTCCACCTTGTAAACTAGGTTTGTAGTCTAATGTGATGGGACTTGCAATGAATATAGACCATGGCTGCAAAGATAGTCCTGGTGTTTACCGCACTAGTTTATCAAACAAAACCCAAGGTCTGGGAGCAAAGTCCATGTTGTTGAAGATTTGCACTAATGACGGAGCACAGGAGCAAGTAGTGTTTTTAGTTTGGTCGACCTTTGTAATGAAAAAAGACTGCCGTCCAAAGTAGGTGGGAGATTATTAATCCAATTTACACCCTCTCATTTTTGATGTAGGTAATAATCCACTTATGCTATCTGATATCGGCAGTGTTGTAGCTTCCCTAGAGACATTTTAGTACATTAAATATCACCAAGCTTTGTGATGATAAAGCAGGTGGCACATATGGTGGCAGACAAAGCAGAAACTGGCAAACGTATTTCTTCTTTAATTTATAAGGAAACAGGGTGCACATTTTTTGAACCGGCGTGCAAATCTAAATAGCTTCCTTAAATTGTTTTACTTTGACAATTCATTTTCAAGAGCTCATTTCTGAATGTTAAAAAGGATTAGGCAGACAGATGGAAACAGAGGGGGTAAATACAATCTTTAGCTGATTTGATACTTTGCATTTTGGGTTTCATGAAGCAACACTACTTGTTGTGTGTGAACTGTGAATCTGTAGCAAATTTTAGCAAGCCTGTCGTTAAATAGGAGCTGACAACTTGCAAAATGTGTTACCCGTGCTTGTTTGTTTTTGAAGAAGTGTTGACAGGAACTTGTGACAGTAGAAGCCAAAACTGCAGTGCAACAGGGCAAACAGAAAAAGAAAAAGATGCAATATTTATTATTCCTCTGCTTTTGGTTGTGACGAGCTCTGTCTCATACATCTTTCTAGCTATGTATTATTTTTATTGGACTACTATCCCCAATAGGCACAAATATAGTTTCTATAGTCCCAAAAAAGGAAAGCAGTTTATTCAAGACTAGTGAGCTGCTAGTTTGTTTCATAAACACAAGTAAATTTTATTTTTTTCCTTCTTCTTCTTTGGTATGTGTGTCCCTACTTTTTATTTTTGTGGACAGACTGTTCTTTTGCATCTGCTCCTTGATCATTTTTCTCACCAACAGACAGCTTTATCTGGCAGGCGAGAGTTATTGCCTTCGCACAACACACACATATGCACATCACAAACCATAAAATATAAATAAAGCAATACATACAAATACAGAAAGGGGCTTTTGGACTGCCCATTTGAGATTAAATGGAAAGATGGCTTTTGGCAATGGCTAAGAGGACTGTCCATAAGCATTTGTGTCAGCCCATTGCATTTCAAGGATGTGAACTTTGTTGGAATGAAAATGTTTTCGTTATATTGCCTGCATGCTGTTCTATGTAAGTTAGCATTTGCGGCACCATTTTACGTTTAGCCGCCATTTTGTACCGTGTTCAAAACTGCTTTTTGCCTCCTCGAGAAAACGTGTTGTGGAAAGTTTTGTTTCTCCAAGGTTGGCCCTTGCTTTGTTAATGAACACACTGTTCTTATTAGCGCATACCTTTCCCACTAGATAGAGGCCTTCTCCTACTGGTCTAGTAACGGGCACAGGCAGAGTGACCTTGGGATGGAGATAGTGTGTGCCCGGCCTCACAATTGAAACCTATCCTTCTGTACTTCTTTGTTTAGCTGCATCTGCTCAGAAAATTCCATTATGGGCGTGCCTTCTTTTGCTCTGAATTGTACATAATGTATCTCCATGTTTGCTGATGTCAGTCCTCTCTGCAGCTCCCCTAAGCTACTGGGCAGACGGGGCTCCGCTCAAGGGTATCTGAATAAACATATATTGGTTTGTATTCTCTACTGTCTGTCCGACTCTTCATTTGGTATGGAAGGCTGAGAGGTGGTCGTGAGTGACCCGGGTGACCCTAAACGGGCCATTTCCTTCAGTTGGTGCCCAAACAGGGACTCCTTTGGGTGACCCATCCCCTCCCACGGACGGGTGGGGAGTTCGGGCCATCGTCAGGTCGGACGGACGGATCAGGGATCCCTGAATGAGAGAGTTCCTGTACTCGCAGCTGCCCCTTCTGTCCCGCCTGACGGTGTCTCGCCCAGTGGTCATCCCGACTGGGGTCCTGAACGGCGAAACCCTTGGATCTGACCGTTTGGTCTGAAGAGTTGTGCAGTGGAGAATAAATTTGTTTTGACCTGCATATATCAGGTGAGTTTGTTTTGGTTCTTTGCAGATATGGTACCATTTTGACTTGTATTTGATACGGTCTGAGGACCGTCTTTGGGATCAAAGTACTTGCAAGTGCTTTGCCAGGCAACATAACGAATGTGGGTCTCTTTTGAAAATGCCTGGTATTAGTCGATTCTTGGTTTCTTGTTGTCATTGTTGTTCTGCAGATGCTCGATTGGAAGAAGCTCAGCCGGCGCCTCCAGAAGGCACTCCTAATTTTGATATGTATGTGAAACATGGTCTTGGCCCTATTATGTTTAATACACTATGGCACAAATATACGAGGGACAACGCCGAGTTGCAGTGGCCGTTGACGGGCACTTTTGACGAAGAGAAAATTGGGTTTTTACAGGAAAAGTTGTTTGCAAAAAGAAGTAGGCAGTCTATGTTTGATTCTCTTTGAACGTGGCAAAAGAAGGCTAAACAGAGACGATTAAAGATGGAAAAGAAGGCACGAAAGGGGAGAATGCAAATATTGACTCAGAAAGCTGTAGCACATGATAGAGAGAAACAGGGGATAGGGGTAGAACGTGAAGATAAGAGGTTTCGATTGAATATTGATAACTCTTATGTGGCCCAAGAAGAAAAAGATACTTTTGGGGAGGAGTTATTAGATAATAGACCCCTTCCCCCATACACCTCACAAAGAATATATCCCGCTCTTCCCTCACAGCCCCAGCCACCCATTTCTTCTGTCTCTGCTGTTTCTGCTTCTGTTACTGTCGATCGGACTGTTTTGGCCACGGCACCTCCTGTCCTTTCTTTGTCCTCGCCGTCTGGGGCAACTATGACTGTTAGTACTCCAGCCACACCTATTGTTTCAGCATCCCTTTCGCCAGCTCTTACACCTGAGACACAGCCAGCAGCAACGTTAGTGCCTGTTACTTCTGTTGCTACTCCCACTGTGTTTTTCCATCCCCGACACTACTGAGTAGTGAGACACCAGTATGTGGATTTGAGGATAGAGACTGGACGAAATTTAAAGAGCGCATGGGTCCGTATGTGCGATCTGAAATGGGAGATGCAGAAAAAAAGGTAGTGGCTAACCAGGCTGCGCAGTGGGCCCCATAACTCCATTTATAGTGTGGAAGATGTGTGGAGTGTGATGAAAGATTATGAGCCCTTTGTACAGCAGCATGCCCTTAAGCATATGTCTGCTACTTTGATCGGTCTTTGGAGCAGTGTTTCAACGATTCAGCACCACAGATTTTATATGATATTAAAGATCATGTATATGTTACTAATATGGAGCCTGGTCAAGTTTTTGGTAGTGTTGCGACGTTGGTTGCTTATCGGGGTAGACTGCTTGAGAAGAGCCCCACCCCAGTATCTCAGTTTCCGATGCGTGAAGTTCATCCCATATATCACCCTGAAATACCGGAGTTAATGGAGCATGGTGTTGTCACTAGACTGGCTGTGGCGTCCCGTTTTCAAGAACAATGTGTTTACACTCCATGGAAAAGGAGTGAAGTTTTGTCTCTTAAGACTCAGTTACATGATCCTAGGAAAAATCCTACTGCATATTATAACGAATTGACTGAAGCTGCCTCTTCAACATAATGACACTTGCAGATATTTAAATGTTCTTTGGTTTATTGGTTCCGGTTGATATTTGGAGGTAAGTACACACACAAGATCATGTGGAGGAATTGGGTGGTATGTGGGATCAGGAGAGGAAGCCCGGTGAGAAGCCTAAAGCAGAGATACTTGCTTTGCCAGGCCGCATTATCACGTATATGCATTCTCTTATTCCACCGAGAAAAGTTGATTGGGACAAGTTAACGGCTTGTCGCCAGATGAAAGATGAGAGTGTGTCTGATTTCTTCACTCGGTTTGAAGATGTGTTTCTGGATTATAGTGGGCAGGATTTGTCCATTGAGGGAGGTGTTCGGTTGTTTGTTAATAGATTTGTTTCTAATTTGCTTCCTGAAATAGCGACTTGATTGCAGGCTTCCGAGAGCACTTGGTCCACCTCTTCCCCTTCTGTTATTTTGAATATGGCGCAGTATTATAAACACGGGGAAAATGAGGATAAGGAGAGGATGGAGAAGAAGAATAAGGATTTGAAGACGAAGGTGTTGTTGCAGCAGGCTTCTAGGGGGAATGGTAGGGGAGGTGGTGGAAAGGCTCGACAGCTTCCACGCACTAGCAGGCAGCCTACTACTATGCTGTTAGAGCCGAATCAGTGTGCGTATTGTAAGGAGGATGGGCACTGGCGTAGCGAGTGTCCTGTGTTGTTGCAGAAGGTGGCAGTCCCCAGAGGATGAGGTTCTCGTGGATGGGGATGTGGAGCGTGAGGAGCGGACAGGGTTCAGAATGCTGCAGCCTCCCAGGGTCGTTCTGATAATAATTACTTTGATGACCCTCGGGGCGGGCAGTATTATCATGATGACTATGACACAGATGAGGTGACAGGAATGTCTTACAGCTAGGACAGCCAGGAACAGAGTGGGGGACCAGTTCCGATACCTGTAGATCAACGCGGTCCGTATGTTACTGCGGATTTGCATGGCTTGGCTAAGGAGTTTCTGGGGGATACAGGTGCAAAGAACAGTTCTATTTCTCGCTCTTTGGTCCCTGGGGCGGCTCTGTATGGCCATAATAATGTTTCGGTAGGTTTTTCTGGTGTACTGGTTGAAAGCCCCATTTCAAAGCCTCTTGCACTGACTATTGGCCCTTTTACTGTGGATTCGCCATTTTTGTTGACATCTATTTGTGGAGAAAATTTGATGGGTTTGGATTTGTTGAAGATATTGCATGCTACGATATACTGCTCCCCGGAGGGTGTTTACATGACAATGGGTCCAGACGTGGTACATGCCAAGCAGTGTCTGTCCAAAGATGCCTCCCTTTCTGCTGAGTTCAAAGATGTGCCGCCCACTCTGTGGGCAACAGGTGACACAGATGTGGGACTGTTACAGATACCGCCGGTTTCGATTCAAGTTAAAGACAATGCTTTTTTGCCTCGTATCCCTCAATATAAAATACTGCAGGCAGGTGAGCGAGCTTTATTGCAAATTGTACAGGAGTTGATTGAGAAAGGTGTGGTCGAGGAGACAACTGCTAATATTTGTAATAGCCCTATTCTTCCCATTCTAAAACAGACAACTTTGGGTTCCTCTGATGAACATGAAGATGTTTTGTGATTGATTTGCGCGAAGTTAACAAAATAGTAGTTCCCCAGTTTCCTGTGGTCCCTGACATTACTACTCGTTTAACAATGATTCCTTCTACTGCTAAATTCTTCTCTGTCATTGACTTAAAAAATGCATTTTTCAGTGTTCCTATCCACCCAGATAGCAGGTATTTGTTTGGTTTTACACTAGCTGGCAGAAATTTTATATTCTGTCGAGCTCCTCAGGGCTATACTGAGAGTCCAAGTATCTATAGTCAAGCTTTAAAGAGCCAATTGGATTCCCTTTCGCTTCCTACAGGTAATGTATTGCTCCAGTATGTTGACGATCTCCTCATCGCTTCTGACACAGAACAAGGCTGCAAGGACAGTACAGTTAAATTGTTGTTGCATTTGGCACATCATGGACATAAAGTGTCCCTTTCGAAATTTCAATATTGTCGACAGGAGGTCACCTATTTAGGTCACCTACTGTCGAAGGAGGGTAGGAGATTGACTCCTGAGCGCATCAGTACTATTGTTAAAATGCCCGGTCCACAAACTCAGAAAGAAGTACGCGCTTTCATAGGTATCACTTCCTATTGTCGCCAGTGGATACCTAACTATTCCCTATTAACAAAGCCCCAGCTTGCACTAACCACTAAGGATGTGCATGAGCCCCTGCCTTGGACGCCTGAATGTTAGCAGTCTTTTGAGCAACTAAAAAGTGCGCTTTGCTCGGCTCCAGTGCTTGGCACGCCTAACTACAAACAAGCCATTTGTATTATATGTCCATGAGGCAGCTGGTTGTGCGCTTTCTGGTCTAACACAAAAATTTGGAGATAAGCAGCGCCCGTGTGCTTATTTCTATGCTGTTCTTGACCCTGTCGCAAGAGCCCTCCCGAGCTGTCTAAGAGCGGTCGCGGCTGTGGCTGTCTCCATAAGACAATTGGCTGGACTCGTACTTGAATCTGACCTCACAGATATGGTACCCCATGCTGTGGATACACTTTTGAATAAGACACAGCACCTCACCAGTGCACGTCTGACAGGTTATGAATTGACCTTGTTTGCGAAACATATCACGATCAAAAGATGTGCCACTCTGAACCCGGCCACGTTACTGTTCCTTCCTACTGAAAATGATGAAAATGAGAAACATGATTGTATCTTCCGGAACGGAAGAAGAGACGAAAGGACGGGTAGACTTGACTAATGTTCCCTTATCTGACACACAAGGGGAACTATATGTCGATGGCTCTTGTTTTAAATTACCAGATGGCACTACAACTGCTGCTTATACTATCACCACACTGCATACAGTCGTAGAGACATCACGAGTCCCTTATCAGTCAGCCCAAGCAGCTGAGTTAGCCGCCCTTATTCGAGCTTGCGAATTGAGCGAGGGACTGGTTGTCAATATTTATACTGATGCCTATTTATACCGTGTGCACAATTTTGGGCGACTCTGGGCTGAGAGAGGGTTCCTTTCTTCCCATGGAACAAAGATCCAACACGGTCACCTTATATTGAGGTTTTTGTCTGCTTTGACACTCCCTAAGAAGTTGGCAATAGTGAAGTGTAGCGCCCATAGGAAAATTACTGATGAAGTAGGTAGGGGGAATGCCTTTGCTGACAAGACAGCTAAGGAAACGGCACGGACTAAAATGAAGAAAATGTTTGTAGCAGGTCCTGCTAGGTGGGTGTCGGAAGTCACTATGTTTGAGGATACGCTTGAGAACGTGAAGGAGATACAGAGTGAGGCCACAATAGAAGAATTAGCAATATGGCAAGAAAGCACGGCGCAATTGAATGATGAGGGATGTTGTATTGACAAGTCAGGGAAACAGAGATGGATGTTGCCAGATGCATATGTTCTCCCTGTGGTCACAATGGCCCATGGCCCAGCTCATATCAGCGCTAAAGTTATTTGCAAGTTGTCAGACCCTGTATGGCAGAATGATAACATCCCGAAGACAGCTGCACATTTAGTGAAATACTGTATGGTGTGTATGATGCACAATCCTGGAAAGGGTACCCCTACACCACCCGGTAAATTTGCACCACCTACTTTCCCCTTTGAGGTCCTTCAGATTGACTACATAGAGCTAGACAGGTGTAATAATTTGAAGTATGTGTTGGTGGTTGTCTGTGCATTTAGTAAATGGGTTGAGGCTTACCCCACTAAAGACAATACAGCTGTTACAACTGCAAAGGTACTCCTGAAGGAGTTCTTTCCTCGTTTCGGCTTGCCCCGTTTGAATTGGAGTGATAACGGAAGTCATTTTAATGCCAAGGTCATTCAGCTAATTTGCGATGGTTTACACATAAAACAGAAGTTTCACGCTGCAAACCACCCACAGTCAGCGGGCTTAGTTGAGAAGTAGAACGGTACTATCAAACTAAAGTTGGCAAAAATTCAAGAGACTACAGGGTTACAGTGGCCAGATGCTTTACCATTAGCTCTTTTGTCAATAAGAACAACGGCACATTCTAGGACAGGATTGTCACCCTACGAGGTCGTGTTTGGACCCCCAGCAAATGTCTAGGGCATCCCGCGCCCTCCTAGGTTCTCTGATATTGAGTATCCATTGCTGATAGACTATCTTTGCCAGTTAACTGAAAATTTGCATTCTATTCACCAACAGGTCCAGGAGTCCCTTCCAGCTGCACCACAGGGGCCCGGACACGATATCCAGCGTGGAGATTTTATTTTGGTTCATAATTTCCAGCAAAAGAAGAGTTTAGAGCCCCGCTGGAAGGGACCTGAACAGGTCCTCCTGGCCACACGTACTTTACTGGCCGAAAGAACTGGATCCATGCCGCTCACTGCCGCAGGATCCCTTTGCCCTTGCCCTATGACCAATGGGTGAGGGACGGCATTGGGGATTCTGAGTGCAAGAAGGTGACTAAGTTCGTCCCCTTCAGTGATGCAGAGCTAACTTGGACCCAAACGGATTTGGAGAATGATGAAGTGCTGAATGCAGCAGTTCCCCCAGAAATACGAGCTATTAAGGAGTTGCTGTTTGCTGATCCAACAGTGCCTGGGGTTGCCAGGTACAATTTGCGGCCCCAACTGGGGAATAGTGCACAGAAGGAGAAGTCAGATTAGATAGGGATGGACTGTGTAAGTCAGGTGTACTTTGTAATAATACCAACAGAATGTGTTTAGGGTGATGTGAGACTTGTGCACTGTTTGTTTTCAAACACTGGACAGGATAGTTCAAAGGGTATCCTTTTGGGGGTACTTTATCCTGATCGACGTGCGATACATCGCAAGCTTAGGACTGAGCAAGCTTCACCGCCGGTGCTCAAGAGCGCCAACGTATTGATCAACAATAGGAGCCTGTTCCAGTGAGGCTCTGACGGACACTGGGAACACTTGCCTTTACTATCATTCTGTTGCGCTTCTCTCCTTGTTTAATAATGCATCCCTTTGGCCGGCCTATTGATGAGGAGGAACAGCCATTTGCACCGCCACGTTCAATGAGGGGTTGGTTGACAAAGAGTAAAATAATTGGTATATTAATAGTTGTGATTGCACTAGTAACAATACTTGGAATATCCTGGTTTTTAGAGGAGAAATTTCTTGTACATTCCTTGGTTGGTACAACACCTGCTCCCTCTGAACACATTTTTGTTACTCTAGCCCCTCAGAAAGAAGCGCATAGAAAGTCCTACACAGACAATGTATTTATACAAATGTTGCATCAGGCCCATAATGTGTCCAATACAAATAATTGTTGGGTTTGTGGGTTACTTCCTTCAGTCACTCATAAGAGCGACAATTTGTTGTCAATGCCACTGTTGTATACTGGCAGCTGAAATGGTTGGTATGAATTGTTTCGACTGGTGTACTTCCAATTTCATCTTTCTACTTTGGATATGACATCCTCTGATTCTCACACTGCGATTGAATATTTACACTTCTACCAAGGGTTTACCCCCATAGTACCGGCAGGACAATGGACTCTAGGCACACTGTTCTCAAAGTCATGTATGAACACGTATCGTAAAGTAAAGGATAATGCCTGGTTTTGAATGGGAATGGCTGATTTCCAACGGTTTAATACATCTGAGTATTTTCAATCCTTCCAAGGTCGCAATATTACCAAAGATAAGCCGATACCTGTGTCAGTGGTTAATACGACAGCTAGGTTTTGTGTCCAAGGGACTGGGGAGATAAAGGTGGGGGACAGTAAGTGCAATTTTACCTACAGATTTAATACGACTAATAGTCCGCCTTTAATCCTACCCCATAATGTCTACTTTGTCTGTGGATCACAAGCCCACGTCTGGCTCCAGAGGGGATGGTCTGGTACATGTTATCTCTCTTTTCTTCTTCCCCCTGTGTATGTTGCCCCAACTAGCTATCACAAAACTCACCGACTGCAATGTAGAAGTTCATTCCAGTCCCTAGTCAAGAGGGTTGTTGATACCAAAGATATAGATCAGACTGACACCAACCCACAGCAATTTTGGGATGCTGTGAAGGGTCTACAACCCTATTGGGGCCCCATGGCTAATAGCCTTCAAATTCGTCAGCTAACAAGAGTTGTTGAAGGGGTTACCAATACGACTGCTGGGATAATGACAAATATCACTGATGAGCTCCAGGCTACGAGATTAGTCACTTTGCAGAACAGGATGGTGTTAGACGTTATACTTGCAGATAGGGGAGGAGCCTGTCGCGTCATTGGCAACAGCTGTTGCGTTTACATACCTGATCACACTCCCAATGTTTATTCCGCCATACAAAAATTACATAGACTATCCGCTGAAATACACCAAGAAGTCGGAACTTGGACACTGTCGGTGTGATTTTGGAACACAATAACTTCCTGGGGTTGGAAGATCCTCATTTTCTTGGTCGTAGTTGTAGCTATCTTCTTCACATGTTGCCTCTGCATACAATGTCTCCCAGCTTGTTGTTCTTATTGTGTTAATATCCTCACTCCCAAACAGAAAATGTCAGTTCATGATACTAATACCGCAATTATGTTGCAAAAGGATATTGATGATTTGATAAAGATCGACGAGGGTATTTTTGAGACTACATCTTTTCTTGAAACCTCCCTCCATGATACTGAATATATGACCTGCTCCTAATACTGATGTTCTTTTGCCCTCAAACATGATATATTTTCTTTGATCATCTTCATAAAATGGTTAGCTTCTTATAAAAGGAGTGTCTGTTGGAATGAAAATGTTTTCGTTATATTGCCTGCATGCTGTTCTATGTATGTTAGCATTCGCGGCACCATTTTATGTTTAGCCGCCATTTTGAACCATGTTTAAAACTGCTTTTTGCCTCCTCGAGAAAACGTGTTGTGGAAAGTTTTGTTTCTCCAAGGTTGGCCCTTGCTTTGCTAATGAATACACTGTTCTTATTAGTGCATACCTTTCCCACTAGATAGATGCCTTCTCCCAGGTAAGATGTCTAAATATCGAATTTTATATATCGATATACAGAAATAACGAGTTTTATATATCGATGGGATTAAATCTCGATGTTCTGTATATCGTTGCAAAAAATATCGTTTTTAAGTGTAATCAAAAATATCGAAGTATGTAATATCGAATGAAAAAATATCGTTCTGTAAAAATATCGTCAAAGTATGATATTTGTGTTATAAGTATAATATTTTTTAGGAGCGGGATGTAGGGTTTATAGGGGATAAGGGTGGGGAGTGTTTTAAAAAAATGGGTAAAAATATATTATAAATTGATAAATATAAAATTTATTTTTGAAATTTAAATGTAGAATTTAGAAATATATTTTTAGGAACGGGATGTTGGGTTTATAGGGGATAAAGCTGGGGAGTATTTTAAAATAATGTTTAAAAAAATTATATAAATATTAAAAATTAATGATTTAATTTTGAAATGTAAATTTAGAATTTAAAAATATGGGTTTATAGGGGATAAGGGTGGGGAGTGTTTTAAAAATATTTTTTAAAATATATTAATAATTTAAAGTTTATAAATTTAAATTTGAAATTAAATTTTTCAATTTAAAAATATTTTTTTAGGAGCGGGATGTTGGGTTTATAGGGGATAAGGGTGGGGAGTGAATTAAAAATATTTTTAAAAATATATTAATAATTTAAAATTTATAAATTTAAATTTGAAATTAAAATTTTGAATTTAGAAATATAATTTTAGGAGCGGGATGTTGGGTTTATAGGGGATGAGGGTGGGTAGTGTTTTATAAAACAAATTTAAAACATATATTATAAATTGATAAAGTATACATTTTTAAAATAGAAAAAAACATTACATTTTATAAATAATATTTTATGAGTGGCATGTTGTGTTTATAGGAGATAAGGTTGGGGAGTGCTGTTAAATAATGTTTAAAAATATAATAAAAATTGATAAATAACAAATTAAATATTTATACATAAATTTAAAATTTAAAATATAATTTTAATGAGAGTGAAGTTGTGTTTATACGGGAGAAGGGTGTGTCATGTTAAAATAACATTTTATAAAATCTTTAAAATTGTTTTATGAATTAAAAAATGTATTTTGAAAATATATTTTCGAATTTCAATATATATTTTTATGAGTGGGATGTTGGTTTTATAGTGGATAAGGGTGGGGAGTGCTTAAAATATATATATATCATATTAATATTTTGCTCAATTTAAAAAAGTTATGTATTTAATTGAAATTTTTCATTAAATTTTATTTTACATTTTTATAATAAAATAATTTTTGACAGCAGTTTGGTTTTTATAGGGAATAAGAATGGGGAGTGATTAAAAAAAATGTAAATTAAAAAAATATACATTATAATTTGAAAAATAAATATTAGTAATATATATTAAAAGTTTGATAAAATATTAGTTAGGAGTGGTATGTATATTTTATAGTTGTTAAATGAGAGAAGTCATTTAAAATTAAGTAATGTATTCTAAGATATGTTTATTTTCCAGCAAGTTTTGTAATTTAATAGTGTTTGTAGTGTTATTATTCAAATAATTAAGTTTATAGTTTAGTATTTATATTAATTTTATATTTATTGTAGTGTGAATAGTAAGTTAATTAAATTTAGTTTCCCACACCTACCTAATTTAATACTAACTGGAGTGGGAATAGTAAATTAATTAAGTTTAGTGTCCAGCACCTACCCCAATTTAATCCAGACTGGAGTGGGAATAGTAAATTAATTAAGTTTAGTGTCCAGCACCTACCCCAATTTAATACTGACTGGAGTGGGAATAGTAAATTAATTAAGTTTAGTGTTCAGCACCTACACCAATTTAATACTGACTGGAGTGGGAATAGTAAATTAATTAAGTTTAGTGTCCAGCACCTACCCCAATTTAATATTGACTGGAGTGGGAATAGTAAAATAATTAAGTTTAGTGTCCAGCACCTACCCCAATTTAATCCTTACTGGAGTGGGAATAGTAAATTAATTATTTTTCGTGTTCAGCACCTACCCCAATATAATACTGAGTGGAGTGGGAATAGTAAATTAATTAAGTTTAGTGTCCAGAACCTACCCCAATTTAATAATGACTGGAGTGGGAATAGTAAATTAATTAAGTTTAGTGTCCAGCACCTACCCCAATTTAATACTGTCTGGAGTGGGAATAGTACATTAATTAAGTTTAATGTCCAGTACCTACCCCAATTTAATTCTGACTGGAGTGGGAATAGTAAATTAATTAAGTATAGTTTCCAGCACCTACCCCAATTTAATACTGACTGGAGTGGGAATAGCAAATTAATTAAGTTTAGTGTCCAGCACCTGCCCCAATTTAATCCTGACTGGAGTGGGAATAGTAAATTAATTAAGTTTAGTGTCCAGCACCTACCCAAATTTAATACTGTCTGGAGTGGGAATAGTAAATTAATTAAGTTTAGTGTCCAGCACCTATCCCAATTTAATATTGACTGGAGTGGGAATAGTAAATTAATTAAGTTTAATGTCCACTACCTATAACAATTTAATACTGACTGGAGTGGGAATAGTAAATTAATTAAGTTTAGTGTCCAGCACCTACCCCAATTTAATACTGACTGGAGTGGAAATAGTAAATTAATTAAGTTTAGTGCCCAGCACCTATCCCAATTTAATATTGACTGGAATGGGAATAGTAAATTAATTAAGTTTAGTGTCCAGCACCTACACCAATTTAATACTGACTGGAGTGGGAATAGAAAATTAATTAAGTTTAATGTCCACCACCTACACCAATTTAATCCTTACTGGAGTGGGAATAGTAAATTAATTAAGTTTAGTGTCCAGCACCTATCCCAATTTAATATTGACTGAAGTGGGAATAGTAAATTAATTAAGTTTAGTGTCCAGCACCTACACCAATTTAATCCTTACTGGAGTGGGAATAGTAAATTAATTAATTTTAGTGTTAAGCACCTACCCCAATTGAATACTGAGTGGAGTGGGAATAGTAAATTAATTAAGTTTAGTGTCCAGCACCTACCCCAATTTAATACTGACTGGAGTGGGAATAGTAAATTAATTAAGTTTAGTGTCCAGCACCTACCCCAATTTAATACTGACTGGAGTGGGAATAGTAAATTAATTAAGTTTAATGTCCAGCACCTACCCTAATTTAGGGGTCTATTAGGATGGCGGTTGGAAAACCACCCTGACTACCATGCTAGCGGAAATCAACCGCCCGCCGGTACCGCGGCAAAACCGCCGGTCAGATTAGGATCAACCGCCCAAAAATGCCGAACGCAGCGGAAAGAGGCAACACAAAACCCACCCGCAGCAGGCGGAGCCGGTGAAAAACCGTCCGCGACAGTCGGATTAGCGGCGGAAACACACAAAACCGCCGCCAGGCACGCGGAGTAACCGCCCGTGAAATTAGGATTCCCCCGATGTGACAGCGGTACGTTCCACAGTTTCCGACCGCCGCGGTCGCAAACAGTGATGAAAGGGAGAGCCGGCGGAAGGGCTGTAGCATAGCCACCGATGCAGACGCTCCGTGACAAAAATGGCGGTCGACAGAAAAAACCCACAACAAGGCCACCAAGTGCACACAGCCAACTAGTGTCAGAACGCTAGTACCGCGCACCTTGAAATTCGTGAGCTTCCACAGGAGCAGAAGAACTTGCCCCAGCTCCCAAACCCCACTGTAGCGAACTATCTAATTCACCCCAGTGAGGAGGGGGAAAGGGGGATGGGATAAACAAGAGAGACTCCACTGCAATGCCTCCTTCAACTTCTGTCTATGCGAGTCAGCTCGGCATCTACAACACAAATAAATATTTTAGTACCTATTATCTACCTGACCTAACTCGCTGAATATAATACCTTTTCTGACTACAAATTACCTGTTTATCTGCAGTGGGTTAGCCTCTCTCTATCTGCACTGAGCACGCAAACATAAATGCAGTATTTCAGTTTTCAACTGTCTTCTTCTTCTTTTCAATTTTAATACAACAAGCAACTGGTGATAAGATGGTAAGCATAATATATATATATATATATTCCTACATACATGCGATGGATAGAATAACTAGTTGCTGCTTGTTGAGACTCTCATGTAGAAATTCTAATGTGCAGCAGTATAACAAGTCTTCGCAGTTCAAAAGTCCTGACTTGTAAAGTAAATTTCTGTATATTCTGGGGAATGCTGCCCTTAGAGTTCATGCAGTCTATTCTCGTCTCTGACGCTTGTTAGCAACTATATACAATATTTATTGTCTCTGTAACATTAGTTATAATGTTCTCTCATTATGTACTTCCTTGGCATAATGGCAAATCAAAGAAAGCGCTTACAGGAAAAGTGCGCTGTGCTCCGGTCGAGCGCTGAAATTAAAATGCAAAAGAAATACCTCCAAACGTCTTCTGACACCCAGGAAGTCAGCGTGAGACTCAGGAAACTGCCTCACACGCTGACAGGGAAAACGCTGCTTAACGGCTGGCAAAAACGAGTCACTGAAGTCTCACCCAACCTCGTTCTCTGGATACAAGCGGAAAGCCTTTCCAAATGCTTTCCAGACGACGAAATTCAGTCAGAAGAGGAGGGCAGTAGGAACACTGCCTCCTCAGGGAAAATGACAGTTGAAGTGCACAGCACGCGTGGAGCGCACGCGCAATGTCAAAACGCTAATCCTCACTAGAACACTAGAACTCCCAGCATCAAAGAAATAAGATGACAGCCGCCATCTTGGGAGAGAAGGACAATGCGAAACTGAGATAGTGTACAGCACATTAAGCAGAGAATCGGCGCAGCCGATTCCATGAGGAATTTAACCTATTTCTTCTTTTTAATCTTGACTGAATGGATTTCTGAACATAGGCTTGCCCAATCCTGACAACTAGCCCTGCCCCGAAAAACACCTAACACACCCCAATGACATATCCCCATGGCAACTTCAAAACTACAAATCCCAGGACAACCCACACAACACACCTGACAGCAATACCCCATTCTGACACACCCACATAGAGTATAAAACCAGCCCCTTCCCTGACCACAATCCTTTGCAATACTCCAGAAGTGAAGGGCCAGACACCACAGCTGAAAGGAGAGGCAAATCAACACACCATCACTACACACACACACCACACACATCACCACCACCACTTCCACACCTGCACCTCTAACCCCTTTGCACATCACACACCATACACATCACCACCACCAATTACACACCTCACATCTAACCCCTTTGCACATCACACACCATGTCACCACAGAATATTCCCAAATTCACAGAGAGTGAGTTGACAGTCATGGTAGATGATATAATCAGAGTAGAACCACAATTGTTTGGTAACCTGGTCCAACAGACACCATTAGCTACCAGAACGCAAATGTGGGTAAGGATAGTTGACAAGATCAATGCAGTAGGGACCACCCCGCGCAACAAACAGGAAATCATGAAGCGGTGGCATGACCTGAAGAGTGTTGTCAAAAAGAAGAGGAACAAGAGCCATCAGCTGGCTCAGAGGACTGGCGGTGGCCCTCCCATTCCACCAAGAACATTCACTGCATGGGAGGAGAAGGTGCTTGCCATACTGCATCCAGAGAGTCTCACAGGAATAGCCAGGGGAGTGCAGGCTGGTAAGTAACAACAAATGTATACCATTACACTGCTATGTACTGTCCTGCACAACTACAAAGCTACATCTCCGAGGCCCAAGTACATTCATATGCACCACAATACCCAACACATGTCTCACAGATGTAACATGCACTCCATCTGAATCAGCCCAAAGGCAGCCAACATTTACAGGGTTGTATGTGTCCAGGCAACCAGCACTACAACTCCCACCAGGTCCCCCTTACCCACCCCTGAGCAGGATGTAGCACTCCCCCCCAGAAGCATGTGTCAGCCAATGTATGGTTCCCCCTCACCTAACAGGTAGTTAGCCATCTTCCCAGGGAGGGCTGTTTAGGTGTGGGACGCCTGCACAACGACTCACACCAGGCCCCCTCTCCCACCCCTGAGCAGGATGAAGCACTCCACACCCACCCAGAAGCATGTGGCAGCCATTGTAAGGTTCCCCCTCACCTAACAAGTAGGTAGACATCTTCCCAGGGAGGGCTGTTTGGGGGGTGGGAGGCCTGCACTCCAACTCTCACCAGGCACCCCTGTCCCACCCCTGAGCAGGATGTAGCACTCCCCCCACATGCAGAAGCATGTGGCAGCCATTGCATTGTCCACCTTCATCTAACAGGTAGGTAGCCATCTTCCCAGGGAGGGCTGTTTGTGGGGGAGGCCTGCACTACAACTCCCACCAGGCACCCCTGTCCCACCCCTGAGCAGGATGTAGCACTCCCCCCACACCCAGAAGCATGTGGCAGCCATTGCATTGTTCACCTTCATCTAACAGGTAGGTAGCCATCTTCCCAGGGAGGGCTGTTTGGGGGTGGGAGGCCTGCACCACAACTCTCACCACTCAACCCTGTCGCACCCCTGAGCAGGATGTGGCACTCACCCCCCAACATGAAGCATGTGGCAACCATCGTAGTACACCAACCAAACTCACAGGTAGGCAGCCATTTACCAAGGTTGTTCTGTATGTGGGTGGAAGGCCTGCACCACTACTACCACCATGCCCCCTTGTTCCACAAATCATCAAGATGGAGCACTCCCTCCAAACCAGATGCATGTGTCAGCCATTGCATTGTACAACTCAAACTAACAGGTAGGTAACCATCTTCACAGGAAGGGGTGTTTGCGGGTGGGAGGCCTGCGCACCACAACTCCCATCAGGCCCCCTTGTCCCACCCCTGAGCAGCATGTAGTACTCCACCACACCCAGTAGCATGTGGCAGCCATTGTATGGTTCACCCTCACCTAACAGGGCCATCTTCCCAGGGAGGGCTGTTTGGGGGTGGGAGGCCTGCACTCCAACTCCCACCAGTCACCCCTGTCCCACCCCTGAGCAGGATGTAGCACTCCCCCCACACCCAGAAGCATGTGGCAGCCATTGCATTGTTCACCTTCATCTAACAGGTAGGTAGCCATCTTCCCAGGGAGGGCTGTTTGTGGGGGAGGCCTGCACTACAACTCCCACCAGGCACCCCTGTCCCACCCCTGAGCAGGATGTAGCACTCCCCCCACACCCAGAAGCATGTGGCAGCCATTGCATTGATCAGCTTCATCTAACAGGTAGGTAGCCATCTTCCCAGGGAGGGCTGTTTGGGGGTGGGATGCCTGCACCACAACTCCCACCAGTCAACTGAGCAGGATGTGGCACTCACCCCCCAACATGAAGCATGTGGCAGCCATCGTAGTACACCAACCAAACTTACAGGTAGGCAGCCATTTACCAAGGTTGTTCTGTATGTGGGTGGGATGCCTGCACCACTACTACCACCATGCCCCCTTGTTCCACAAATCATCAAGATGGAGTACTCTCTCCAAACCAGATGCATGTGTCAGCCATTGCATTGTACAACTCAAACTAACAGGTAGATAGCCATCTTCCCAGGGAGGGCTGTTTGGGGGTAGGAGGCCTGCACAACAACTCCCACCAGGTCCCCTGTCCCACCCCTGAGCAGGATGTAGCACTCCACACCCACCCAGAAGCATGTGGCAGCCATTGTAAGGTTCACCCTCACCTAACAGGTAGGTAGCCATCTTCCCAGGGAGGGCTGTTTGGGGGTGGGAGGCCTGTACCACAACTTCCACCAGGCCCCCCTGTCCCACCCCTGAGCAGGATGTAGCACTCCACCACACCCAGTAGCATGTGGTACCCATTGTATTACAACAACCAAACTTACAGGTAGGTAGCCATCTTCCCAGGGAGGGCTGTTTGGGGGTGGTAGGCCTGCACTCCAACTCTCACCAGGCACCCCTGTCTCACCCCTGAGCAGGATGTAGCACTCCCCCCACACCCAGAAGCATGTGCCAGCCATTGCATTGTTCACCTTCATCTAACAGGTAGGTAGCCATCTTCCCAGGGAGGGCAGTTTGGGGGTGGGAGGCCTGCACAACAACTCCCACCAGGCCCCCTGTCCCACCCTTGAGCAGGATGGAGAACTCCACACCCACCCAGAAGCATTTGGCAGCCATTATATGGTTCACCCTCACCTAACAGCTGGTAGCCATCTTCCCAGGGAGGGCTGTTTGTGGGGGCGGCCTGCACTACAACTCCCACCAGGCACCCCTGTCCCACTCCTGAGCAGGATGTAGCACTCCCCCCACACCCAGAAGCATGTGGCAGCCATTGCATTGTTCACCTTCATCTAACAGGTAGGTAGCCATCTTCCCAGGGAGGGCTGTTTGGGGGTGGGATGCCTGCACCACAACTCCCACCAGTCAACCCTGTCACACCCCTGAGCAGGATGTGGCTCTCACCCCCCAACATGAAGCATGTGGCAGCCATCTTAGTACACCAACCAAATTTACAGGTAGGCATCCATTTACCAAGGTTGTTCCGTATGTGGGTGGGAGGCCTGCACCACTACTACCACCATGCCCCCTTGTTCCACAAATCATCAAGATGGAGCACTCCCTCCAAACCAGATGCATGTGTCAGCTATTACATTGTACAACTCAAACTAACAGGTAGATAGCCATCTTCCCAGCGAGGGCTGTTTGGGGGTGGGAGGCCTGCACAACAACTTCCACCAGGCCCCCTGTCCCATCCCTTAGCAGGATGTAGCACTCCACACCCACCCAGAAGCATGTTGCAGCCATTGTAAGGTTCACCCTCACCTAACAGATAGGTAGCCATCTTCCCAGGGAGGGCTGTTTGGGAGTGGGAGGCCTGCACCACAACTCCCACCAGGCACCCCTGTCCCACCCCTGAGCAGGAAGTAGCACTTAAACACACAGCAGGAGAGATGTGTTAGAAAGTCCACCCCAATGTGACAACAGAACAGGTAAGTAGACAGTGCATGCACACCACCATTCCTCTCAAAAAGCATGGAGCCATATGACAACACCAGCCCTCACATCCCACCAAAATTGACACAGATACAATATCAAATTACAGTGTGCAGACAGCTAAGCGTATGTAACTGTCACAGAAACAAAAGTGTGACTCACCAAATACCATGTTGAAGTGAATCAGGGCCCAGACATGTACAGCACTGAATGCTATCTGTAAGTTCCATGTGGGCTGAGCTTGAAGGACCATATGAAAACAAAGCAAGCATGGTCTGTAGAACAAATAAATCAAAGCACAGGACATAACAAAGGTATGCATGAGATGACAATGGCTAGTTCATGCGCAGATGTAATGCATGCCAGGCCTTGTAACCAGCAAAGATGCCGCACATCAAGTCGTATTCCCGTCAGTTGTCAGATGACAACATGTCCTCGTAATCACAAAATCTGCACATGGGGCATGGTATCCATTGACATGTTTATCAAAAAGGGGGGGACAGAGGGCTTAATCAAGAGGTCCAGCGTACTTGCCCTATCAGAGTGAACGCAAAAAAGAGGTACGCAGTTCCTCAGTATGCAGGTAGTGTCCCAGGCACCCAAAAAAGGAGGGGAATTCCTCCTTTTGGAACTGAGGCCCTCACACACCCAGCAAGCTAGGTGTCATGCTTCATCATATGGGTCTGCTCCTCATCGGGTCGGCGCTGCAATACCCGACGGGCACCCATAGAGGGGCTCTTTGCCGGAGATCTTTTGTTCCTGCCGTAAGGGTGCCGTGGGTGTAAGGGACCTAGTGTGAGTGTAGATGTGCTGGAAGTGAATATAAAACAAGAGGGGATTCCTATGAGAGCAAATTTTATTCTAAATGGATCCCTACTTGATTAAAAATAGTGAGGAGAGGCGACTAACAAGCTACCAGGGTTCAAGAGGCGCTCTACTCCTTGATGGTCGACATGTTTCACGCCTGTGGCGTTTCTTCAGGACCGTGAGAAATGACTATCTACAGTGAAATGGGGTGTGCAACATGCCCCATAGCTAAAAATAAAACTTGTAATAGTGTGAGGATATTGCCTACTACTATAAGGATAAACAGGGTACTACTACCTGTTGGTACTGGGACAAACCTGCATTTAAGGATAATGGAAAACAACACTTGGTTATAAATCTAAAGGTAGATTGCCCAACAAGGTGCAAACCGCATTGTGAAACAAGGAAAACGGGGGGGAGGGAGGTGCCCCTGTAATTGTTCAGTAAAAGGCACAATGTGAGCGGTAACAAGAATGATAATTCATAAACCGCGAGTTAAAATTACAAATTACTTGAGTAGCAACATACAGATGAAAATAAATTAAGACAGCAATGAACAAGTATCCAGGTAATGAAGTGATATCTGGTGTATATCGTAATTGGTGCTTAAGTGGGGAGTGGTGAAGTAAACAATCTCCAACTCACCTAATAAGTATCAGAATGACGCCCCATCTGTTACAGCACTAAATACAGACATCTGTAGTAGGATGTCTAGTCATGGTGTAAAAAACACAACAAAAACAGAAACAGAAGGAGGGGTTAAACCTCAAGGAAGGTTTATATATATCTAAAAATGTATTGACCAAACACACTTAGTCAGCCCATCTCGTTGCAACAGTAGCGGGTAAGGCAAGCGAGCTGGCAGTACGTAGGGATGGTCACAGAACATGCCACTGGCCAGTTTCCCAAGATCCGACACAAGGTGCGGGGAATGATGCGGGCAAAAGTCCCACCGAGAAAACCGAAGTAAGTGCTGCGGTGCTGTCCCTGATCTCGTGTGTGACAGACAACCGCACACATCCACGCCCCATGCGGGGCCCACAAAGATAAGAGTCCATAACGGGTCCAAGAGGGGCAGGCACAGTAACCATGCATCCACAAACCCCACTGTCAACAATCCAGTCGCTTACCTGTACTCAGTCGCTGTAGAGTGCAGGCAACTTGTAGAGTTTAGATAATACTCACCCGCTTCCACTAGAAGCCGCGCTAAACACCTACCCCTTCGTGCTGCAACCGGGATGGTGCTGAACGGTCAGAAGAGCTCCCTTCTTATGCTCCAAATGGAGCCTCATTAAGGACTTGCGGGAAGCTAATCGGCCCCAGCTGCTGCCATGGCATGTCATGTGACTTACTCAAAAGTGAGTTGAGCATCCTGTTAGAGTGTCGGCCATCTTGGAACGGTTACATGTAAAGGTGTGGGAAGAATCTCCCAAGTTAACTACTGGGATCTAAACATGTAAAAATAGCCTAGTGGAACAGGAAACCACGCGAAGGATAACCGGTGAGCTTATTCATGCACAGACCCCCGCGTGTGGTTATAATTATATCATAACGTGTACCCTTCCAGAATAGTGAAGGCAGTAAATGCATGTCGGCCATCTTAGAGTGGCTAATGGTACATAGTAAACTAATAGATCCAATCTATTCCAATATCGACTTGGAGAGCAGGTATGCTTGGTATATCATTTCCATTGACATATTGCTGAATGAGCTGATGTTATAATTATAATGATGTGGCTAATTCAGTTTATTGTTGAATATTACGTTAAAACAAAGAACTCCAAGGTATGTCATCGTTTAACCCCAGATGGTCTAGCCCTAGTCGATGCACCCATCGTTGCTCTATCTTGAATAGAGCTGCCTGCGTGATGCGCGGGTGTGCCTCCAGAATTAGCCAGTGTAAACTCTCCGGGGTATGATTTTGTTCCTTGAAATGTGTGTAGAGTTTTGTAGTGGTTTTCAGGCAACGAATGTTGCTTTTATGTTCAGAAATCCTGTTTTTTACAGGCCGCATGGTCATACCCACATATTTTTTATCGCAAGGGCAAGTCAGTAAATAAATGCATTGAGATGTGTTGCAGTTAGTGTGGGTGTATATCTTCCAAGTGAAGGTATCTGTTAACGTTATCTCTTTGGTATGTTTAGTTTGAGGACATGCTGCACAAGAGCCACAGGGATAGTGGCCCTGAACCGGTGGGAGGTTCCATAAGGTTCTTTGCTTGCTTCTGTTGGATGACTTGGGTCGTGTATGTACCAGCATATCTTTTAAGTTGCTTGTGCGTTTAAAAGCGAACCTTGGTTTAGAGATCTCAAGAGATCCTGTGTTCAGGATATTCCAGTGTTTGTTTATGATTTTCTTTAGTCGGTTAGAACCTGGTGTGAATGAAGTCACACATGTTAAGATGTCACTGGGTTCTTTTTGTATTACTTCTAGCAAGGCCTCTCTGTTGTTATTCCTTGCTTTCTTTAAGGATTTCTCAAATTTACGTGGAGGGTAATGTCTCTCAATCAGGTTATTCCTCAGTGAATCCGCCTCAATCTTGTAATCTTTGACATCACTGCAATTTCGCCTGATACGGAGAAATTGCCCAAATGGCAAGTTGTCCTTCAATGCTCGTGGGTGATGGCTATTATAAGATAGCAAGCTGTTCCTATCTGTAGGTTTTTTATACAGGGAAGTTTGAAGGTGTCCCTCTAGGATGCTAATCTTAAGGTCAAGGAACGGTATGCTAGTGGCTGAAATAGACCTAGTAAACCTTAGGTATTCATTCTTCGTATTAACCCAATTACAAAATTCCTCGCAGGTATTCAGGTCACCCCTCCAGAAGACCAGGATGTCATCGATATATCTTTTCCACAGGCTCAAGTGTTGTAGGTAGGGGTTACTCTGATGGTAGATTACTTCCTCCTCAAATGCCGCCATATAGAGGCAGGCTACACTCGGAGCGAAGGTACTCCCCATAGAAGTACCTTGAGCCTGATGGAATAGTTGGTTCTTGAATTCGAAATTTTTTTCAGTTAAAGCAAGAGTGGCACACTGCATGACAAAAGTCACGGGTGTTGGTGATGACCACTCAATCTGATTCAATGCTGTCTCTATAACGGTGAGTGTTGCCCTTTGTGGTATGTTAGTGTAAAGCTGTTCAACGTCTAATGTAAGAAGCAAGTCAATGTCTCTTGTGTCTCCTATTTCTCCCATTATACGAAGTATGTCTGTCGTATCCCTCACGTATGACGGGGTTTGTTTCACCAAGGGTTGGAGAAAGTGATCACAAAAAATGGAAAGGGGTTCAAGAATGGAACCTATTCCTGAGACAATAGGTCTCCCCGGAATGGGTGTCGTGCCCTTATGGATTTTCGGGAGGGTGTAGAAGTAGGGAGTGCGTGGTTCCTTAGTAATGAGGAAGTCAGCTTCTCTCTTACTCAACCATCCATTAGTTTCTGCCTCAAAGACCATGGTTGCTATCTCCGTGGTCAGTCTAGTTGTTGGATTCACCGTGATGGGAGTATAGAATTTCTTGTTGTTCAATTGACGGTGGCATTCCTGTTCATAATCCGTTGTGGATTGTATGACAGTAGCACCACCTTTATCTGCTTGTTTAATAGTGATACTGACGTCATCGGCGAGAGACTTGGCCGCCAGTCTTTCATCTTTCGATAAATTGTTGAAGGGGAGTACACAACTTGTATTTTGGAGTTCTTTAAGAACAGCTTGTTCAAATGTTAGAACTTCTACTGGCACCATGCTGCTATTAGGGGTAAAGGTGGATGGATTTCTTAACCCAGAATCTTGTTGGACAGGCGAAGGTTTGTCCTGAAAAAATGCCCTCAGACGGATCTTTCTAAAAAAATTCTGTATCTCACTGAGATCTCTGAATTTATCCATTTTCGGAGTGGGGACGAAACCAAGTCCTTTCTCTAGGACTTTGACGTCGGTCTCAGATAACCCGCGGTGTGATAGATTAACCACTAAGGTTTTTTGTTCTGTGTTTTGCTCCGTGTGTCCATTGAGCTCTGCTGGTTGTCTAGCCATTGGTCCGTTTTCTGCCCGCCTCTTCTGTTGCGCCCTTTTCCTCTGCCCCAACCTCTGCCTAAAAAAGGCTGATTGCTAGAGGGGAAGAATTGTGGTGCGCCTTGAGGATACATCGGGAAGGGCCAATATGGTGGAGGTGGGCCCTGAAAGTTAGGTATGTTATAGTTTGGAAAATTTGGACGATTTCTTCTTCTCTGTTTAGTTTCTCCCCAACTGCCTGTGCTCGAATCACTGCTAGACGAACCCCTTCTGGTGTTCTCTGTGCTATCATCTGAGGAATAGCTGTCATTTGTAGAGGTATAGTCCGATCTCAAATAAGGATATACTTTTTCTTTCTTGAATTTTTGTATATCTTTCTGCAATTTGTTTACCTTTTGTTTCATGAGATACTCTTTTTGTTCAGCTATCTCATTGTTGAGTTCATTAAGTTTGGATTTAAATTGGGTTATCTGGATGGTGGTTTTAAGAGATCCCTCAGCAATTTGTATCCGTATTAAGAGAGCGTCTGCTAATCTCTTGGCTGTGTTGATGATCAAGATGAGCCAATCCCTGGTGCACTTCCATGCTACCAGGGACCACTCTTTCTTGAACATTTGATCTTCCAGAAAAAGTCTCGGAAAGTTTTTGACCATAAGGCCTTTGGGTGCGATGTTGGCACGAAGATATTCGGTCATCATCGCCCCATGTAGCGTAACCTTCAGCCAATCTCGCTTCATTGCAGTCAATGATGCCCAATCCTCCGATGTAGAACCTGTGGCTGAATTATTTTCAGAGCCTAAGATGGATGGAGTTGTTCTAAGAATTTCTGCTGCCATCTCCTCCCCAAAACTGAGTCCCTGATTCTCCTCCATAATGGGGGAGTTAACCAGGTGGCCTGTTCTGGAAAGGATGTTGCGCCTACTGAAGTAATATTATGGGCCAGAGATCGCCACTGGCGTCCTGGTATCCTAAACAATTAGGTCCCAAGGGGATTCCGTGTGTATAATGTTTATCAAAAAGGGGGGGACAGAGGGCTTAATCAAGAGGTCCAGCGTACTTGCCCTATCAGAGTGAACGCAAAAAAGAGGTACGCAGTTCCTCAGTATGCAGGTAGTGTCCCAGGCACCCAAAAAAGGAGGGGAATTCCTCCTTTTGGAACTGAGGCCCTCACACACCCAGCAAGCTAGGTGTCATGCTTCATCATATGGGTCTGCTCCTCGTCGGGTCGGCGCTGCAATACCCGACGGGCACCCATAGAGGGGCTCTTTGCCGGAGATCTTTTGTTCCTGCCGTAAGGGTGCCATGGGTGTAAGGGACCTAGTGTGAGTGTAGATGTGCTGGAAGTGAATATAAAACAAGAGGGGATTCCTATGAGAGCAAATTTTATTCTAAATGGATCCCTACTTGATTAAAAATAGTGAGGAGAGGCGACTAACAAGCTACCAGGGTTCAAGAGGCGCTCTACTCCTTGATGGTCGACATGTTTCACGCCTGTGGCGTTTCTTCAGGACTGTGAGAAATGACTATCTACAGTGAAATGGGGTGTGCAACATGCCCCATAGCTAAAAATAAAACTTGTAATAGTGTGAGGATATTGCCTACTACTATAAGGATAAACAGGGTACTACCTGTTGGTACTGGGACAAACCTGCATTTAAGGATAATGGAAAACAACACTTGGTTATAAATCTAAAGGTAGATTGCCCAACAAGGTGCAAACCGCATTGTGAAACAAGGAAAACAGGGGTGGGGGGAGGGAGGTGCCCCTGTAATTGTTCAGTAAAAGGCACAATGTGAGCGGTAACAAGAATGATAATTCATAAACCGCGAGTTAAAATTACAAATTACTTGAGTAGCAACATACAGATGAAAATAAATTAAGACAGCAATGAACAAGTATCCAGGTAATGAAGTGATATCTGGTGTATATCGTAATTGGTGCTTAAGTGGGGAGTGGTGAAGTAAACAATCTCCAACTCACCTAATAAGTATCAGAATGACGCCCCATCTGTTACAGCACTAAATACAGACATCTGTAGTAGGATGTCTAGTCATGGTGTAAAAAACACAACAAAAACAGAAACAGAAGGAGGGGGTTAAACCTCAAGGAAGGTTTATATATATCTAAAAATGTATTGACCAAACACACTTAGTCAGCCCATCTCGTTGCAACAGTAGCGGGTAAGGCAAGCGAGCTGGCAGTACGTAGGGATGGTCACAGAACATGCCACTGGCCAGTTTCCCAAGATCCGACACAAGGTGCGGGGAATGATGCGGGCAAAAGTCCCACCGAGAAAACCGAAGTAAGTGCTGCGGTGCTGTCCCTGATCTCGTGTGTGACAGACAACCGCACACATCCACGCCCCATGCGGGGCCCACAAAGATAAGAGTCCATAACGGGTCCAAGAGGGGCAGGCACAGTAACCATGCATCCACAAACCCCACTGTCAACAATCCAGTCGCTTACCTGTACTCAGTCGCTGTAGAGTGCAGGCAACTTATAGAGTTTAGATAATACTCACCCGCTTCCACTAGAAGCCGCGCTAAACACCTACCCCTTCGTGCTGCAACCGGGATGGTGCTGAACGGTCAGAAGAGCTCCTTCTTATGCTCCAAATGGAGCCTCATTAAGGACTGGCGGGAAGCTAATCGGCCCCAGCTGCTGCCATGGCATGTCATGTGACTTACTCAAAAGTGAGTTGAGCATCCTGTTAGAGTGTTGGCCATCTTGGAACGGTTACATGTAAAGGTGTGGGAGGAATCTCCCAAGTTAACTACTGGGATCTAAACATGTAAAAATAGCCTAGTGGAACAGGAAACCACGCGAAGGATAACCGGTGAGCTTATTCATGCACAGACCCCCGCGTGTGGTTATAATTATATCATAACGTGTACCCTTCCAGAATAGTGAAGGCAGTAAATGCATGTCGGCCATCTTAGAGTGGCTAATGGTACATAGTAAACTAATAGATCCAATCTATTCCAATATCGACTTGGAGAGCAGGTATGCTTAGTATATCATTTCCATTGACATATTGCTGAATGAGCTGATGTTATAATTATAATGATGTGGCTAATTCAGTTTATTGTTGAATATTACGTTAAAACAAAGAACTCCAAGGTATGTCATCGTTTAACCCCAGATGGTCTAGCCCTAGTCGATGCACCCATCGTTGCTCTATCTTGAATAGAGCTGCCTGCGTGATGCACGGGTGTGCCTCCAGAATTAGCCAGTGTAAACTCTCCGGGGTATGATTTTGTTCCTTGAAATGTGTGTAGAGTTTTGTAGTGGTTTTCAGGCAACGAATGTTGCTTTTATGTTCAGAAATCCTGTTTTTTACAGGCCGCATGGTCATACCCACATATTTTTTATCGCAAGGGCAAGTCAGTAAATAAATGCATTGAGATGTGTTGCAGTTAGTGTGGGTGTATATCTTCCAAGTGAAGGTATCTGTTAACGTTATCTCTTTGGTATGTTTAGTTTGAGGACATGCTGCACAAGAGCCACAGGGATAGTGGCCCTGAACCGGTGGGAGGTTCCATAAGGTTTTTTGCTTGCTTCTGTTGGATGACTTGGGTCGTGTATGTACCAGCATATCTTTTAAGTTGCTTGTGCGTTTAAAAGCGAACCTTGGTTTAGAGATCTCAAGAGATCCTGTGTTCCGGATATTCCAGTGTTTGTTTATGATTTTCTTTAGTCGGTTAGAACCTGGTGTGAATGAAGTCACACATGTTAAGATGTCACTGGGTTCTTTTTGTATTACTTCTAGCAAGGCCTCTCTGTTGTTATTCCTTGCTTTCTTTAAGGATTTCTCAAATTTACGTGGAGGGTAATGTCTCTCAATCAGGTTATTCCTCAGTGAATCCGCCTCAATCTTGTAATCTTTGACATCACTGCAATTTCGCCTGATACGGAGAAATTGCCCAAATGGCAAGTTGTCCTTCAATGCTCGTGGGTGATGGCTATTATAAGATAGCAAGCTGTTCCTATCTGTAGGTTTTTTATACAGGGAAGTTTGAAGGTGTCCCTCTAGGATGCTAATCTTAAGGTCAAGGAACGGTATGCTAGTGGCTGAAATAGACCTAGTAAACCTTAGGTATTCATTCTTCGTATTAACCCAATTACAAAATTCCTTGCAGGTATTCAGGTCACGCGCAGATGTAACGCATGCCAGGCCTTGTAACCAGCAAAGATGCCGCACATCAAGTCGTATTCCCGTCAGTTGTCAGATGACAACATGTCCTCGTAATCACAAAATCTGCACGTGGGGCATGGTATCCATTGACATGTCACACCGTGGAAAATTAATGTATGTACCTCCACATCATGCCAAGATGCACCTTACTGTGCAGACATGCAATGTGCGAACTAGTAAACTGTGTGTTGCATGACCTGTAAATAAGATACATCGAACAACAAGCCTGAGGGGTGTACGTCAATGACCATTTCCCCTATGTCCCACAGGTGACCAAGAACTGACTGCAGAGGATGACAACACCAACCTGCAGACCCAGCCTCCACCCCCGGAACATGGACTCACTGATGACGACTCCCTGGAGTTCGAGGATGCAGAGCTTGAAGCCGGCCCATCTGGCATGCCAGGGCGCAACAGGTCCCAGGACCCCACTGTCTACCCCGCCACCAAATCAGCAACAACAACAACTACGCTGACCCCTACTGGAATGACCGGTGCGGCCTCCACCACCAACAGCACCACCACCACCAGTGCTGCCTGCAACACGCTCCCTGCCCCAGAGGATGAACACCCCATCCTACCAACTGAGGAGGGCAGGGAGAGTAGGCGCGTGTGTACAGTGGCAAGGCAACAGGTCCGGGACAGCAGGGCAGGTGGGAGGGCAAGGGGGAGGCTAAGCCAACTAGACACTGGGACCGACGCCCTGGACAACATCACCAGAGTCCTTGGGGCCTATGAACACGCACAGGGACAAACGGGCCAGGCTCTGGAAGATTCCCGTGAGCTCCGCCTGCTGCTGAGGTCCATAAACACCCGCATGGGCCAAATCGTGGCTCTCTTGGGCCAGCTAGTGGCGGTTCTGAGGGACAGGCCTGCGGCACAAACAACACCTCCACCTCCCTCCGGTGGCCTGCAGGATGACAGTTCCACATCCTCCCCTGCGGCCACGGAGAGGGGGGACTTCTCAGACCCCACTGGCCCTGCAGCAGAGGCCACCCGTGCCAAACGACCAAGGGGCCGTCCAAAGAAATCTAAGGGAGCATCCTGTGGCAAAGCACCTGCCAAACGCCAGTCAAGGAGCCAGCCATGATGGCACCCCTCTTCACCTTGCCATTGACTTTGTTGACTGTCCTTCCCCACACTGCCATGTTAATGGCATCCGTCAGTTGGACTGGGTCACAACATCAATGTGGTGACTACTCGATTGTCTCATCTTACATCACTGAGAACTCATTGATTCACTACTCACCTGTTTGTAAATATTCACTCCCCTGTCACATGTACCCATTGTAAATAAACACTCCTTAGACACCTATGTCGTTGTGTCTGCTCCGTGTTTTAATCACAGGATGTGCAATGTTCACCATGAGTACAATGTACCAGGAGCACGGATTGTTTGTAGGCAAGGAGAGGCTGATGGGACCTGGGAAAACACAACATAACAATATTCACTAGTCAGGCGGTGGCATAACAGCCATCACACAACACCTGTCATCAAGGTACTCCAATATGCACACATCACAATGAGCAACAGTACCGACATAGACATCCTGGAACTGTGCCAAACAACCCTGTCCAAGAAACATTGGCAACCAGCACTGAGTCAACAACAGGCTGCAGTCACAAAGCTCACATAGACCTTTTCACCAACAACGACATCAGCAGACAATGGGTCTGTTGTACATTGTCACTCACCTTCAAATGAAGTAGCGGTTGATGAGCTGTTGGCGCAGGTCGACACCTTACTCCTCTCCACTATCCTCGTCACTGGACATGGGTTGGTTTGCAGTTGGGGTCCTCGGCTGCTCATCAGCGTCCAGGAGCAGGGGGATCTCCTTGCGCAAGGCCAGGTTGTGGAGCATGCAGCATGCAACTACAATTTGACACACTTTTTTGGGCGAGTACATCAGTGCACCTCCGGTCCTGTCTAGGCAGCGAAACCGTGACTTCAGGAGACCAAAAGTACGCTCCACCACACGACGTGTCCTCCCATGGGCATCATTGTAGCGGACTTCACTTGGGGTCCTGGGATTCCGCAGTGGGCTCAGCAACCAAGGACGGTTGGGATAAGCAGAATCACCTAGGTGGGAGATACACAGACCAACTTTGTAATACAACTGTGGCAGAGGACAGCATGTGACACACACAGCACGCTACTTGACTCTGCATACTCACTCACAATCCATGCACGCTCCGGAAGCAGATTACCTATCAGCTGTGGCACAATGCTGTTACGCATGATGTACGAGTCATGGGCCGCGCCAGGAAATTTGGCACAGACGTGTGAGATGATCATATCGGCCTGGCACACCACCTGCACATTGATGGAATGGAAATGTTTCCTATTCCTGTAGATGTGCTCCCGTGCCTGTGGTGGAACCAGGCCAACATGTGTGCAGTCAATGGCACCAACAACATTGGGGATGTGCCCAAGTGCATAAAAATCTCCCTTCACAGCCGCCAATTCATGCCTCCTGGGGAAATGGATATATCTGTCCTTGTAGATCATCATAGCGGACAGGACATCCCGTAGCACCATACTGAACATATGTTGCAACATCCCACCTGCGCTGGACACCGTATACTGCAAAGATCCAAAAGCAAAAAAATGCAGGGCCGCCATCACCTTAAACGTTGGTGTGAAAGCACCCGGATATGTCCTGCGAGGCTGCAGGTGGGGCTCCAACATAGCACATAGGTCTTGGAGGGTGTCTCGATCCAGCCGGAATTTCCATATGACCTCCTCATCCTCCATGTCTGCCAGCACTGTGAAGGGACGGTGCAGATTTGGTCTCCTCCTAGGTGAGATGAAAGAGGACACATGTCAACGCAATCCACCAGGAGATGTGTCTGACATCTTACGTTTTGACTGACACAACGGAAACAATGAGTAGCATCACAGTACACCTTACAAAACAACTTACTTGTAGGGACACCTTCAGCTACACCATCCGTACACCTGTCCAGTTTTCACACAGCTAGCATCTCACAAACAATATCCGACTATGTGAGTGTTCAAAGGGACATGGCCACATGTTGCATGGGCAGCTCAGAGAGTAGTACCAAAAGCATATGTGTGAAACTGCAACACTACTGTCTCCTACATAGCTGCTGTACCTGCCACACCTTCTTGCGTGAGTCACACAGGGCACACATCAACCACACAATGACCCAACACTGTGCGTTTATTGACAAGTTTGTGCATGAGCAAGGAAAAGTAGACAGTCAAATCTGCACATTGTGTAGTGAGACATTCATCACTGTGAGTTGCTCAGCCCTTTCACACATTGACATGTGTACCCATTGGAGAGTACATCACAACACTGTTCTGTGTACATGCCCAGAAAATCACAAGTGACATGTGAATGAGTACATGCCAATGTTTCTAATCATATACAACAACATGGCATGTGTAGTCAGCAGTGGGGTAAAGGTCAAATTGGCATTGAGTGCACAATCTTGTGCCATGAATCATGTGTCTACTGTGCACTGTGGAGGACTTGCCTTTGGCCATTCACACTGCATGACGTGTCCATAGGTGCTGTCAAGGTGATCTGACACCCAAATCACGGTCACTGGCTCAAATGCATGGCACACATATCGCGGTAGCTACCACCTGGCCCCTGCAGTGTGTCACCGCCAATGCCCCAGCCACAGTCGCGGTAGTGTTTGGCATATACACATGGTCAAATGGCGGTTGGCATGCTCCGCCACCCAAATCCCGGTCATCCTTAGCAAGGCATGGCACACATATCGCGGTAGCTACCGCCTGGCCCCTGCAGTGTGTCACCGCCAATGCCCCAGCCACAATCGCGGTAGTGTTTGGCATATACACATGGTCAAATGGCGGTTGGCATGCTCCGCCACCCAAATCCCGGTCATCCTTAGCAAGGCATGTCACACATATCGCGGTAGCTACCGCCTGGCCCCTGCAGTGTGTCACCGCCAATGCCCCAGCCACAATTGCAGTAGTGTTTGGCATATACACATGGTCAAATGGCGGTTGGCATGCTCTGCCACCCAAATCCCGGTCATTCTTAGCAAGGCATGGCACACTTATCGCGGTAGCTACCGCCTGGCCCCTGCAGTTTGTCACCGCCAATGCCCCAGCCACAATCGCGGTAGTGTTTGGCATATACACATGGTCAAATGGCGGTTGGCATACTCCACCACCCAAATCCCGGTCATCCTTAGCAAGGCATGGCACACATATCGCGGTAGCTACCGCCTGGCCCCTGCAGTGTGTCACCGCCAATGCTCCAGCCACAATCGCGGTAGTGTTTGGCATATACACATGGTCAAATGGCGGTTGGCATGCTCCGCCACCCAAATCCCGGTCATCCTTAGCAAGGCATGTCACACATATCGCGGTAGCTACCGCCTGGTCCCTGCAGTGTGTCACCGCCAATGCCCCAGCCACAATTGCAGTAGTGTTTGGCATATACACATGGTCAAATGGCGGTTGGCATGCTCTGCCACCCAAATCCCGGTCATTCTTAGCAAGGCATGGCACACTTATCGCGGTAGCTACCGCCTGGCCCCTGCGGTGTGTCACCGCCATGGACCATGCCCTTACAGCCAATGGGAACCGCAATCGCGGTAGCCTAATGCAATTTTGAAAATCGCGGTAGGTGTGCTCCGCCACCGCGGAGCCGGTCATTGGATGCAATTGAAAGATGCACGACCGCGGTAGCGCCAGCCTGGCCCCTGCGGTGTGTCACCGCCATGGACTATGCCCTTACAGCCAATGGGAACCGCAATCGCGGTAGCCTAATGCAATTTTGAAAATCTAGGTAGGCGTGCTCCGCCACCACGGAGCCGGTCATTGGATGCATTTGAAAAAGGCTGACCTGAAACACCAATTGCAGCAGCTTAGAACCACTGAAACTACCCCAGGGGGCTATATATGTGTGGGCGAGAGCCTCACATTTCCACAGCTTAAAGAGCCTGCTGCCTGCCATCCCTCACCACCAACTGCTGCTGCTCCTGTCTCCAGAGCCTGCTGCCTGCCACCCCTCACCACCAACTGCAGCTGCTCCTGTCTCCTGGACACAGTGATGGCGAGGACTGGGAAGATCCGTGCCAGTCCCTTCACCACCGAGGAGCTGGAGGTCCTGGTGGACGAGGTGCTCACACAGTATGGGAGGCTATATGGTGCTCCAAATGTCGTGGTAAGTGTTTCAGATTGGAAGTGAGAGTGCAGGGGGTGCACACATGACATTGATGTGGTGCAGTATGTGCCTGAGAGTCTGGTTTTGTGTCATGCACTGCCTAGCATGCTGTCACCAGGTGAAAGGGGTGTGTAGCCTATTTCACACGTTTCCCTGCCTGAACATCAGAATTGGAGGGACATGTATTGTCTTGTCAGCCATACAGTGAAGCAGCAAGTTGGTAATGCAGGAGTCAGGACAGTAATTGCTTGTGTGAATGGCTGTGTGGGTCCCTGATGTCCTTCACAGGCTCATCTGTGGCCTTAGCAAGGGTTTTCGTCCAGAGGGTAGTGATGGAATTGTGTCTGACTCAAAATTGGCCCAAGCAGACAAGGACACATCACTGAATGTACAGAGTGTTACATGTGTGTTTTTTCCAGGACTCTCCATCAAAGAGCCATCTCAGCCCTGTAGATTGCACACGACAGGGCTTGTGAGAAGGGTGTGGGTTTGTAGGATCATGTCCCTCAATGTGACCTCCATGACACAGTGAGCCATTCACAGGGCAAGGACATTGAGGGCTGCGCAGTGTTGGACACAGTGAGTATTCCCCATAACATATATTGAAATGTCATGTATGTCTTGCTCACCCTCAAAATGGACAGTAGATGTGGGCATCCTACGCATAGCTTTCTGTGTTGGCATCCTGCATGTGTATGAGATGGGCAGGTACTGTGTCCACCCTCATACCTGCATGCATTTGCGTATGATTCTCCCATGCTAATGTACCATGTGAGATGCATTATTGTCTCTGCTAGACATATCTGTGAAGTTGGGATGAGTTAGTATCATGCTCCTGTACTGTGAGATAGTGGTACATAACACTGTGGCACTGCTTTTTTCCCCCTCTTGTCTCCCATGCCTGCAGCTCAAAGTCCACCAGCGTACGGCCGTGTGGAGGGCCATTGCATGCAAGGTGCGGGCTCTGGGTGTCTCCAACCGACGGCGCATGCACTGGCACAAGAGGTGGGATGACATCTGCCGGCTGAGCAAGAACGTGGCGGAGATGATGCTGGGGCTGCTCCCTCGGACTGGCAGGTTGACGCACAGGAGCATGACACCACTGATGGCCCGCAGCTTAGCTGTGACACAGCCTGAGCTGGATGCACGTTTGAAGGAGCATCAGCAGCAAGCTGGGGGTGAGTATTCTGGGAAGGGTGACTTTGGTTGTGAGTGGCTGCATGTGTTCACAGCCTGGGCCAGCGCTGGGCCCGGTGATGTTGGTAGTGTGATGCAGTGGCTTGTAAGTGGCCTCTGTGTTGGGTGTAGCTGTCATGCATATTCCCTACCTGTACTTTCTCATGTCATTGGGGTAATGGCCCTTGACATTGCATTCTGAGTCGTGGCCTTCTGGCATCGTCTGCATTGGGGTAGTCATGGAAATCCCATGGAAGGGAATGGCAGTGTGCATCATCTGAGTGTGCTTTCATCAATGTGTGCATTACCTGACCTCAGAATTGTGAGGACTAGACATCTGACACCAATGTGCAACTGTATTTGGGCCCCAAAGTACGACATGGTGGATGGCATGTGCTCATGGCCATTGTGGACTGTTATGTTGTAGTCTGTATCTGTGTTGTCCCCTTCTGCTCCCTCCAGATGTGACAGTGGCAACATGTTGGGAGGTACATCTTTGCCCCCCTCAGGGCCCTTGGTGTGCTCAGAGGTATTTGTGTGTCTGGTTAAACGGAGCCAACGGCAGGCAATTTGGCTGTGTGGTCATCACATGGCTCACTTATGCCACATTTGCTTGATAACACGCAAAATTCGAATTCAGAATTGAGGTTGCACAATGTTACTGCACAGGGTGGTGTGCAACACGGAGATATCATTATCTTGTTTAGTGCTTTGCGTGCATATGATGGTTGTGTTGATGCCAATGAACTGACCCTACATCTCTCTCTCTCATGCAGCATCTCCCGTGGGCACGGAAGGACAGGGGACACCAGTGGTGAGGCCTCAAGCACGACTGCTACACACGAGCACAGTGACACTGAGGTAACCACCGCCTCGGAGGGGGACAGGAGTCTGCTTGAGGAATCACAGCCAGAGACACCAACCTCAACGTCATCTGATGCCAGCGGTGACACATCTCTGTTGGCGGGCACAGGGAGCGGGAACTCTGCCTCCTCTTCCACCACACAGCGTCCAGCACCCACCCTCCCACCTACTTCCACTTGTGCTGGCCGTGTTCGCACCAGTAAGAAGGGAAGAGTGTCCTTCACCCCAGGCACCGCTGCCCCTGTCTCCCCTGCTGCCCTCAGTGTTGAGTCTGTGGACCTTTTGCGCCAGCTGTGTGTGGGCCAGACAACTCTCCTCAACGCCTTCCTAGACCACGACAAAAATTTGGTACAGGTCGTTGCTTTCATGGAGGGCATTCATTCAGACGTGGTTGGGCTACACTGGACTGTCCAAGCTTTGTCCTCCGTAGTGACGACAGCCATTCAGCTGGCACAGTCACAGAGTCCAGCTCCAGTCCCTTTGGCCACCCCCCTGCCAGTGGCTACATCTGACGATAGTGCCCACACACCACAGACCTCAAGGGCAAGATACAGCACACGCAGCACGCAGCAGCAGCAGCCCAAGCAGTCAAGGGCGCAGACACCATCCCCACAGAAAACTAAAGCCCCCCAGAACGCAAAGGCAAAAGCCCGTCAGGCGACACCCAGGGCCATAAAGCCAAGAAGCAGGCCTCAGGCTCACATGCCTCAGAGGCATCCCCAGCCAAGGACTGTCCTGTCCCAAAAGCGTCTCGCAAAGACAAGCAGACAGTTTCCGTGCCCGCTGAGAAGCTGGTGCCTGCTAAGAGTACACATAAAAAGAGCTCCAAGGCAGATTCACCCACAACCTCAACTCCCATCCAGATCCCTGTGAAGCAGGGAAAGGAGGGCACTGTAGGGGGGACACCTGGTAAACAGGGGATGGAGGGGCAAAGGCAAGGCCAGGCCAAGCGTACCGCTAGATCCAGCATGTCCCTAGAGGACACCCTAGAGGATCACCTGATGCAGCTTTGGTGGTGAGTGTGCCTGTTGTGTCTGCCCCACTTACCACTAATACCAAGACAGGGAAGCCATTTAGAATCCCCAAGAAGTGGAAAGGCACCCCTCCACAATCTCCCACCTACACTGTGTCTCACGGCAGCATGACTCCACCTCCACGTGCCACCACACCACCTGGTCCAAATAGCCCTCCGGCTTCAAAAGCCACTGATGGCTCTACCTCAGCTGGGCCTCTCTCTCCCCGGTCCAGTCCTCCAACTGTCCCCGACACTCAGCCACCTCCCAGTCTGACTGACAGTCAATTCTGAGTGTAAGTCCCCCTCACACACCTGTCTCTCCCACAGCGGTGCCTGGACTGCCCATTGTTAGCTCCCTGACTGTGTTGCTGACCATGGCAGGGTACAGTCGCACACATTCCCTGTGCATCTTCTCATGTACCTCATCTGCACTTTGTGCTGGGCACTGGCCTTGATGTCCACTGCTGTTTGCCCCTTCCCTGTGCAGCTTCTCATGTACCTCATCTGCACCTTGGACTGGCCACTGGCCTTGATGTTCACTGCTGTTTGCCCCTTCCCTGTGCAGCTTCTCATGTACCTCATCTGCACTTTGTGCTGGGCACTGGCCTTGATGTCCACTGCTGTTTGCCCCTTCCCTGTGCAGCTTCTCATGTACCTCATCTGCACCTTGGACTGGCCACTGGCCTTGATGTTCACTGTTGTTTGCCCCTTCCCTGTGCAGCTTCTCATGTACCTCATCTGCACCTTGGACCGGCCACTGGCCTTGATGTTCACTGCTGTTTGCCCCTTCCCTGTGCAGCCTCTCATGCACCTCATCTGCACTTTGTACTGGGCACTGGCCTTGATGTTCACTGTTGTTTGCCCCTTCCCTGTGCAGCTTCTCATGTACCTCATCTGCACTTTGTGCTGGGCACTGGCCGTGATGTCCACTGCTGTTTGCCCCTTCCCTGTGCAGCTTCTCATGTACCTCATCTGCACCTTGGACTGGCCACTGGCCTTGTTGTTCACTGCTGTTTGCCCCTTCCCTGTGCAGCTTCTCATGTACCTCATCTGCACCTTGGACTGGCCACTGGCCTTGATGTTCACTGTTGTTTGCCTCTTCCCTGTGCAGCTTCTCGTGTACCTCATCTGCACCTTGGACTGGCCACTGGCCTTGATGTTCACTGCTGTTTGCCCCTTCCCTGTGCAGCTTCTCATGTACCTCATCTGCACTTTGTGCTGGGCACTGGCCTTGATGTTCACTGCTGTTTGCCCCTTCCCTGTGCAGCTTCTCATGTACCTCATCTGCACCTTGGAATGGCCACTGGCCTTGATGTTCACTGCTGTTTGCCCCTTCCCTGTGCAGCTTCTCATGTACCTCATCTGCACCTTGGACTGGCCACTGGCCTTGATGTTCACTGCTGTTTGCCCATTCCCTGTGCAGCTTCTCATGTACCTCATCTGCACCTTGTGCTGGGCACTGGCCTTGATGTTCACTGTTGTTTGCCCCTTCCCTGTGCAGCTTCTCATGTACCTCATCTGCACTTTGTGCTGGGCACTGGCCTTGATGTCCACTTCTGTTTGCCCCTTCCCTGTGCAGCTTCTCATGTACCTCATCTGCACCTTGGACTGGCCACTGGCCTTGATGTTCACTGCTGTTTGCCCCTTCCCTGTGCAGCTTCTCATGTACCTCATCTGCACCTTGGACTGGCCACTGGCCTTGATGTTCACTGTTGTTTGCCCCTTCCCTGTGCAGCTTCTCGTGTACCTCATCTGCACCTTGGACTGGCCACTGGCCTTGATGTTCACTGCTGTTTGCCCCTTCCCTGTGCAGCTTCTCATGTACCTCATCTGCACTTTGTGCTGGGCACTGGCCTTGATGTTCACTGCTGTTTGTCCCTTCCCTGTGCAGCTTCTCATGTACCTCATCTTCACCTTGGACTGGCCACTGGCCTTGATGTTCACTGCTGTTTGCCCCTTCCCTATGCAGCCTCTCATGTACCTCATCTGCACCTTGGACTGGCCACTGGCCTTGATGTTCACTGCTGTTTGCCCCTTCCCTGTGCAGCTTCTCATGTACCTCATCTGCACCTTGGACTGGCCACTGGCCTTGATGTTCACGGTTGGTTGCCCCTTCCCTGTGCAGATTCTCATGTACCTCATCTGCACCTTGGACTGGCCATTGGCCTTGATGTTCACTTCTGTTTGCCCCTTCCCTGTGCAGCTTCTCATGTACCTCATCTGCACCTTGGACTGGCCACTGGCCTTGATGTTCACTGCTGTTTGCCCCTTCCCTGTGCAGCTTCTCATGTACCTCATCTGCACCTTGGACTGTCCACTGGCCTTAATGTTCACTGCAGTTTGGCCCTTCCCTGTGCAGATTCTCATGTACCTCATCTGCACCTTGGACTGGCCACTGGCCTTGATGTTCACTGCTGTTTGCCCCTTCCCTGTGCAGCTTCTCATGTACCTCATCTGCACCTTGGACTGGCCACTGGCCTTGATGTTCACTGCTGTTTGCCCCTTCCCTGTGCAGCTTCTCATGTACCTCATCTGCACCTTGGACTGGCCACTGGCCTTGATGTTCACTGTTGTTAGCCCCTTCCCTGTGCTGCTTCTCATGTACCTCATCTGCACCTTGGACTGGCCACTGGCCTTGATGTTCACTGCTGTTTGCCCCTTCCCTGTGCAGCTTCTCATGTACCTCATCTGCACTTTGTGCTGGCCACTGGCCTTGATGTTCACTGCTGTTTGCCCCTTCCCTGTGCAGCTTCTCATGTACCTCATCTGCACCTTGGACTGGCCACTGGCCTTGATGTTCACTGCTGTTTGCCCCTTCCCTGTGCAGCTTCTCATGTACCTCATCTGCACTTTGTGCTGCCCACTGGCCTTGCTCTTGTCTACTATTGGTGCCTATCTGTGTAATATGTGAATAAAGACAGTTACTCCTGTTGTCTGTTTTGTCAGTGTCCTTGCTGAATAAAGGGTTTTCTGTGTGGGTATGGTTTACTGTGACACATGCTCTGTATGCCACTTCAACATTGCCAATGGCTTGTCTCACTTTTTCAGGGTTTTACAGGGGTGACAGGCACTTCAGTTCTTGTTGACTCCTCTGAGGCTTGGGGGTGCAAAGATGGTGGTTTGTAATGGACTACTGTTATCATAATCATTCTTTTGTCAGGTTAGCTATGTTGTACACATGTCATGTTTGTATGCACTGCCAGCACAATGTGGGATTCTATCCACAGGATTGCAGGCAGGCTGGCCAGGGTCATCATGTATGTGTGATCTTACTTGATGTGTGCACAGCAGTGTTGGATGATGGTCATCTTGTGATGGCCAGTCATCCTAGTCACATGGGTTGATTTCTATGTGTGACCGTGGGTGGTCAAGAAGTGTGCAGTGTGAAGGGGGTGACTTTGTCGGTAGTGTTGATGTGTGTGGGCCCCTGCAATGTCAACTGCACACATGTGTCAGCCAGGATTTGAGTGCCTGTTTGTTTGATTGGTCAGCCCTGTCCTTGTGATTGTGTGCACATGTGGGGGAATTGTAGGTTGTGCACTGTGCAGAGTGTTGGTGTGTCCTTGCACTTCTGGGGGACTCCAACTTGTTATTGGTGGCAATTGTGGGTTTGCAGAGTGTGTGACTGGCAATTCAGTGTTGTGTTTTGTTGATCAGCCATGTGTCTTGATACTCTTTGTGGTCACTGTGCAGACCTGCTCGGCCACACTGACATTGTGGGTGTGTTTTCTCATGCATTGCTGTCACTTGGGGCTTTTTTGCCTCCAGTATGGCATGTGGGGTGTGGAGTCACACCATCCCCTATCTGTGCTTCTTATGCCTACCCATTGTGAGTCTGCACTCCATCTATTTGTGTATGGTGCACTCCTGCCATGTCCACTACTGACGTACACAACACTTCACTTTCAGGTCAGCTGTCCCCTTGGGTTGCCAGTGTGTGTGCCTCCCCATCACTTCATCTGTTACACTATGCTTTGTGGTGCTAATCTGTGCACAGGACCAATGTGCCACTCATGACAGTTTCCCTATTGGTTATATGTGATTTTTTGGTACTGTTTTGCAGCCATGGTTGCTCATATGCAGTTCAACTGTTTGTGCTGTACAGTCCTCTGGTCATGTTGTTTTCACCTGGGTGTCCCAGACTTGTGCATCTGTGGGTGTTGGGTTAGCTGTATGTGTGTTTGCTGAGGTACTGCTTCACTTCCTGAGTGTGATGTTGTCTGTGTGCTGTGCTGATTGGTGTGGTGGGTGTTCATGGTGTGTCACTCATATCTGTGTGGAACTGGTATGTTTGGTGTGCACACACTGCTTGTCGTGCATGCAGTGCTGTGAGTGTATGTTGCCTTGTCCTTGCCTGGTGTGCATCCCCTGATGTCCTGCTGTGTTTGCAATGTGATGTATTGGCATGTGCATCTGTTGTGTGTTTGATGTGGATGTGGGCAGTGTTTGGGCTGTGTTGTCTCTTGCAGCTGACAGATGCTCTGTGTGTGTTGTTCTATTTGCATGTCAGTGTGTGTGTTTTGTTGGTGTGTTGTGTATTAGTCAGTTGTGTCTTGCCAGTGTAGTGTGCATTACTTTTATGTCTGTCACATGCACTTAGGGCTATTCTTGTTCCTGGGCTTGTTTTGGGTGCGTCCTTGGTGTTTTCTCCTCTCATATTTGAGCTGTCAGTTGTCATTATTGTGCATGTGCAAGCATGTGGTACATTATGACACCATGTTGATTTGATGGGTGGTGTGGTATGTCTGTCTGTGTATCATTGTTTGCCCATTTCTCCCAGTTTGTGTCCATGATTATTTTGTGATGATGCACTTCTTGTCTGTGTTGTGGTATGTTGTCTGTGCATTGTTCCTGGCTGATGAGGTTGTGTACTTCTGTTCTGTCTGGGCTCCCATTGCCTTCCCACAGTTTTGCTGCACAGGTCAGGTCTGGTCTGGTTGTACTTCTGTGTGTGTTGTTATGGAGTTTTGTGTTTGGCTGTTGGTTTTGTACAAGCATTGGTTCAGGCATCCCTGGGTGTGTGTGTGTGATGTTTGTGGATACCCCCCAGGGAGTGTGGTTGTTTGTCAGTGTATTGACTGGACATTATTGGCACCCTTCTGTGTGTTAGACACTGGTGTTGTGTGCTGCAGGTGTGATGGGGGTGGGGGGTATGTGTGAAGGTTCCTACTTGTGTTTGACAGTCATGGAGTGTTACAATGGGCCCTGTGTGTTGTGCTGCTGACATACACCTGTCAGGCAGTTGGATACAGATATGTGGCTGTTCACTGTTTGACTTCAGACCCTTCCTTTCATCCCTGTGCCTGTACATGGGTTGCCTTGCTGTCTCCCTGAGTTGTTGCACTGAGGTGACTGTGGTTTGACTTCACTCACTGTGCCAGCCATGTGTGATTTGATGGGCTGAGGGTGTTGTTATATGTTCCTCCTCTTGCATGTGGTGTACACATGCTTAGTGGTTAGCTCCTTGGCCTTCCCTTTGTGTGCACCTCACTTTAGATTTCCTATTTGTTGTCCTCCTTTGCTGCTGACATCTGGTCTGTGTATGTGGCTGTGTGTCAGTGTGGGGTATGTCTGTGTGACTTGGCAGGCTGTGTGTCCTGTTGAGTGATTGTTCCTTATCTGTATGAGTGTTCATGTTCTTGCTATGAGTGTTGTGTAGGTGTGGTGTGTGGGTTGCCCTGGCCCTGTGTTCTGTGCTGTGTGTTCCTCTGCAGGCCCACCTGCTGTGCTGTCTCCCTAGTTGTTTTGTGCGTGGTGCAGTGTGTGGGTTCACCTGGCTGGTTATTGTGCATGGGGGAGCACAGGAGGGGCACATGGCATGTCCCTTCATGTTTGGGGTGGGGGCCTGTTGTGTGGAGGGTGGAGGTGCAGCCCTATGACCTTTGTGCACTGTCCATGCCTGGCGCTGGCCCTGCCTTCTGCATTGTGCGCATGTTTTCCCGCGTCTTCACCGCTGCGGTGACGTGACCGGGACATTACATCAAGATCGCGGTTGGAGGGTGACCTGGATGCGGAGGGGTGATTTGGTGAGATGTAGGACATGTGTGGGTACACTTGTGGATGTGTTCCTGTCCCCACCAGGGTGTCTGGTGTGGACAGGAACCCAATATCTGCCCATGAATTGTTTGTTGTTGTTGTGTGCGGAGTTGTGTTATTGCGTAGCTGTGGCGACGTCCGCGACGGTGCATGAGTTGCTGGTAGTGTATCAGGTACAGCGCCGGGAAGACGTGTAGAGCTGGATCCATTGCGGTCGGGACCAGGCGGAGAGGACCGGGAATCAGGTTTCGCGCTCCGCTGTTGTGCTTCCGCCATCTCTGGTTGGGCGGTTTCTCCGCTGCGGTGCGACTGGCTGTTTGGGGCATCCTGATTTGTACAGCGGTTGGGACGTCATTCCGCACGGCGGTGGGTCTCCATTGGCTCCCACCGCCGCGGTGGCGGGCGCATTTTTATGGCGGTTCGCGTCGCACCGCGGCGGATGGGAAATGGGCTGTGTTTGACCATACTAATATGGCGGCCGTGGAGACCGCTGCTGGCATGCGGAAAATGGCATTTTCCGCCACCGCCAGCACTGCGGTGGTGCCTCCGTCCGCCATCCTAATGGGCCCCTAGAATATGACTGGAGTGGGAATAGTAAATTAATTAAGTATAGTGTCCAGCACCTACCCCAATTTAATACTGACTGGAGTGGGAATAGTAAATTAATTAAGTTTAGTGTTCAGCACCTACATCAATTTAATGCTGACTGGAGTGGGAATAGTAAATTACTTAAGTTTAGTGTCCAGCACCTACCCCAATTTAATCCTGACTGTAGTGAGAATAGTAAATTAATTAAGTTTAGTGTCCAGCACCTACCCCAATTTAATCCTGACTGGAGTGGGAATAGTAAATTAATTAAGTTTAGTGTCCAGCGAATCACTGACATAATATCGACAGACATATTATCGACCTACATTTTTTGCGACACAAAATTATCGATAGCAATAATATCGACACTATGGGGCTGATTCCGATCTCGGCCGGTAGGGCTCCGAATCGGATTCGGCCTTACCGGATCCGATTTGGAGCCCTATTTCCCGACCGAATCGTACGTGCGTCCGGGTGGGCGAGTACGATGCGTGCGCTCGCGAAATCTCCGACCGACTCGTTCGCAGGACCCGACCGCTCCAACCGACTCGTACGGGGACGACTCGCACCGCGCAATGGAGACGTTCCCCGGCCGGGTAAGTACGATGCGCATCGCGACCGCTCCGACCGACTCGTGCAGTCCGGCTCCAAGGAGCTGTCGGAGCCGCACTTTGGGGGTCCGTGTCGGACCCCCCTGGAAGCGTAGGCACGCGAGTCGCACACAGGGGGGAGCCATGGGTCCCCCCTACACGTGCATGTACGGTGCGACTCGCATAGACGCGAACACGCTGTAGGGGGCGCCCTTGTTCGCGTCGTGCCCATTGAGTCAATGGGAGCCCGTGTACGAGTCGTACGACTGGCTCCCATTGACTTCAATGGGAGTCCGACCGAATCGAGTCCGATAGCATACGTGCGCATCGTACTCGTTCGGTCGGACTGCTAGGGTCCGATTCGGTCGGAAATCTCTCCGAGTCCGGCTCAGTCGGAGAGCTTTCCGGCCCGAATCGGAATCGGCCCCTTAATACTTATTTTTAAAAATACAATATTATCGAAACCATAATATCGTTCTTCAAAAATATCGACATCAAAAATATCGTACACATTATTATCGTTTTAAAAAATATCGGACATTGTTTAAATACATACACCATGTCTAATATATCGACCACAAACATATCGACAGCTAAAATATAATTATTTTATAATTATCGACTATCCAAAACTTGAGCAAACATACAAAATTAAACACCATAAATATAAAAAAATACCTAAACATACATTACATATCAAATTAAATTAAACACATATTTTTTTCAAAGAATAAAAACATAACTAAAAAATTAATTATAAAATACACTATTAACAACATTTATACATATAAACTTTCATTATATAAAATCCTTTTCTTGCATTTCATATATATTATAACACATAATACAATAATTTTAAAAGTAAGGAGGGAAAAAAAAAAATGACTCTTAATTAGCGTTTTCCATATAAGGAAAACAACTTCCAAATTAATTAAAACAATATAGATTAACCAATAGAAACACACAATATTAAAGCCTACCAATAAAATTAAACTAACAATTAAGAGGCCTATTAGAATGGCGGTCGGACATCCGCCCGCGATCGCAACCAAGAAAACTGACGGTCAAATTAGGATGGCGGTGGTAAATTCTGACTGCCGCTTTTCCGCCGGTTGCCATCCGCACTCCTGCCTGGCGGACGGAGCAGGACCGGGATAATGGTGGCGGTGCAGAGCAGACTCCGCCGGCAGGATTATGATGCCGGCGGTAGCCAGCCTTTCCTCAGCGGTCAAACCGTCATGGAAAGGCATGGGGATATTGTCTTCCGGGGGCCCGTTGCGGGCCACCAATGTGTTGGGGGGGTGTGGGTGCACTGGGGGGGTACCCATGGTCCCCCCCTACATTTCCCTGTACCAGGTGGCAGGCACTGTGCAGTGCCTGCCACGCAGTGCAGGGAAATGCAGGACATGCTCCTTTCGGCATCGCGGCGGTGCTGCGGGCAGCAGCAACCGCCGCAATGTTAAGGCCAGCGATCAGACCGCCGCGGTTGGATTTCGACCGCGGGTCATCGTAATTCGACCAGCGGTGATGTCGCGGTCCATGCAGGCGGTCTTTTCCCGCTACCATGGTGGTCGGGGAGGTTTTCCGACCGCCATCGTAATAGGCCCCTAAGTAAACCCTATATAAACCAACAAATCTTACTCTTATTTTCCACCTCAAACAAACAAGCCAAAGAAGGCGAAACTCTGCTGGTTTTCTACCTGAAGCAAGAACATCATCAAACCAAAACCTCTATAAATCTACTAAAAGTAACTAAATTAAAATGTCCTAAATAACAGTTAAACTAATGTTCTCTAAATAATAACTTTCATACTCAAATAAGTAATTTATATCTTTGTTCTATTTTATATTTCCACTACAGACAACTCTAAACACATCAACAAAATTACAGAGGACACCCTAAAACCATCCACCTAATAAAGTAAGTATTGTTCAAAATGCATTTAATAAACCCGTAAAACACCCACCCAAACCCAAAATCCATCCCAAACACCCAGCCCCACCCCATGTAAAATTATTGTAAAACAAATAATAATATCTGCTTTCATTTTTTTCAGAAAAACAAACTACTTAAGAAGATTCCACACAGAAAGAATAAATATCATCATTTTCAAGCATCTAAATACGAACTTTGTAAGTATATTGTGATTTTTTTTTTTTTTTTAAACATTAACATCTATAACAATACTTTTAATAATTCTTATATGCATTTATTATAGAACTTTCTACATCACAATGACAGAAAGCGCACAATTTATAACATCCCAAAAAGGAAAAATGTTATTATGTTACATGGGGTATGTCTACACCCAGGAGAAACAAACTGGCCTAAAAGTCAATTGGAAATGTTCTAAATATTATTCCAATAAATGTTACGGTCGTGCTACTACCAGAGAAACAACTGTAATGTACACCAGGGAACATAAACATCCTCCTAATATTACAGAAATTGAAGTTAGGGGTGCACTTGAAAACATTAAAGAGGCTAGCACAAGCTCACAAAGACCTACCAGTGCAATTCTAAAAGAACAGCTGCCTAGAGTCCCCAAAGAAGCAACTGGACAAATGCCATCCATTGCTTCATTAAAAATAACCATAGCTCGCACAAAAAGGGCTACAACAACTCCCACACCTACTCCTAAAACTTTTGAGGAAGTGATAATTCCCCCAGAACTAGCTATTACTTTCAATAAGGAACCCTTTATTCTCTATGATAATAAATGCAAAGAAAAGAGAATAATTATGTTTGGTACAGCAAACAATTTAGTAAAGCTTCAACAAGCTGAGATATGGATGATCGATGGGACTTTCACAATATGTCCCAAACCATTCTTCCAACTTTATACTATCCATGGCCTACATCAAAATTGTAACATTCCCTTTATTTACGCCTTGCTGCCTAACAAACACAATGCAACCTTTGTAGAAATCCTAAATAAAATTAAACAAGAGACAAATAATAATTTTCCTCAGAAAATAATTATAGATTTTGAACAATCTATGATACACGCTGTACTCAAAACATACCCATATACCTCAAGTCAAGGGTGTTTTTCCCATTTTAATCAATGCCTATGGAGACACCTACAAAAATCTACACATAGGGGCCTATTACGATGGCGGTCAGATGTCCACCGCCGGGCCGGCGGTGGTGCCTGCCGGACCGGCGGTGGACATCCGCCCGCGATCGCAAGCCAGAAAACCGCAGTTCAAATTAGGAGGGCGGTGGTGACCGTGGCGGTGGGAAATTCCGACTGCTGCTTTTCCGCCGGTTGCCATCCGCACTCCTGCGTGGCAGACGGAGCAGGACCGGGATAATGGTGGCGGTGCAGAGCAGGCTCCCCCGGCACGATTATGATGCCGGCGGTAGCCAGCCTTTCCTCAGCGGTCAGACCGCCATGGAAAGGCATGCGGAGATTGTCTTCCGGGGGCCCGTTGCGGGCCCCCAATGTTTTGGGGGGGTGTGGGTGCACAGGGGGGATACCCATGGTCCCCCCATACATTTCCCTGTACCAGGTGGCAGGCCACGCAGTGCAGGGGAATGCAGGACATGCTCCTTTCTGCATAGCGGCGGTGCTGCGGGCAGCAGCAACCGCCGCAATGTTAAGGTCCGCGATCAGACCGCGGGTCATCGTAATTTGACCGGCGGTGATGTCGCGGGCCATGCAGGCGCTCTTTTCCCGCTACCATGGCGGTCGGGGAGGTTTTCCGACCGCCATCGTAATAGGTCCCTGAGTGTAGAGTATGCAACTAACACAGCTTTTGCATACCAAATTAAAAAACTAAGGGGCATATTCACAAGGGCCTACCGCCGATTTATCTCCACCTTAACCCATCAAAAGTGGAGATCGAATTAACACCCCATTCACAACCGGGTGCAAACTGCAGACATCGCCAGTAATCCCGCAATAACTGCCCCAAAGTGTATCCCCACAGCGGACACCACCAACTAACCCTAATGAGATGCAGAGTAGGCGTTCCCGTGCAAAAACACACTAAAAAACCACAACACCACTTTCACAAGGAACTGCCAGATCTGCGATGCGAACCAAAAACAGGCAATAAGCCGCGGTAGCAGCAGGGATTTAACACCTGCCTTTTGCTGGTGTTAAGCAGGATGACTACCTGCAGCATGAAAGGGAGCCCAGCCAAGAGCCACATCAGAAGACCCACAGATGCCATGGATACAATGACCATGCAGCTCCGAGACCCATGAGGGCCACAACACCCACCGCCACCCACCCCAGGCCCGCCACCACCCCCAGGACCCTTGAGGGGAACACCACAGAGGCAGCGTACACAAAGACAGCAGACCCACCTGAAACGCACCTGCCGCCCAGACCCAATGCCAGAGCAGGACATTGCCCACTACAGGCCCAAAAGGACACCATCCCCCGCATCCTGACCCACATCCCCCACCTGCTGACGGTACCAACCCAGCGGACAACCAACATCCCTCCGCAGACAAAGCTGCCGGCTGCGCAGCACATGTCGGCCTCTGGTACCATCCAACCCACACAGCCAGCCCCATCCAAGGTCATCACACCTGTCCTGGATGCCAACATCAGCCTGGTACCCCAGCACCTCCACTTCACCCACACTGCGCAGGAGCAGCTGGAGACCAAGCAAGGCCCCTATGCCATAGCTGGATTCCCTCACGTGTCAGGGCCAATCAACTGCACACATGTACCCCTAGTGCCCCTTGCTGACACTGCACACAACTACCACAACAGAAAGCACACGCATACCATGAATGTGCAGGCAATAGTGGACCGCCCGGGACTCCTCAACAATGTCGTGGCCAACTCCCCAGGCAGAGTGCATGATTCTCACATCTCCCGACAGTCCATCATCACCCAGCGCTCCCAGGATGGCACCCATGGCAATGCATTGCTCGTTGGTAAGTCCAAAATGAACACACCACACACCTCCAGCCCACAGTCATGCAACTCACGACACTGGCAATGGGCACGCAGCACAACTGCATTCAACATGCCACACAACATGCCGACCGACCAGACACGACAACACAACTCCATTGGGAACTTGGCCTTGCCATGCCCACAACCCAGCCACGGCATGGCACCACAGACACACAACAGCAGGATGTGAGGAGAGGCTTGGAGCAGGCATGTGCGAGAGCAGCAAGTGACTACGGAATGAGAACCTACCCAATGCCAGGTGTGACGTGGATGTGCCGGACAGACCACAGTGTGCAAACCACGGAAATGGCCATGTGGAGATCAACTGCTGGTGCATGGAGTGTAGTGGCCAGTGGACACTACCATGTCCCCACAGGCTGTGGGGCAGAACGCGGAAATGTCGCACGTTACGTCCCCCCTGCATGCGCGGGCGGAGTGGGTTGGACCTGCGTATGCCAGGCCTGCGTAGGGGTGTGAACAAAAAGCCTGTCGCACTGGGCGTGGTTCTCATTCGGAATGGACAACGCATCTGCCAGGGCGGTGCCTCTCAGCCTGCCACGAGTCCTGCGCCGAGTGCGGCGGGGCCTGCGTCCCTGTGCGCCTGCTGCACCCTGGGCCGCTGGTCCCCAGACCCATCATGCCTGCCCCAGTTCACCAACGAGGCTCCGCTCACCTGCCTACACCAGCGTGTGTCAAAGAGGGCCCACCACGTGCCGGTGCAAGCTCCAAGCCCCAGTCCCGCGACCTCTGCAGCCTCCACAGACCATCGCTGGCCTCCACGATGCTGGCTCACATTACTCCTTTCTCATTGACATACTCCACTGGCGTCCTCTTCGGCCCAGTAGGTCCCACATGTGGAACTGTGTCCTGAGTCTTGAATGGCAGTGACCCCAAGTCCGTGGCAGCAGCCACAGCACCAGACTCCCTTCGATCAGTGAAGCATAATTCCGTATCGCAGGCCTGCGACACGTGGCGCCACTAACCCTGTTCAACGCAAGCCGGCGACATGTGGTGCCACTAACTCTGTGCAACGCAAGCTGGCTACATGTGGTGCCACTAACCCTGTTCAAAGCAAGCCGGCGACACGTGGTGCCACTAACCCTGTTCAACGCAAGCCGGCGACACGTGGTGCCACTAACCCTGTGCAATGCAAGCCGGCGACATGTGGTGCCACTAACCCTGTTCAACGCAAGCCGGCGACACGTGGATGAGGGCTCAGGCCTACCCTGCGGACCAGTAGGTCCCACATCCAGCACTTAGTCGCGAATCATGAATGGCAGAGTCCACACCAGTGAACGCACGGAGAGGAGTCAGAGGAAGATGCGGCTCAGTCCGAGAAAGCCGGATCAGAGTCACGAGGTGATCGAACACTATCAACAACTGACCTGGTGCCATCAACCCTGTTCACCGCAAGTCCGCGTCCTGTGGTGCCACTGAACCTGAACTACGCAGGCCGGTGGGACCATCCAACCTAAGCCGGCGACACTCGGTAAATGGCCCGTGCTGACCGCTGCCTCAGGCCTACACTGCGGTCCAGTAGGTCACACATGTGGAACTGTGTCTTGGGTAAGATGTGGAGGAGTCCACACCATTGGACACGCCTCATCACAGGTGGCATCCCCTAACAGCACTGGTGCCACTAACTATGTGCGCAATGAGTCATGGGCACTATCTGGTTGGACCTTGGTGGCGTCTGAGTCCATGGCCTGGTGGTTTTCTGCATCTTCATCTGGCTGGACCGGACTTGGTGTCCGACATGTGTCTGTTCCATTCATCTCCACCATAGTGACTGTTTCAGCGTGGTTCTGCCCTCTGCATCATGCCCTGGGGGTACACCTTCCACTGTCCACTGAGACACTCCGCGACAAGCCCCTTTGTCATCTACGGAAACCTGCTCTGCACTCGTGACCCTGCCCCAGTGCCCCGCAAGTCAGTGGCCCATGGCGGTAGGCCCATGCAGGACGCTGTGCATCCGGGGCCACTAAATCTGTGCAGCACAAGTCATGGGGCCTTTATGGTTGAATGGTTGTGTCCTTTACGATGTACACTGTTGTCGATTTCTGACTGCACCAGGCAGCCCTTGCCGGCTTGTGTGCTCACACCCCACACACATCCAACACAGGTGTCACTCGATATGTGTGCCTGCTAATAAATGTGGCCGGGCGCACGTGCCCGTAGCCATTCACACCATCTGAGCAAGTGTGTCCGTGTGGTCATTGTGTCAGCATGATGGGCACGGGCACTGCAACATCACAGTGTGCTGTCTTCAGCGGACGATACCATGTCACCTCAGCGTTGGCAGTGACCGTGGACATGTAGCTTCGCCCGTCCCCCCCTGCATGCACAAGTGGCGTGTGCTGGTCTGGCGTATGTCAGGTCAGCGCAGGGGTGTGCTGATTCGGCAGGGGGAGCAGGCCGTGGCTCGGACCTGGCCTTGGGCAGGATGTGCGGTAAGTGTGTCTCTGTGTTGGGGTATTGTCGCCACCAGGGCCACAGTAGTTGATGTTGCAATGTAGCATGCACCAGGAGGGTGGGCCCACACGGACAGGGAAATGTAGGAGCGCAAGACCGCTCGGGGTCTTGGCACATGCATGCCAAGTGTTATGTGTATCAGTCCTGTGGCTGCATGAGTCAGTTGCCTAGCCTCATTCGCAGCGCGATCACAGCCAGCCATGGACTGTACACTTGTGTCTGCCCTGTCTGGACCATTGGCCTACACTCACTTGGCTGCACACCTTCAAAGGCCAGCGTCACAGTGTTGTTGGCATGCCGCTGGACATGCGCGGACAGGCATTACAATGGTGTGCCGTAGGAGTGCACATGATACAACCGCGCAGCGCACACAAGTGTGGGGGCTCGTGGGAGGGTGGAGCAGCTGTGAGGCAACGTAACACACAGTGAGGCCGCTCATGTGCCATGTGCTGGGCATAACATCCATGATTCACAGGGTCGCAGACATCCCACCACACCCACGACAGGCCTCTGTACATCTCCTGAATGCATGCAGATGGTGAAGTTACTGTAGGGATGAAGGGTCCTTTGTCTGTACTATCAGGCGGAGGCACATCTGCAGCTCCGAGCTGGGACTTGCATGTGGCCAGCCCCCCCTGACAGATACAATAGCATTTACTTGCGACTCCCACACTACGCACTGCCCGACATGAGACCAACGTGTACACATCCCACACGCAGAAGTCCTTGGTCGTAGTTAGCGTGCGCGAGATGGCCTTCACATGTACTCCCACCCCACCCCAGGCCTGCACCCGTTGCACACAGACACTGCTCATTGCTCCAAGCTGTGCCATTTCATCCACAGGACTGGCGCAGGGCAAGCCTGTGCCACTTCAAGCAGAGCCACTGACGCAATGGCAGACCATCCCGGACACATGCTCGACTCCAGTCACGTGGACCTGTACCGTGCACGTCTGCTGCATGTACTGGGGGCACTGCCGTTGGCAGTGCTGCAGATCAGTTACCGGCTGAGCTTCCGCCTTGCGAATGTCACCTGAGTTCAGCCTGTGTTGCATTGTCGCTCGTGCATATTCGAGTGGACCATGGATATCTGCCTCTCCAACGTGACTGTAGCTGACCTGGATTTCGACGTGTGTGTGCGCCCCCTGTTGGCCCACAACCAGGAGTGTCACTGTGATAGCCATTTATGGCATGCATGTATGGTTGGCATGCATCCTGGAAAATGGACCTAGGAGATTGCACGAGTCGTCGTGTACAGTGAGCACATTGAGCCGCTACCCGATTGGGCTTTGGTGCACATTGGGGCCAGGGGTTGGAGTCAGCTGTAGTATAGTGCGTAATGGGTAAGTCAGTTCTACTATTATCAGAACTGTATTATTGTTAACGATCTAGAATTGTAGAATTGTATGATGTAGTAAGTATTCCCTTTGAGTCATTTACTGCTTGTACCTTGTTCGTGTTGGATGTTCCTTCATGCGGGGGTTGGAATAAAGGACCTACAAACCTGATACTGATTGCGTGTCTTCAGTAAGATACTACATTCAATTGGCGACGATCGATGGTCCAGCCCCTGTCAACTATTTTCTACAACTATTTCTACAAATCTTCCACACCGAAGATTCTGCATTCCGTTTTCGGTTCAATGCGTGTTTTCAAGTGAAACCTACACGCAAGTAACAGAAAAGGAACTACTAAAGAACAGAAGAGGAGCCTGATCGAAACTCCGTCCTCCGTGAGTTTTTCTGAAATTTACATTTTAATTGTACCCTCTTCTGCAACGGTAACGGCGGCGCTGCTTACTTTTAAATTACGGCCAACTGTCATTCCATGCTCAGCCTCACGAGGACATCCACACGCTGCCTTCCAGGACGCGAGGACGTGTTCTGATCCTCCTGCGTTCCACCGATCAGTTCTCTTGGATAATTTTACACTACGTCACCGCGTGCAATTACGAGGTCACATTACGTGACCTCAGCGGCCATTTTGTGTTCCTGTTTGGAAGAAAATACCGTGTACTGTGAATTCAAGCATTCTCAAAGTGAGTTTCACATCGTTTTTTTTTTTTTTTTTACTTTATTAAGAAAATTCAGCGATCGCTTCTAGCAGTTCATGGACTATCCAGATCTTGCAGTAAGATTCAGATTCGTTTATTATTATTTTTGTTTAATGTGATTTGTTCATTTTTCTTCCTTTATTTGATGTTATTATTGTATACATATGGAAGGTAATTCTACAAGGTCTGCTAGTACAACTTTTAATACAACAAATGCTACAGCAACTAACTCTGCACAAAGTGTCAGTATAAATCTCAATACTCCAAAAGAATTCTTAACTAGCCCAGGAGAACCTAATGTAAAATGGCAAGAGTGGAAAGAATATTTTGTGAATTATATTGCCACTCTTGAAGACAATGGAAGTGTCATGTCTCCTGAAAGAAAAAAAAGAATTTTAATGCACTTTTTAGGACCTGAGGGTCTTAGAGTTTATAATCAAATGCAGAAAATTGAAAGAAGTGGTGATTTAGATGTTTTCAAATGTGCCATCGCAGATCTTGATGATCAGTATTCACAAGTGGTGTGCGTAGCGGTATCTAGACGCACATTTTATAAACGAAAACAAGACCCTAATGAGTAAATTGAAGATTATGTATCTGCATTGAAGAATTTGGCTATTAAATGCAAATTCGGTACTTTACACGATGACATGATCAGAGATCAGGTGGTTATGTGCACCAAAAACAAAAATATTCAAGACAAGCTATGGATTGAAGGTGAATCCAGTCTCAAGGATATCATAACTTTAGTTAAAAAGGCAGAACTTTCTGACAGATGTGCAAAAGCAGTTACTCTGTCTAATGAACCAGTTTCTGTAAACAAAATCAGTGACAATAGAAAAGAAAAAGCTTCCACTTACAAACCGCAAAAGCCATATCAAAATGTGAGACCTTATCAAAACACTAACCTTAGGAAGGAAGAGAATATTACTCAATCTGGTTTTGTATGTTATAGATGTGGCAGTACATCTCATACCGCAAGATTTGACAAATGTCCTGCTAAATCGGCTAAATGTCTTGAATGTGGACTTATAGGTCATTTCTCTAAGGTTTGCAGAAGGAAACGTTCCAAGAAACCTCGTGTCACTTGCATCATTAACAATGGTTCAGATTTATCGGATAACAATGAGGATGATGAATCTCCAGAAAACTCTGACATTACGTCCGCTGGTACTGTAAAACATGTTGTTGTAAATATCACAAATGGTGACAGCAACAAACCTTTATGCATGATATCTTTTGGTGGTATAATTTTGCAGGTTGCAGCTGATTCAGGATCTCCTTTCACCATCATTGCTCGATCTATTTGGGATGAAATATTTGCTAATACTATTGCTTCTTATTTACAGCCTACTGACGTGAATCCTGAGAGTTTTACTGGACAGAAAATTGTCATGCTAGGCTTTAGGTCTCTTATATTTGAATTTAAAGGTAGAAGAGCGTTGTGCAAATTGTATGTAGCTGCTGATGGACCTTCTGTTCTAGGATGGAAAGATCAACGTTCACTCGATATCATTTTAGACCCTAACAGTCCTGAACAAGTTTTAGTAATGTGTGATGCAGAAAATACAAAAAAATGGGTTATGGAGGAGTTTCCTAAAGTTTTTGCTGGTGGCATTGGGAAACTTGATGGTTTCTCACACAAGATTCGCATCAAAGCCAATGCCATTCCCAAAATTCACAAGGTTCGTCATATTCCTTTAATTGTACGAGATGAAGTTAAAAAAGAACTTAAAAAGTTACAGGATGCTGGTATAATAGAACCAGTTGAGGCTTCTGACTGGATTTTTCCCATTGTGATAGCCAGACGTGCCAATGGGAAAATTCGCATGTGTATTGACTTAAGGTATTTAAATGATAATATTATCATTGATCAATTCCCTCTCCCAAGAATTGACGAAATGCTTTCATTAACCAAAGGTGCCAAATGGTTTTCCACCATTGATCTTTCCAGTGCATATCACCAGATCTCTTTGCATCCCATGAGTCAACATTTTACAGCCTTTTGTACCCCTTTTGGTTGTTTTCAATTTCGCCGCAAGCCATTTGGGTTAGCGTCCGTGGCTGCGGTTTTCCAAAGACTCATGCATGAATTGTTTGGTGATATGCAAGGGGTAGTGTTTTTCCAGGATGATATCCTGGTTATGGGGGCCAATAAGAAAGTCCATGACGAGCGTTTAAGAAAAGTAATGTGTACATTACAAGAAAAGGGTGTAACAGCAGAACTTTCTAAATGCAAATTTGCGGAGAAAAAAGTTACCTACTTAGGTCATGAAGTTAGTGCGTTGGGTATCAAACCTAAATCCAGTTTGATAAATGCCATAGTTGATGCTCCCGCACCGCAATCCAAAGAAGATCTCTGGTCTTTCTTGGGACTTGCGGAATTTTACTCTAAGTTTGTGGATACATTTTCAGAAAAGACTCATGTCATGAGATCTTTACTGAAAAATAAGGTACAATTTGTATGGAGTGCTTCTTGTCAGCAATCCTTTGAAGAGATAAAGAAAGCTATTGCTCATGCGCCAAATCTTCAGGGTTTTGATCCTTTTGCAAATACTATTGTTACTACTGATGCCAGTAGCAAAGGTTTAGGTGGTGTTTTAACCCAATTGGATGACAACCAGAAAGAAGTTATTATCGCCTTTGCTTCACGTTCTTTAACTCTCACTGAAGAACGTTGGGGCATATTATCTAAAAAGTGCGCTAAACATCGCAAAGCGTGTTTAGCAAGCACTTTTTTATCGCCGGCTATCGTCGGAATAATTTGCCATGCTAACGCTGTATTAGCGACATTTAGCGCTATGGCGATAATTATTCCAGCCATAGCGGTGTTTTCCATGAAACATCGCTGGTTTTCCAGCGATGTTTCATGGAAAACGGTGATAACCTTGCTGATACGACCCTGTGGTCGTATCAGCATAATCCACCCCCCCATGTTAGATATGGCTAACACCTGCTAATTGCAGGTGTTAAATAAATAGCGATGACTCCCAGTTAGCGCGACTTTTCACGTCGCTAACTGGGGCCATGGCCACCTTGCTAATAGGCGATAGGCCTGTTAGCGGGTGTTTCCCAGGTTTGTTCGTCGGGAACGCCCACTTTGCATGTCATTAGCGATAAATATCGCTGACATGCAAAGCGGTAAAAACACGGGCGCTAATGCCCGAAAACTGTCTCTAACTGCTGTTAGAGACAGTTTGCTGATAGGGCGATAAGAATATCGCCGCTTTAGCGGCAAAAAGTGCCGCTAAAGCCCCGATAGTGCCCTTGCTAATATGCCCCGTTATTCGTTAATAGAACGGGAGACTTTAGCTTGTGTGTGGGCCTAGAACATTTCAGAACATTTTTATGGGGCAGGAAATTTGTTTTACGTTGCGATCACAAACCCCTTACTAAACTACTCACCACTGAGGGTTTAACTAATGCCACTGCTAGGATTGCTAGACTCTCTATGCGATTACAGGATTTCATGTATGATATACAATATGTACCTGGTGTCAAAAACTTTACTGCTGATTTTTTGAGCCGCATGTCCCTTCCATTAACTGAACTGGATGACAATTCTTGGAATGATTTTTCTGTTGCTTCCATTTCAGTTGATAATACACGAAGTAGTTTCAGTAAGGAAGAGTGGCTTGAAGCAGAGAATTCTGATCAAATTTTACTGGTACTCAAGCAACTTATTGTGAAAGGTTGGAATGGTGTAGACAAAAAAATTGTCAATGATGAGCTTAGAGGTTTTTGGGAAGTGCGCAATGAGCTCAGCTTAAATGATTCTTTGGTCTTACGAGGTGATAAAGTAATTCCACCGAAGGGTTTAAAAATAGAATACTTGATTTATGTCACGAGGGCCACTCTGGTATTACACGCACTAAATAAAAGAGCTCTATTGGTGGCCTAGAATTGACATTGATGTAGAGAGATGTGTTAGATCATGCATCAAATGTGAGATGTCTGATAAAACCCTTAAAACATTCAATCCACCGTTGGCTTCTCCTTATTGCCCAAAGTGTCCATGGGAAGTAGTAGCCATTGATTTCATGGGACCAGTCTTATGGCAAGATGACTCTCAGAAGTACATTTTGGTTCTTGTGGACACATTTTCTAGGTGGTTAGAAGTGTGTGTTGTTGATGTTATAAATACAAAAACTGTAATTTCATTTTTAGATGATATTTTCTTGAGAGAAGGGTTTCCTAAATTTATATTATCGGATAATGGTGTACAATTCAAATCTTTTGAAATGAAGAATTACTTAGCCGCTTCTGGCATTCAACAAAGGTTCACTGCTTTATATCATCCCAGCGGAAATGGTATTGTTGAGAGGGCTAATCGCAGTATCAAGGGGGTCCTTCAGCTTGCCAATAAAAGTAATTTACCTTGGGAAGAGGAGTTGAAAAAGTTACTCTGGGCATACAGAAGCACTATTCATAATTCCATTGGCAAAAGTCCCTTCTCTTTGATGAGAGGTCGGATTCCTCATTCTAAAATTAATCCTGGTTGGCTGGATAGGAATGGAATGATCCAGTGTGATATACCAACGGTGAGAGAATGTATCAAACAATCTCAACTTAAAAACAAAGTTTATTATGACCAAAAATATGGTACCAAACAGGTTAATTTATGTGAGGGCCAATGGGTTCGTGTAAAGAGTGCAAGGAAAGTTTCCAAAGGAGAGAGTAAATTTAGGGATCCCAAACTGGTAGTAAAGGTTATGAATAATACTGCTTTATTACAGAATGGTGAAGTTTGGCATTTTAGCCGCCTTGCCCCTGTTACATCTAACAGTAAAAAGGAATGTGTGAGTATCAAGAAAAACTTTTGGTGGTTGGATACTTTGAACACCACTCAGAATAGTGAAAATTCAAATACCTTGAACACCACTCAGGATAGTGAAAATTCAAATATTGCTCCCGAAATTGTGGGCATACATGATTTTGTTTCTAATGACAAGCAGAATACTCTTCCCAATTTAGAACCTGTGTTAGGTGAAAATTTACAATATTCTTCAAATCCAAATGTATCCTCTGGTGACAGTAATGTCATCAAAACTTCAAGTGTTAGAACTGTCATGAAACCAAAATATCTTGAAATGTTTGATTGCAATTAATTGTTTTTTTTTTTGTTTTAATTTTTAAGGGGGGGATTGTGTAGTATAGTGCGTAATGGGTAAGTCAGTTCTACTATTATCAGAACTGTATTATTGTTAACGATCTAGAATTGTAGAATTGTATGATGTAGTAAGTATTCCCTTTGAGTCATTTACTGCTTGTACCTTGTTCGTGTTGGATGTTCCTTCATGCGGGGGTTGGAATAAAGGACCTACAAACCTGATACTGATTGCGTGTCTTCAGTAAGATACTACATCAGCACATCTGTCCGGGTCAGCTGATGGATTACGTCGACGACATGTCAGATGTGGTGGACAACAATCTTTCATTGGAGATGTTGGCCTACGCTGCTGCACTCGCGTTCATGGACGAGTGACAAGGTATCTGCAGCCACAACTGGATGTGAACCATTGCACGTATCCCGACGCCTGGTTGCATGTTGGGAATCTGGTCACATGTCCCAAGACGACAGTGGACATGGCTGCATTGGCCTGGACTCCTGATCCATGCGTGGACAACCAACGCGGGTTGGCACTGACTTGTGTTGGTGATGGACTCCCCCGGGGTGGACATGGGCGCTTTCCTACGTTCCTCATTCAGACATGCTGCTGCATTGGTCTGCATATCATGGCACTTCTTTTGGCCGTACTGACACACACTTGTTGATAAAGTTTCCGCACTTTCACTTGTCTCCAACTGTGTTGTGTCTTGATTTGTATGCCAATGTGTGTGTCACGGACTCTCTGGCTCCCTGCCATACGTGCATTGCTACCCCATCAGGGCTGTGGGTTTGTACTTGTGCATTGTCATGTCCCTGTTTCGTGCTTTGCCAGATGCATATGGCCGTTTACCGGCCACAAGCGGGTGCACTTGTGTCCTGTGTTCAGTTGTGCAAATGTTGGTGTTTGTACCACATTGTGTTCGATGTTGGGGTGCTCTGCTTCCTATGTGTGTGTGCTGCATTGTGTGTGAGATGTCCCTTCAGCTCTGATTTGGCTCACCCTTCTCCCTTTCAGGCAGTGTGGTTTTCACTTCTGTGCCTGTTCAGTGGTGTGATATTGCCGGGTTGTGTGACTTGTGCTCTTAGTTGGTGTTGTTACTCTTGGGCATGGTTTTTCTGCAGTTGTGCTGTGCTTAATTGCGCATGTGTGCCATTGTGCCCATCTCCCCCCGTCCCCCCAGTCCCTGGTCGTTCCTCTCCCTATTGCTGTTGTGTCTGTTGATTTTGGGCAGTTTCCGGTCCCCGAGTCCTGCCACCATCTCCAGACTGATGTGGTGGACACCATTTCCTCCATGTCATCCAGCTCCTCGTGTGGCGCTGGACTCCCACCTCCGGTGTGCATTGCTGCCTTCTTGTTGTTGGCGTGTTTCTGCTTGTTCGTGCGTTTCACATTATTACGGCTGTTCTGGTTTTCTTACATTGTCCTCCTCCGCTCTCCGGCTGCATTCACCTTGTCCACGATGGCCTGCCATGTACAATGTTTTGTTGCCAATGGGGCCTATGGGGTTGTATACTGGCTCCGGTGTCCTCCATTGTGCTTGGCTGTTGTTTTCTGTTTGGTTTGTCTTTCTTTTTCAGGCTTTTGTTGTGCTTATTCCCGCCTGCCGTGTGTGTGTCGCAGGCCTGGCGGTGCTTATCGCTGCTTTCCTCATCTCGAATGGGCTCATCGCACGTTTTGTTGTGTTGTGGTTTGTGTTTTTATCTCCGTCGAAGTGGTTGTATCGCGGACATTGGCCGCGTTTTCGGCGGACTATCGCATGGTACCGCCGTGTTGTGAATTCCACGTTGACACAGGGTTATTTTCCCGCGATAGGCTGAGATGTGTAAAGTTGCATTAACATTTTTTGGAGATGTTTAGCACACGTTCTTGTGAATATACCCCTAATTGCATTAGCCTATGTACCAGTAACAGATGTTGCTGAACATTACAACCTTCTCCTAGAAAGCCCTTTTTACCAACAACATGAGCAACAATTAAGTCCCCTCCTGGACTACTTCGTAGACACCTGGGTGGGAAGTCTGCATAGATCAGGCCATAGGAGACAACCCAAATTTAAAATTCCCTGGTGGAACGTCTATATTGGCACACTTAACCAACAAGCCAAAACCAATAACGCTGTTGAAGGATGGCATAATGCCTTCCAACAAACCACAGGAAGAGTCACACCTACACTACACAAACTAATAACCTCCCTACAAAAAGAACAAAGCTATCAGGAACTCCGAATGGAGCAATCTGTCACTCAACTCAAACCAAAAATCTCTAAACAAACTAAGTAAATGTACCAATACCTTCAACAGCAAGTTAAACTATACCCTAGTACAAGAGGCCTAGAATACCTAGGAATGATCGCCAAAAGCCTACTTTAAAATGTCCATACAAATTAAATGCATAATACTTTTCTTTTACTTCATAGCCATACATAAAAAAAATATATTTATTACCTCACAATTATAATTACTGTGTGTAATATATTTTTAAAACTAAAAAATAATATATTTACACACATTAATTATATATGTGAGAAAATAAAACACAACAACAATAAAACATAACATTATTTCCCTCCTACAATTAAATAATTTTCAAAAACTTACCGTGTCTGTTGTTGTAGATTCAAAATGCCACATCTTCTAAAATAATCCAGTTAGGTTTGAATAAAATATCCATAAAAAATTTCCCAATAAAAAATGCAATAATACAGCTGTACCAAAAATTAAATCCGCCATCGATAAATCCACAATCCGGAAACCATCAAAAACCCGAAAAATATTTAAAAAAAGAAACGCTCCATGAAACCCGAAAAATTAAGTAAGTGTAAAAAAAATATTAGTTAGTAAAACTAATATACACTTCCTTAATTAAAAAAACGCAATTTTCCGACACCCGCAACTTCTTTAGATTAAAACCTAGAAAATAAAAACACAAACATTCCCACCCACACAAAACCACACATAATTCACTTAATTACATTATTACTAACATTGTACTATAAAAATAAACACATTAAACACTCTATTTTTACATTTCTAACTAGACCTCAATTACGTAAAACTAGATAAACAGTCAATACCTATCTATCGCATATAAAACCTCATAACATCACTAACAAATCTCTAAATATACTAAATAGACTCTACCTTCAAAATAACTTTAAAATATAGTTAAAATAAAGAAAATAAATCTTACCTTGCTCGACGTGAAGCAGCTTCCAACCGCGAGCTTCTCCCCTTCCAAATGACCCAAAACAACAGCGAGCGGGTACAAAATACAAGGCCAAAACAAATATGGCAGCTTTAAACATAGTAAATTAAACCTTTTTAATTATTAAAAAGTTTATTTCACGTATTCAAAATTTTATTATATTTAATTTAAATATTACAAATAACATGTTATTTTTTGAAATGCATTACATTACTTTGAAACTTTGTAAAATTATAATAATACATATTATAACACATATAATATTTAATATTATAATTCCATAAAATGAAAACTAACAATAAACAATATATTAAACATTGTACTATTTTTTTATGTTATTATAAAAATACACATTGTTAAAAAAATTACAATATAAAACATATGTAATAATTATTAATATTAATATATTATATATTAATATTATTAATTAAAATGTATTATATTATTGTATAAAAATAAAACTATGGCGGTCATTATGATGACGGGCGGACAAAGTCTGCCCGCCACCGTAACGGAATGCGGGACCGTCCGCAAGGGGTGCGGCAGTCCCGCACCTGACATTAGGATGCCACCGCCACCGCGGCGGTGGGACACCCTATTCCTAGCAGTGTGGCGGGCGGTGCTCGCCGCACCGCCCGCCACAATGCTGTGAATGCACGTCGTGCATTTGCATGCACAACGTGACAGGCACCGCGCGGTGCCTGCCACCTTGTGCATACAAATGCAGGGGGGTACCACAAGTACCCCCCATGTGCACCCCCCACCCCCCCAACATCCTGGGGGCCCGCAACGGGCCCCCAAATGCAAAGACTGTATGCCTTTTCATGGCGGCAGCGCCGCCATGGAAAGGCTGATCTCCGCTGGCATCATAATATGGATGGCGGTGTCTTGGAGACACTGCCACCATATTATCCTTGTTTTCCGCCGGTCGACGAGTCGACCGGCGGAAAAGTGGCGGACGGTCTTTCCGTCCGCCGCGGACCCCCCAGCCATCATAATATGGTGGGGGGGTCTTTGCTGTGTGGATGGCGGGTGGATCGCCCGCCTTCATAATGACCCCCTATGTTTATATTTCTCAATTTTATCAAAAAAATTTCAACTTTCATTTATTAAAATATTACCAATATATGTGATAATGTAAAAATTGTTAATAATACAAAACAATTATTAACAATATTTTCTAAAATGATATTTTGAAATGTATGCAAAGTATTGTAAATGTACAGTATCTATTATCACAAATTTGTTTACAAATATGTTAAAAAATCAAGTCGTATTAAAATATGTGTTTTTCATTATTGTACCAAAATTATAAAAAACAATACAGTTATATTATTTCTGCAATAAAGAATATTTCTTATATTGTCATTAACATTTTTATATGTAATAAAACATTATATTTACATTTACATACTACGTTTTCTTCATAATAAATGTTACAAAATTAATATGTCTAATTTATTGTCTACCATTTCATATTTTAAAAGTCAATGTTTTATTTTACATATATTTATATAAATTACACTGTATTAAATAATATGTTATAATGTATATTTAATCTTTATTAATTTCCTACACAACTATTTTTTATTTATATGTTTATACTAATTTAAACTGTATAAATATGTTTATAAAATATTATAATTATAAGTGTTCCTAAATTTCCCTTACAACTCCACTTTACATAAATACAATATACATACTAAACACTAAGGGGCCTATTACGATGGCGGTCGGATGTCCACCGCCGGGCCGGCGGTTGCGCCTGCCGGACCAGCGGTGGACATCCGCCCGCGATCGCAACCAAGAAAACCGCCTGTCAAATTAGGATGGCGGTGGTGACCGCGGCGGTGGGAAATTCCGACCACCGCTTTGCCGCCGGTTGCCATCCGCACTCCTGCCTGGTGGACGGAGCAGGACCGGGATAATGGTTGTGGTGCAGGGCAAGCTCTGCCGGAAGGATTATGATGCCGGCGGTAGCCAACCTTTCCTCAGCGGTCAAACCGCCATGGAAAGGCATGTGGAGATTGTCTTCCGGGGGCCCGTTGCGGGCCCCCAATGTTTTGGGGGGGTGTGGGTGCACTGGGGGGTACCCATGGTCCCCCCCTACATTTCCCCATACCAAGTGGCAGGCACTGTGCAGTGCCTGCCATGCAGTGCAGGGAAATGCAGGACATGCTCCTTTGGACATAGCTGCGGTGCTGCGGGCAGCAGCAACCGCCGCAATGTTAAGGTCCGCGATCCGAGCGTCATCGTAATTCCACCGGCGGTGATGTCGCGGTCCATGCGGGCGGTCTTTTCCCGCTACCATGGCGGTCGGGGAGGTTTTCCGACCGCCATCGTAATAGGCCCCTAAGTTTAATTAAATTACTATTCCCACTCCAGTCAGTATTAAATTATTATAGGTGCTGGACACTAAACTTAATTAATTTACTATTCCCACTCCAGTCAGGATTAAATTGGGGTAGGTGCTGGACACTAAGCTTAATTAATTTACTATTCCCACTCCAGTCAGGATTACATTGGGGTAGGTGCTGGACACAAACCTAAGTAATTGACTATTCCCACTCCAGTCAGCATTAAATTGATGTAGGTGCTGAACACTAAACTTAATTAATTTACTATTCCCACTCCAGTCAGTATTAAATTGGGGTAGGTGCTGGACACTATACTTAATTAATTTACTATTCCCACTCCAGTCATAATTAAATTAGGGTAGGTGCTGGACATTAAACTTAATTAATTTACTATTCCCACTCCAGTCAGTATTTAGGGGCCTGTTAGGATAACTGGCAGATCGCCAAATATCCTTTTTCTCCCCCCGCCATATTAGTATGGCGAGGGGTACCGCGGCGGACGGAAAGTCCGTCCGCCGCTTTTCTGCCGGTCGGATTGCCGGCCGGGCAGAAAAGGCAGACAATATGGTGGCGGTGCCTTGCAGGCACCACCATCCATATTAGCATGCCTGCGGTGTGTATGCCTTTCCATGGCGGAGACTCCGCCATGGAAAGGCATGTGGAGAATGCCTTTGGGGGCCCGTTGCAGGCCCCCAGGGGGGTGGGGGGTGGATGCCTGCACTTGGGGGGTACCCATGGTACCCCCCTTCATTGGCATGCACAAGGTGGCAGGCACCGCGCGGTGCCTGTCACGTTGTGCATGCCAATGCACAACATGCATATTTTGCATTGCGGCGGGTGCTGCTGACAGCACCGCCCGCCGCAATGTAAAATGTGCTGGATGCGACTGCCAGGGTGGTGGTCGCATCCTAATTGCCATAGCGGGACAGCCGCACCTCTGGTGGTCTGTCCCGTTTGCCGTTATGGTGGTGGGCGGACAAAGTCCGCCCGCCATCGTAATAGGCCCCTAAATTAGGGTAGGTGCTGGACATTAAACTTAATTAATTTACTATTCCCACTCCAGTCAGTATTTAGGGGCCTGTTAGGATAACTGGCAGATCGCCAAATATCATTTTTCTCCCCCCGCCATATTAGTATGGCGAGGGGTACCGCGGCGGACAGAAAGTCCGTCCGCCGCTTTTCCGCCGGTCGGATTGCCGGCCGGGCGGAAAAGGCAGACAATATGGTGGCGGTGCCTTGCAGGCACCACCATCCATATTAGCATGCCTGCGGTGTGTATGCCTTTCCATGGCGGAGACTCCGCCATGGAAAGGCATGCGGCGAATGCCTTTGGGGGCCCGTTGCAGGCCCCCAGGGGGGTGGATGCCTGCACTTGGGGGGTACCCATGGTACCCCCCTTCATTGGCATGCACAAGGTGGCAGGCACCGCGCGGTGCCTGTCACGTTGTGCATGCCAATGCACAACATGCATATTTTGCATTGCGGCGGGTGCTGCTGACAGCACCGCCCGCCGCAATGTAAAATGTGCTGGATGCGACCGCCAGGGTGGCGGTCGCATCCTAATTGCCATAGCGGGAAAGCCGCACCTCTGGCGGTCGGTCACGTTTGCCGTTACGGTGGTGGGCGGACAAAGTCCGCCCGCCATCGTAATAGGCCCCTAAATTGGGGTAGGTGCTGGACACTAAACTTAATTAATTTACCATTCCCACTCCAGTCATTATTAAATTGGGATAGGTGCTGGACACTAAACTTAATTAATTTACTATTCCCACTCCACTCAGTATTCAATTGGGGTAGGTGCTTAACACTAAAATTAATTAATTTACTATTCCCACTCCAGTAAGGATTAAATTGGTGTAGATGCTGGACACTAAACTTAATGAATTTACTATTCCCACTCCAGTCAATATTAAATTGGGATAGGTGCTGGTCACTAAACTTAATTAATTTACTATTCCCACTCCAGTCAGTATTAAATTAGGGTAGGTGCTGGACACTAAACTAAATTAATTTACTATTCCCACTCCAGTCAGGATTAAATTGGGGTAGGTGCTGGACACTAAACTTAATTAATTTACTATTCCCACTCCAGACAGTATTAAATTGGGGTAGGTGCTGGACACTAAAATTAATTAATTTACTATTCCCACTCCAGTAAGGATTAAATTGGTGTAGATGCTGGACACTAAACTTAATCAATTTACTATTCCCACTCCAGTCAATATTAAATTGGGATAGGTGCTGGTCACTAAACTTAATTAATTTACTATTCCCACTCCAGTCAGTATTAAATTAGGGTAGGTGCTGGACATTAAACTTAATTAATTTACTATTCCCACTCCAGTCAGGATTAAATTGGGGTAGGTGCTGGACACTAAACTTAATTAATTTACTATTCCCACTCCAGACAGTATTAGATTGGGGTAGGTGCTGGACACTAAAATTAATTAATTTACTATTCCCACTCCAGTCAGGATTAAATTGGGGGTAGGTGCTGGACACTAAACTTAATTAATTTGCTATTCCCACTCCAGTCAGTATTAAGGGGCCGATTCCGATTCAGGCCGGAAAACGTACCGAACGACTCGGTACGGGAATTTAGTCCGACCGACACGTACCGGCGCTGCCCGACCTGCGTAGTACGATGCAATGCATGTGAAATACGACCGACTCGTACGGAACACAAGCCGAACGACCGAACCGCACGGAAACCAGCTATCCGGCCGGGAAACCATGCGAATTGAACCGACCGACACGCACCAGGAATGAACCCGACAGAAACGTACCCGCGAACTCCGACCTGCGCAGTACGATGCAATGCATGGAAAACCAGACCGAGTCGCACGGAGCTCAAGCCGTATGACCGACACGC